>JAKUCG020000062.1:0-331652 GCA_022539655.2 Ceriodaphnia dubia | reverse complement strand
CCTTCAGTAGCAATGCGACCTTGGAAGCTTATTGCGCCATCAGTTTTCTGATGGATAGTAGGGGTATCCAACTGTCGCTTGATCGTTACGATCATTTCACTAACTCACTACCACAACACACAAGGGCTCACAACAAAGAGGTGGCCAGTTACGGAAAAACATTTTTTTATTTTTTTATTGTTGAAGCCGAGCATCTCGACCTTGGAAGCTTATTGCGCCATCAGTTCTCTGGTGGATAGTAGGGGTATCCAACTGTCGCTTGGTCGTTTCGATCATTTCACTAACTCACTACCACAACACACAAGGGCTCACAACAAAGGGGTGGCCAGTTCGGAAAAATATTTTTTTCTTTTTTATTAGCTAATGCAGAGCTGTCTAAAGGTTAGCGACTATGTCAATGCGGGCATAGCCTGAGCTTTGACACCAGGTGGTGGCCGCACGACCTGGCTTGTGTTTATTACACATATTAAACCTCATGGGGGGTTACAGACGAATGGTGTGCCCACACCGATACACGTGTCTCAGACAGTCGAGTGGACGGGAGACGTTCCGGTCTTGATTGTGCCGGACGGTGGCAGTCATTGTACTGTTGACGAGCTGGACCTTCTCGGTTGGGCCGTCTTTTTGTTTACTCTTCTGTCGCGCAACTCGGGTGATCCGAGCGTTTGGCTGGTGCTCTGTGCCGGATGGGAGTTCCCTTTTTGAGTGGCGACCAAGCCGGACTGACCCGGTTGGGCGTTCGGTGAGGGCCGACTTTTTTCTTTACGAGCGCCAGCGGGCTGCTCTCTCGGATTTTTGATGGTCTCCGTGTGCCGGATGGCCCAGTCTTTGACTGGCGCTAAGCCGGACTCGGTTGCTTGACGTTTCCGGTGGGTGCAGTCTGTCTGCCTTCTCGTCCCAAGTCCCCAAGTCGACTTTTTCGGCTTGTGGCCACCTTTCCGGTGTTTTCGTTCGGAACAAGGTCGTCGGACTTGTTTAGTGAACGTACCTTCCGACTGTCTACATTTCTCTCAATTCTTCGGAGCACTTCGTTCGGACGTAGTTGTTGGACCCGTTCAATGAACCCCCCGCAACCTCTATGAACGTACCTCCCGACTTTTTCTCGACTTTTTCTCGATTTTTTCTCGGTTTCCGCCCGACTTTTTTTCGGTTTCCGCCCGACCTTATCTCAATTCCGAGTTCTTTCCACCTAACCCTGCGGGGCTAAGAGTTTTATACCCTAAAAGGTCAGTCTTACCTAACCTGACCCATCGCATTAGCTTATTCCCCTACCGACATTTTCCGTCTTCACTTTTCCCGACGCGTCCGACGCCTGTTGATATCGGCAACGAGCGTTCCGATCGGTTGGGCCCTAGCCCCATTCGCTTAGACTCTAAGCCCCACCATCGCCTAGCTCGCCCTCTAGCGGTCGTTTCGGTAGGCTGTTAGTCGCCTAACTGCTACCAATAACAATAACAAATATGGCGGCGCCCGTTGCTCGTCACGCTGCCTCGTTGCTCCTCTCCCGATTTCATCCATTGAAATCAACGTGATCCTACCCGTAGGCCCGAGTATCAGTGTTTTTCGATACTCGTTAGTGTTTTCTGCGTCCGTTGACGCCACTATGTGTCGTGTTTTCCCGTTCTGCGCCCGCTGTTCTTGGATTTTGCACGCGACCCGTTGGATAATACCCCAGTAACATGGCCGCCATTGGTAAGTTTTAACTTTCTTTCTACTGGCCCGTGTGCCTCGTTGCTTCGTTGCGTTCCCCTCAACTTAGCTTTTTTATGCCTTCCCCCTAAAGTCGGTACCGCACACATCGTGTGAACGACCGTTGTCGTTCCCACCTGACTCGATCGACAGGTGCAGCTGTATTTTCAGCTGTACTTGGCCCAGGAACTGCCTTGAGAGTCGGGGAAGTTCTGGGCCGAAACTCTCTTCCACGGAGCGGAATGCAAAGTGGAAAGGCCGTTTGTTCCTCCTGATGAGTCGATTATCGAGTTGGGTGCTCTCGTAATGTATAGGCTTATTTGCCCTGATTGGTTTGGCGTCCCGTGTTATTCGAAACACGTCTTGCGTTGTTCGCTTCACCTGCGTTGTTCGCTCCATCTTCTCGTAGGGCTCGCTCCCACTTTTCCACCGAACAATCTTTTTGTTCGTTTCACCCGCCGTCGCGTTTCGTTGCCAGGTGTTAGGATTAGGCCGTCTTTTGCTTCTTCTCTTAAAGGTTGTGGCCTTCTTCCTCCACATTGAGAGGGCCTAGCCGGCCCCAACTTATGCAGTCTCTGCTTGCCACGTTTTTTTAACGTCGCCTTCCGGCGCCCTTCCGAGCTCCGTTAAACGAGTGCTTAATGGGTATTTCCCTGTCCCCCTCCAGATAGAGCCTTGACGTCTATCTGCGGAGTTCAATCCAACTTCCCCTTTTCCTTCCCATCCTTGCCCCATTTCAGGAGCTGCGGGATTTCGTCAGAACGGACCGTTCTGGTCAATGCCGTGAGATAATCGAGGACCTCGGTAGGTCTCTAGTTAAGTAAACAATATCGTTCGGATAATATCGTCAGAGTTATCTGATTACAGTTTTCGTTTCTTTCACTTTAAGTGGATGTCAATCTCTCAGCCGCCTACAAGAGAACGGGGAACATCGTCCGAGGACTACACAGCCCATGCGTTTTTCTTCGAGTCCAATTCAATTACCTCACTTAACATGTATTTGTTCACGTCGTCAATTTAATAAAAGCATTTTGCCTCTAATTTGAATCAGCTTAACCTTCTCTTAAAATTAATAGTAGCTTGATAATCGGACTTCTTTCGTTGGTTTATTTGTTTTTTAATGCTCCAAGCAAAATACCCAATGCGTATTGCTTCGAACATCTCTAGTATAGTCGTTTACTTTGATTACTTCAAACGACAGAATTCCGATTGTTTCTCTCATTTGCCGGACATTCCTGGCGTAACGGTTGGATCGTAGGCTTCGGCATTCTTTTTAATCTCCTTTAGTTCAGAACAAAACGTGAACCGATACTTTGATCAGAACACACCCACAACACAAACACAACACCTTCAGTAGCATCTCGACCTTGGAAGCTTATTGCGCCATCAGTTCTCTGGTGGATAGTAGGGGTATCCAACTGTCGCTTGGTCGTTTCGATCATTTCACTAACTCACTACCACAACACACAAGGGCTCACAACAAAGGGGTGGCCAGTTCGGAAAAATATTTTTTTTCTTTTTTATTAGCTAATGCAGAGCTGTCTAAAGGTTAGCGACTATGTCAATGCGGGCATAGCCTGAGCTTTGACACCAGGTGGTGGCCGCACGACCTGGCTTGTGTTTATTACACATATTAAACCTCATGGGGGTTACAGACGAATGGTGTGCCCACACCGATACACGTGTCTCAGACAGTCGAGTGGACGGGAGACGTTCCGGTCTTGATTGTGCCGGACGGTGGCAGTCATTGTACTGTTGACGAGCTGGACCTTCTCGGTTGGGCCGTCTTTTTGTTTACTCTTCTGTCGCGCAACTCGGGTGATCCGAGCGTTTGGCTGGTGCTCTGTGCCGGATGGGAGTTCCCTTTTTGAGTGGCGACCAAGCCGGACTGACCCGGTTGGGCGTTCGGTGAGGGCCGACTTTTTTCTTTACGAGCGCCAGCGGGCTGCTCTCTCGGATTTTTGATGGTCTCCGTGTGCCGGATGGCCCAGTCTTTGACTGGCGCTAAGCCGGACTCGGTTGCTTGACGTTTCCGGTGGGTGCAGTCTGTCTGCCTTCTCGTCCCAAGTCCCCAAGTCGACTTTTTCGGCTTGTGGCCACCTTTCCGGTGTTTTCGTTCGGAACAAGGTCGTCGGACTTGTTTAGTGAACGTACCTTCCGACTGTCTACATTTCTCTCAATTCTTCGGAGCACTTCGTTCGGACGTAGTTGTTGGACCCGTTCAATGAACCCCCCGCAACCACTATGAACGTACCTCCCGACTTTTTCTCGACTTTTTCTCGATTTTTTCTCGGTTTCCGCCCGACTTTTTTTCGGTTTCCGCCCGACCTTATCTCAATTCCGAGTTCTTTCCACCTAACCCTGCGGGGCTAAGAGTTTTATACCCTAAAAGGTCAGTCTTACCTAACCTGACCCATCGCATTAGCTTATTCCCCTACCGACATTTTCCGTCTTCACTTTTCCCGACGCGTCCGACGCCTGTTGATATCGGCAACGAGCGTTCCGATCGGTTGGGCCCTAGCCCCATTCGCTTAGACTCTAAGCCCCACCATCGCCTAGCTCGCCCTCTAGCGGTCGTTTCGGTAGGCTGTTAGTCGCCTAACTGCTACCAATAACAATAACAAATATGGCGGCGCCCGTTGCTCGTCACGCTGCCTCGTTGCTCCTCTCCCGATTTCATCCATTGAAATCAACGTGATCCTACCCGTAGGCCCGAGTATCAGTGTTTTTCGATACTCGTTAGTGTTTTCTGCGTCCGTTGACGCCACTATGTGTCGTGTTTTCCCGTTCTGCGCCCGCTGTTCTTGGATTTTGCACGCGACCCGTTGGATAATACCCCAGTAACATGGCCGCCATTGGTAAGTTTTAACTTTCTTTCTACTGGCCCGTGTGCCTCGTTGCTTCGTTGCGTTCCCCTCAACTTAGCTTTTTTTATGCCTTCCCCCTAAAGTCGGTACCGCACACATCGTGTGAACGACCGTTGTCGTTCCCACCTGACTCGATCGACAGGTGCAGCTGTATTTTCAGCTGTACTTGGCCCAGGAACTGCCTTGAGAGTCGGGGAAGTTCTGGGCCGAAACTCTCTTCCACGGAGCGGAATGCAAAGTGGAAAGGCCGTTTGTTCCTCCTGATGAGTCGATTATCGAGTTGGGTGCTCTCGTAATGTATAGGCTTATTTGCCCTGATTGGTTTGGCGTCCCGTGTTATTCGAAACACGTCTTGCGTTGTTCGCTTCACCTGCGTTGTTCGCTCCATCTTCTCGTAGGGCTCGCTCCCACTTTTCCACCGAACAATCTTTTTGTTCGTTTCACCCGCCGTCGCGTTTCGTTGCCAGGTGTTAGGATTAGGCCGTCTTTTGCTTCTTCTCTTAAAGGTTGTGGCCTTCTTCCTCCACATTGAGAGGGCCTAGCCGGCCCCAACTTATGCAGTCTCTGCTTGCCACGTTTTTTTAACGTCGCCTTCCGGCGCCCTTCCGAGCTCCGTTAAACGAGTGCTTAATGGGTATTTCCCTGTCCCCCTCCAGATAGAGCCTTGACGTCTATCTGCGGAGTTCAATCCAACTTCCCCTTTTCCTTCCCATCCTTGCCCCATTTCAGGAGCTGCGGGATTTCGTCAGAACGGACCGTTCTGGTCAATGCCGTGAGATAATCGAGGACCTCGGTAGGTCTCTAGTTAAGTAAACAATATCGTTCGGATAATATCGTCAGAGTTATCTGATTACAGTTTTCGTTTCTTTCACTTTAAGTGGATGTCAATCTCTCAGCCGCCTACAAGAGAACGGGGAACATCGTCCGAGGACTACACAGCCCATGCGTTTTTCTTCGAGTCCAATTCAATTACCTCACTTAACATGTATTTGTTCACGTCGTCAATTTAATAAAAGCATTTTGCCTCTAATTTGAATCAGCTTAACCTTCTCTTAAAATTAATAGTAGCTTGATAATCGGACTTCTTTCGTTGGTTTATTTGTTTTTTAATGCTCCAAGCAAAATACCCAATGCGTATTGCTTCGAACATCTCTAGTATAGTCGTTTACTTTGATTACTTCAAACGACAGAATTCCGATTGTTTCTCTCATTTGCCGGACATTCCTGGCGTAACGGTTGGATCGTAGGCTTCGGCATTCTTTTTAATCTCCTTTAGTTCAGAACAAAACGTGAACCGATACTTTGATCAGAACACACCCACAACACAAACACAACACCTTCAGTAGCATCTCGACCTTGGAAGCTTATTGCGCCATCAGTTCTCTGGTGGATAGTAGGGGTATCCAACTGTCGCTTGGTCGTTTCGATCATTTCACTAACTCACTACCACAACACACAAGGGCTCACAACAAAGGGGTGGCCAGTTCGGAAAAATATTTTTTTTCTTTTTTATTAGCTAATGCAGAGCTGTCTAAAGGTTAGCGACTATGTCAATGCGGGCATAGCCTGAGCTTTGACACCAGGTGGTGGCCGCACGACCTGGCTTGTGTTTATTACACATATTAAACCTCATGGGGGGTTACAGACGAATGGTGTGCCCACACCGATACACGTGTCTCAGACAGTCGAGTGGACGGGAGACGTTCCGGTCTTGATTGTGCCGGACGGTGGCAGTCATTGTACTGTTGACGAGCTGGACCTTCTCGGTTGGGCCGTCTTTTTGTTTACTCTTCTGTCGCGCAACTCGGGTGATCCGAGCGTTTGGCTGGTGCTCTGTGCCGGATGGGAGTTCCCTTTTTGAGTGGCGACCAAGCCGGACTGACCCGGTTGGGCGTTCGGTGAGGGCCGACTTTTTACTTTACGAGCGCCAGCGGGCTGCTCTCTCGGATTTTTGATGGTCTCCGTGTGCCGGATGGCCCAGTCTTTGACTGGCGCTAAGCCGGACTCGGTTGCTTGACGTTTCCGGTGGGTGCAGTCTGTCTGCCTTCTCGTCCCAAGTCCCCAAGTCGACTTTTTCGGCTTGTGGCCACCTTTCCGGTGTTTTCGTTCGGAACAAGGTCGTCGGACTTGTTTAGTGAACGTACCTTCCGACTGTCTACATTTCTCTCAATTCTTCGGAGCACTTCGTTCGGACGTAGTTGTTGGACCCGTTCAATGAAACCCCCCGCAACCTCTATGAACGTACCTCCCGACTTTTTCTCGACTTTTTCTCGATTTTTTCTCGGTTTCCGCCCGACTTTTTTTCGGTTTCCGCCCGACCTTATCTCAATTCCGAGTTCTTTCCACCTAACCCTGCGGGGCTAAGAGTTTTATACCCTAAAAGGTCAGTCTTACCTAACCTGACCCATCGCATTAGCTTATTCCCCTACCGACATTTTCCGTCTTCACTTTTCCCGACGCGTCCGACGCCTGTTGATATCGGCAACGAGCGTTCCGATCGGTTGGGCCCTAGCCCCATTCGCTTAGACTCTAAGCCCCACCATCGCCTAGCTCGCCCTCTAGCGGTCGTTTCGGTAGGCTGTTAGTCGCCTAACTGCTACCAATAACAATAACAAATATGGCGGCGCCCGTTGCTCGTCACGCTGCCTCGTTGCTCCTCTCCCGATTTCATCCATTGAAATCAACGTGATCCTACCCGTAGGCCCGAGTATCAGTGTTTTTCGATACTCGTTAGTGTTTTCTGCGTCCGTTGACGCCACTATGTGTCGTGTTTTCCCGTTCTGCGCCCGCTGTTCTTGGATTTTGCACGCGACCCGTTGGATAATACCCCAGTAACATGGCCGCCATTGGTAAGTTTTAACTTTCTTTCTACTGGCCCGTGTGCCTCGTTGCTTCGTTGCGTTCCCCTCAACTTAGCTTTTTTATGCCTTCCCCCTAAAGTCGGTACCGCACACATCGTGTGAACGACCGTTGTCGTTCCCACCTGACTCGATCGACAGGTGCAGCTGTATTTTCAGCTGTACTTGGCCCAGGAACTGCCTTGAGAGTCGGGGAAGTTCTGGGCCGAAACTCTCTTCCACGGAGCGGAATGCAAAGTGGAAAGGCCGTTTGTTCCTCCTGATGAGTCGATTATCGAGTTGGGTGCTCTCGTAATGTATAGGCTTATTTGCCCTGATTGGTTTGGCGTCCCGTGTTATTCGAAACACGTCTTGCGTTGTTCGCTTCACCTGCGTTGTTCGCTCCATCTTCTCGTAGGGCTCGCTCCCACTTTTCCACCGAACAATCTTTTTGTTCGTTTCACCCGCCGTCGCGTTTCGTTGCCAGGTGTTAGGATTAGGCCGTCTTTTGCTTCTTCTCTTAAAGGTTGTGGCCTTCTTCCTCCACATTGAGAGGGCCTAGCCGGCCCCAACTTATGCAGTCTCTGCTTGCCACGTTTTTTTAACGTCGCCTTCCGGCGCCCTTCCGAGCTCCGTTAAACGAGTGCTTAATGGGTATTTCCCTGTCCCCCTCCAGATAGAGCCTTGACGTCTATCTGCGGAGTTCAATCCAACTTCCCCTTTTCCTTCCCATCCTTGCCCCATTTCAGGAGCTGCGGGATTTCGTCAGAACGGACCGTTCTGGTCAATGCCGTGAGATAATCGAGGACCTCGGTAGGTCTCTAGTTAAGTAAACAATATCGTTCGGATAATATCGTCAGAGTTATCTGATTACAGTTTTCGTTTCTTTCACTTTAAGTGGATGTCAATCTCTCAGCCGCCTACAAGAGAACGGGGAACATCGTCCGAGGACTACACAGCCCATGCGTTTTTCTTCGAGTCCAATTCAATTACCTCACTTAACATGTATTTGTTCACGTCGTCAATTTAATAAAAGCATTTTGCCTCTAATTTGAATCAGCTTAACCTTCTCTTAAAATTAATAGTAGCTTGATAATCGGACTTCTTTCGTTGGTTTATTTGTTTTTTAATGCTCCAAGCAAAATACCCAATGCGTATTGCTTCGAACATCTCTAGTATAGTCGTTTACTTTGATTACTTCAAACGACAGAATTCCGATTGTTTCTCTCATTTGCCGGACATTCCTGGCGTAACGGTTGGATCGTAGGCTTCGGCATTCTTTTTAATCTCCTTTAGTTCAGAACAAAACGTGAACCGATACTTTGATCAGAACACACCCACAACACAAACACAACACCTTCAGTAGCATCTCGACCTTGGAAGCTTATTGCGCCATCAGTTCTCTGGTGGATAGTAGGGGTATCCAACTGTCGCTTGGTCGTTTCGATCATTTCACTAACTCACTACCACAACACACAAGGGCTCACAACAAAGGGGTGGCCAGTTCGGAAAAATATTTTTTTTCTTTTTTATTAGCTAATGCAGACGTAACCTAACCTAACCTAACCTAACCGAACTCTAACTTGGGAGCACCAGTAGGGACTTATCCTCACAGCCAGTTAGTGAACTTAGAGTGCCGTCCATAATCCTGGACTTAGCCAAATCTGGAACGCGGAGTGACATCGGCCGACTAGACAGCACCCACCGAAGACTTTGAAGCCTGGACCCCAGCCTTTAAAGTCCCCAGCGGCCCCTGGTGAGCAACACCACACCACCAGCAGGAAGCCCAACGGCGGGAGCAGCAGCGGCCAACACACCATGGGCCTGGATGGAAAGCTACGCTCGTCAGCATCTAACAGCGGTGTTCTGGTTACGACCGACACCGCTTATTGGGTACTCCAAATTTACCTCTCATAGTAATTTACCATTGTATCCGTGCTGCCGCCTCTCTATTGTCACCCACATAGACCGAGAGAAAACAAGCAACCCCAGGAGCCCGCTGAGCAAAGGATCGAAGACTTCAAAGTCTATCGTCGGAGACTCTGAAGTCACCACCGGCCACACTTTGAAGAATCAACGAAGCCTCCTCAGCCAGAACCGCGGCTGGATCATACTTCAAAATCTGATCGACTTCCCATCTACCCCAGCCGCGGCCCAACGACGATGCAATCCCCCCGGGAACCTTACTAGCAGCAGGGCCCCGAACCCCAAACCAAGCTCAAAGAAGTCGAGAGCATCTATTCCCAGCACCTTCGACGAGGGGTGCACCGCGAGCCGAGGACGAAGAGTTGGAGCGCCACCGCTGATCGTATCGAGCAGGCACCGAACTGACCCACCGGTTGAGGGACACATCATTCGGATCAAGCCGCCCACGACGGCACCAGGACGCGTTGAAGACGAATCTACCTCACAAAAGGCGACCGGAGCACTGTCTCTCAAGCAACGCTGGACGCCTACAATCTACTCTGCATCGATCACACCCCACACCACCGGATATGACACACCAGATTTTGAAGAATGTGTCCTCAAGACTTTAAAGTCCCACACATGGAAGACAGAAGCAAGCCGACGAAGTGAGGCGACCTTCCGGGGCTTCCTCCCCCCGGCTTACGCACGACCCACGTCGGATCTTGCACCCGAGGACTCTGAAGGAAGAAGACGTCTCTCTACCAGCTTCGACGCGGCAGTCAGTCCATTTTTTGTGTTCGGTGGACTACAGCCCTCAGTTGGAACAGCGTCCTCAACCTCAACTAGCAACTGCTACAAGGAGGACTTCAAAGAAAGGAGACAACAGACTCCAAAGTCTACCCACCAACATCGGACTACAAACTCAACCAGCGGTGTTAGGTTACGACCTACACCGCTTTCGGGGTACTCCAATATCCCCTAATTATCGTTTACAGCCACTACTCTTTTATCCTCATCTAGGCAAGGAAAGCTGGGACACCTACCGAAATTCGACCCGATCCGGGACAGGAAGAAGCCAGCCGGACAAGGTGCCGGAGACCGACACCAGTACCTAGGGGACGGAACCAGAGAAGAAGCCAGCCGGACGGCGGGGCGCGCTGTGCCGGAGGTCGAGCCCTGGGGAGCAAGGCCAGCCGGACCTCACACCCTACCAAGTGCCGGAGACGGAGTATCTGGCGAAGACCGACAAGGTCGTTCCGGTGGACCAAGCCAGATGAAGGACTAATCGAGATACGGCCAAACCTAACCCGCGTGTACCCGACTTTAAAATGGATCCGCGGCCCCGAGTTTAAAGTCACCTACCCAGGGTCTAAAGTCCAACACAAAGAGCCCCGATCCTGACAGCAGCCACATCGTCAACACAGCACACCCTTAAAAAACCTAACTGCCTTTTTTAACAAATGTTTCCCAACATTGTGATATATGACTGTTCCCCTGATTCGCCATGTGGAATGGCTTGCACCACGCCTGGCACGTATAATTTATGTGACCGTTCTACAAAACACTCTCCCAACCTTGACTTTGAAACCTGCTTCACCGGACTTTGAACTCTCCCAGCTGAGACTTTGGACTCTCCAGCAGAGACTTTGGACTCGACCCGCCCCTACCGCCAGGGGGCTCCCCCCGATCCCCGAGGCGGGAGGCGGGCCCTTACATCATACACCACTGCAAGCTCGTCCGACGCCAAGTATACCGCAAACGAGCATAAAAGGACCATCCGAGACGGGAGAAGGCACAGTCGCGTCACGACTTAGAGGGTCCTTATACCCGAAGCGCATCGTGTCCAGCGCGACCGTCAAGTGTTTTTTATCCTGTCTGTAAAATCACTGTTTCCCTTTGTCTGAACCTGCGTCGTAAATTACAAGTTTTGCTGCAATTTTGGGACTTAGCCGCATTTTTAATTTCGCCGTAATTTCGGGACTCTGCCGTTTTAGCCGTAATTTGAAGACAGCAAATTTTCGGAGTTAATGGACTTAGAGTAAACAGAGGGACTCAGCCACGAGACCGCCCCGGGGCTTTTTTAACATCTGGACTCTAGTTTTTCGACCTAATTCGAACTCTAACTTGGGAGCACCAGTAGGGACTTATCCTCACAGCCAGTTAGTGAACTTAGAGTGCCGTCCATAATCCTGGACTTAGCCAAATCTGGAACGCGGAGTGACATCGGCCGACTAGACAGCACCCACCGAAGACTTTGAAGCCTGGACCCCAGCCTTTAAAGTCCCCAGCGGCCCCTGGTGAGCAACACCACACCACCAGCAGGAAGCCCAACGGCGGGAGCAGCAGCGGCCAACACACCATGGGCCTGGATGGAAAGCTACGCTCGTCAGCATCTAACAGCGGTGTTCTGGTTACGACCGACACCGCTTATTGGGTACTCCAAATTTACCTCTCATAGTAATTTACCATTGTATCCGTGCTGCCGCCTCTCTATTGTCACCCACATAGACCGAGAGAAAACAAGCAACCCCAGGAGCCCGCTGAGCAAAGGATCGAAGACTTCAAAGTCTATCGTCGGAGACTCTGAAGTCACCACCGGCCACACTTTGAAGAATCAACGAAGCCTCCTCAGCCAGAACCGCGGCTGGATCATACTTCAAAATCTGATCGACTTCCCATCTACCCCAGCCGCGGCCCAACGACGATGCAATCCCCCCGGGAACCTTACTAGCAGCAGGGCCCCGAACCCCAAACCAAGCTCAAAGAAGTCGAGAGCATCTATTCCCAGCACCTTCGACGAGGGGTGCACCGCGAGCCGAGGACGAAGAGTTGGAGCGCCACCGCTGATCGTATCGAGCAGGCACCGAACTGACCCACCGGTTGAGGGACACATCATTCGGATCAAGCCGCCCACGACGGCACCAGGACGCGTTGAAGACGAATCTACCTCACAAAAGGCGACCGGAGCACTGTCTCTCAAGCAACGCTGGACGCCTACAATCTACTCTGCATCGATCACACCCCACACCACCGGATATGACACACCAGATTTTGAAGAATGTGTCCTCAAGACTTTAAAGTCCCACACATGGAAGACAGAAGCAAGCCGACGAAGTGAGGCGACCTTCCGGGGCTTCCTCCCCCCGGCTTACGCACGACCCACGTCGGATCTTGCACCCGAGGACTCTGAAGGAAGAAGACGTCTCTCTACCAGCTTCGACGCGGCAGTCAGTCCATTTTTTGTGTTCGGTGGACTACAGCCCTCAGTTGGAACAGCGTCCTCAACCTCAACTAGCAACTGCTACAAGGAGGACTTCAAAGAAAGGAGACAACAGACTCCAAAGTCTACCCACCAACATCGGACTACAAACTCAACCAGCGGTGTTAGGTTACGACCTACACCGCTTTCGGGGTACTCCAATATCCCCTAATTATCGTTTACAGCCACTACTCTTTTATCCTCATCTAGGCAAGGAAAGCTGGGACACCTACCGAAATTCGACCCGATCCGGGACAGGAAGAAGCCAGCCGGACAAGGTGCCGGAGACCGACACCAGTACCTAGGGGACGGAACCAGAGAAGAAGCCAGCCGGACGGCGGGGCGCGCTGTGCCGGAGGTCGAGCCCTGGGGGAGCAAGGCCAGCCGGACCTCACACCCTACCAAGTGCCGGAGACGGAGTATCTGGCGAAGACCGACAAGGTCGTTCCGGTGGACCAAGCCAGATGAAGGACTAATCGAGATACGGCCAAACCTAACCCGCGTGTACCCGACTTTAAAATGGATCCGCGGCCCCGAGTTTAAAGTCACCTACCCAGGGTCTAAAGTCCAACACAAAGAGCCCCGATCCTGACAGCAGCCACATCGTCAACACAGCACACCCTTAAAAAACCTAACTGCCTTTTTTAACAAATGTTTCCCAACATTGTGATATATGACTGTTCCCCTGATTCGCCATGTGGAATGGCTTGCACCACGCCTGGCACGTATAATTTATGTGACCGTTCTACAAAACACTCTCCCAACCTTGACTTTGAAACCTGCTTCACCGGACTTTGAACTCTCCCAGCTGAGACTTTGGACTCTCCAGCAGAGACTTTGGACTCGACCCGCCCCTACCGCCAGGGGGCTCCCCCCGATCCCCGAGGCGGGAGGCGGGCCCTTACATCATACACCACTGCAAGCTCGTCCGACGCCAAGTATACCGCAAACGAGCATAAAAGGACCATCCGAGACGGGAGAAGGCACAGTCGCGTCACGACTTAGAGGGTCCTTATACCCGAAGCGCATCGTGTCCAGCGCGACCGTCAAGTGTTTTTTATCCTGTCTGTAAAATCACTGTTTCCCTTTGTCTGAACCTGCGTCGTAAATTACAAGTTTTGCTGCAATTTTGGGACTTAGCCGCATTTTTAATTTCGCCGTAATTTCGGGACTCTGCCGTTTTAGCCGTAATTTGAAGACAGCAAATTTTCGGAGTTAATGGACTTAGAGTAAACAGAGGGACTCAGCCACGAGACCGCCCCGGGGCTTTTTTAACATCTGGACTCTAGTTTTTCGACCTAATTCGAACTCTAACTTGGGAGCACCAGTAGGGACTTATCCTCACAGCCAGTTAGTGAACTTAGAGTGCCGTCCATAATCCTGGACTTAGCCAAATCTGGAACGCGGAGTGACATCGGCCGACTAGACAGCACCCACCGAAGACTTTGAAGCCTGGACCCCAGCCTTTAAAGTCCCCAGCGGCCCCTGGTGAGCAACACCACACCACCAGCAGGAAGCCCAACGGCGGGAGCAGCAGCGGCCAACACACCATGGGCCTGGATGGAAAGCTACGCTCGTCAGCATCTAACAGCGGTGTTCTGGTTACGACCGACACCGCTTATTGGGTACTCCAAATTTACCTCTCATAGTAATTTACCATTGTATCCGTGCTGCCGCCTCTCTATTGTCACCCACATAGACCGAGAGAAAACAAGCAACCCCAGGAGCCCGCTGAGCAAAGGATCGAAGACTTCAAAGTCTATCGTCGGAGACTCTGAAGTCACCACCGGCCACACTTTGAAGAATCAACGAAGCCTCCTCAGCCAGAACCGCGGCTGGATCATACTTCAAAATCTGATCGACTTCCCATCTACCCCAGCCGCGGCCCAACGACGATGCAATCCCCCCGGGAACCTTACTAGCAGCAGGGCCCCGAACCCCAAACCAAGCTCAAAGAAGTCGAGAGCATCTATTCCCAGCACCTTCGACGAGGGGTGCACCGCGAGCCGAGGACGAAGAGTTGGAGCGCCACCGCTGATCGTATCGAGCAGGCACCGAACTGACCCACCGGTTGAGGGACACATCATTCGGATCAAGCCGCCCACGACGGCACCAGGACGCGTTGAAGACGAATCTACCTCACAAAAGGCGACCGGAGCACTGTCTCTCAAGCAACGCTGGACGCCTACAATCTACTCTGCATCGATCACACCCCACACCACCGGATATGACACACCAGATTTTGAAGAATGTGTCCTCAAGACTTTAAAGTCCCACACATGGAAGACAGAAGCAAGCCGACGAAGTGAGGCGACCTTCCGGGGCTTCCTCCCCCCGGCTTACGCACGACCCACGTCGGATCTTGCACCCGAGGACTCTGAAGGAAGAAGACGTCTCTCTACCAGCTTCGACGCGGCAGTCAGTCCATTTTTTGTGTTCGGTGGACTACAGCCCTCAGTTGGAACAGCGTCCTCAACCTCAACTAGCAACTGCTACAAGGAGGACTTCAAAGAAAGGAGACAACAGACTCCAAAGTCTACCCACCAACATCGGACTACAAACTCAACCAGCGGTGTTAGGTTACGACCTACACCGCTTTCGGGGTACTCCAATATCCCCTAATTATCGTTTACAGCCACTACTCTTTTATCCTCATCTAGGCAAGGAAAGCTGGGACACCTACCGAAATTCGACCCGATCCGGGACAGGAAGAAGCCAGCCGGACAAGGTGCCGGAGACCGACACCAGTACCTAGGGGACGGAACCAGAGAAGAAGCCAGCCGGACGGCGGGGCGCGCTGTGCCGGAGGTCGAGCCCTGGGGGAGCAAGGCCAGCCGGACCTCACACCCTACCAAGTGCCGGAGACGGAGTATCTGGCGAAGACCGACAAGGTCGTTCCGGTGGACCAAGCCAGATGAAGGACTAATCGAGATACGGCCAAACCTAACCCGCGTGTACCCGACTTTAAAATGGATCCGCGGCCCCGAGTTTAAAGTCACCTACCCAGGGTCTAAAGTCCAACACAAAGAGCCCCGATCCTGACAGCAGCCACATCGTCAACACAGCACACCCTTAAAAACCCTCACTGCCTTTTTTAACAAATGTTTCCCAACATTGTGATATATGACTGTTCCCCTGATTCGCCATGTGGAATGGCTTGCACCACGCCTGGCACGTATAATTTATGTGACCGTTCTACAAAACACTCTCCCAACCTTGACTTTGAAACCTGCTTCACCGGACTTTGAACTCTCCCAGCTGAGACTTTGGACTCTCCAGCAGAGACTTTGGACTCGACCCGCCCCTACCGCCAGGGGCTCCCCCGATCCCCGAGGCGGGAGGCGGGCCCTTACATCATACACCACTGCAAGCTCGTCCGACGCCAAGTATACCGCAAACGAGCATAAAAGGACCATCCGAGACGGGAGAAGGCACAGTCGCGTCACGACTTAGAGGGTCCTTATACCCGAAGCGCATCGTGTCCAGCGCGACCGTCAAGTGTTTTTTATCCTGTCTGTAAAATCACTGTTTCCCTTTGTCTGAACCTGCGTCGTAAATTACAAGTTTTGCTGCAATTTTGGGACTTAGCCGCATTTTTAATTTCGCCGTAATTTCGGGACTCTGCCGTTTTAGCCGTAATTTGAAGACAGCAAATTTTCGGAGTTAATGGACTTAGAGTAAACAGAGGGACTCAGCCACGAGACCGCCCCGGGGCTTTTTTAACATCTGGACTCTAGTTTTTCGACCTAATTCGAACTCTAACTTGGGAGCACCAGTAGGGACTTATCCTCACAGCCAGTTAGTGAACTTAGAGTGCCGTCCATAATCCTGGACTTAGCCAAATCTGGAACGCGGAGTGACATCGGCCGACTAGACAGCACCCACCGAAGACTTTGAAGCCTGGACCCCAGCCTTTAAAGTCCCCAGCGGCCCCTGGTGAGCAACACCACACCACCAGCAGGAAGCCCAACGGCGGGAGCAGCAGCGGCCAACACACCATGGGCCTGGATGGAAAGCTACGCTCGTCAGCATCTAACAGCGGTGTTCTGGTTACGACCGACACCGCTTATTGGGTACTCCAAATTTACCTCTCATAGTAATTTACCATTGTATCCGTGCTGCCGCCTCTCTATTGTCACCCACATAGACCGAGAGAAAACAAGCAACCCCAGGAGCCCGCTGAGCAAAGGATCGAAGACTTCAAAGTCTATCGTCGGAGACTCTGAAGTCACCACCGGCCACACTTTGAAGAATCAACGAAGCCTCCTCAGCCAGAACCGCGGCTGGATCATACTTCAAAATTCTGCCGTTTTAGCCGTAATTTGAAGACAGCAAATTTTCGGAGTTAATGGACTTAGAGTAAACAGAGGGACTCAGCCACGAGACCGCCCCGGGGCTTTTTTAACATCTGGACTCTAGTTTTTCGACCTAATTCGAACTCTAACTTGGGAGCACCAGTAGGGACTTATCCTCACAGCCAGTTAGTGAACTTAGAGTGCCGTCCATAATCCTGGACTTAGCCAAATCTGGAACGCGGAGTGACATCGGCCGACTAGACAGCACCCACCGAAGACTTTGAAGCCTGGACCCCAGCCTTTAAAGTCCCCAGCGGCCCCTGGTGAGCAACACCACACCACCAGCAGGAAGCCCAACGGCGGGAGCAGCAGCGGCCAACACACCATGGGCCTGGATGGAAAGCTACGCTCGTCAGCATCTAACAGCGGTGTTCTGGTTACGACCGACACCGCTTATTGGGTACTCCAAATTTACCTCTCATAGTAATTTACCATTGTATCCGTGCTGCCGCCTCTCTATTGTCACCCACATAGACCGAGAGAAAACAAGCAACCCCAGGAGCCCGCTGAGCAAAGGATCGAAGACTTCAAAGTCTATCGTCGGAGACTCTGAAGTCACCACCGGCCACACTTTGAAGAATCAACGAAGCCTCCTCAGCCAGAACCGCGGCTGGATCATACTTCAAAATCTGATCGACTTCCCATCTACCCCAGCCGCGGCCCAACGACGATGCAATCCCCCCGGGAACCTTACTAGCAGCAGGGCCCCGAACCCCAAACCAAGCTCAAAGAAGTCGAGAGCATCTATTCCCAGCACCTTCGACGAGGGGTGCACCGCGAGCCGAGGACGAAGAGTTGGAGCGCCACCGCTGATCGTATCGAGCAGGCACCGAACTGACCCACCGGTTGAGGGACACATCATTCGGATCAAGCCGCCCACGACGGCACCAGGACGCGTTGAAGACGAATCTACCTCACAAAAGGCGACCGGAGCACTGTCTCTCAAGCAACGCTGGACGCCTACAATCTACTCTGCATCGATCACACCCCACACCACCGGATATGACACACCAGATTTTGAAGAATGTGTCCTCAAGACTTTAAAGTCCCACACATGGAAGACAGAAGCAAGCCGACGAAGTGAGGCGACCTTCCGGGGCTTCCTCCCCCCGGCTTACGCACGACCCACGTCGGATCTTGCACCCGAGGACTCTGAAGGAAGAAGACGTCTCTCTACCAGCTTCGACGCGGCAGTCAGTCCATTTTTTGTGTTCGGTGGACTACAGCCCTCAGTTGGAACAGCGTCCTCAACCTCAACTAGCAACTGCTACAAGGAGGACTTCAAAGAAAGGAGACAACAGACTCCAAAGTCTACCCACCAACATCGGACTACAAACTCAACCAGCGGTGTTAGGTTACGACCTACACCGCTTTCGGGGTACTCCAATATCCCCTAATTATCGTTTACAGCCACTACTCTTTTATCCTCATCTAGGCAAGGAAAGCTGGGACACCTACCGAAATTCGACCCGATCCGGGACAGGAAGAAGCCAGCCGGACAAGGTGCCGGAGACCGACACCAGTACCTAGGGGACGGAACCAGAGAAGAAGCCAGCCGGACGGCGGGGCGCGCTGTGCCGGAGGTCGAGCCCTGGGGGAGCAAGGCCAGCCGGACCTCACACCCTACCAAGTGCCGGAGACGGAGTATCTGGCGAAGACCGACAAGGTCGTTCCGGTGGACCAAGCCAGATGAAGGACTAATCGAGATACGGCCAAACCTAACCCGCGTGTACCCGACTTTAAAATGGATCCGCGGCCCCGAGTTTAAAGTCACCTACCCAGGGTCTAAAGTCCAACACAAAGAGCCCCGATCCTGACAGCAGCCACATCGTCAACACAGCACACCCTTAAAAAACCTAACTGCCTTTTTTAACAAATGTTTCCCAACATTGTGATATATGACTGTTCCCCTGATTCGCCATGTGGAATGGCTTGCACCACGCCTGGCACGTATAATTTATGTGACCGTTCTACAAAACACTCTCCCAACCTTGACTTTGAAACCTGCTTCACCGGACTTTGAACTCTCCCAGCTGAGACTTTGGACTCTCCAGCAGAGACTTTGGACTCGACCCGCCCCTACCGCCAGGGGGCTCCCCCCGATCCCCGAGGCGGGAGGCGGGCCCTTACATCATACACCACTGCAAGCTCGTCCGACGCCAAGTATACCGCAAACGAGCATAAAAGGACCATCCGAGACGGGAGAAGGCACAGTCGCGTCACGACTTAGAGGGTCCTTATACCCGAAGCGCATCGTGTCCAGCGCGACCGTCAAGTGTTTTTTATCCTGTCTGTAAAATCACTGTTTCCCTTTGTCTGAACCTGCGTCGTAAATTACAAGTTTTGCTGCAATTTTGGGACTTAGCCGCATTTTTAATTTCGCCGTAATTTCGGGACTCTGCCGTTTTAGCCGTAATTTGAAGACAGCAAATTTTCGGAGTTAATGGACTTAGAGTAAACAGAGGGACTCAGCCACGAGACCGCCCCGGGGCTTTTTTAACATCTGGACTCTAGTTTTTCGACCTAATTCGAACTCTAACTTGGGAGCACCAGTAGGGACTTATCCTCACAGCCAGTTAGTGAACTTAGAGTGCCGTCCATAATCCTGGACTTAGCCAAATCTGGAACGCGGAGTGACATCGGCCGACTAGACAGCACCCACCGAAGACTTTGAAGCCTGGACCCCAGCCTTTAAAGTCCCCAGCGGCCCCTGGTGAGCAACACCACACCACCAGCAGGAAGCCCAACGGCGGGAGCAGCAGCGGCCAACACACCATGGGCCTGGATGGAAAGCTACGCTCGTCAGCATCTAACAGCGGTGTTCTGGTTACGACCGACACCGCTTATTGGGTACTCCAAATTTACCTCTCATAGTAATTTACCATTGTATCCGTGCTGCCGCCTCTCTATTGTCACCCACATAGACCGAGAGAAAACAAGCAACCCCAGGAGCCCGCTGAGCAAAGGATCGAAGACTTCAAAGTCTATCGTCGGAGACTCTGAAGTCACCACCGGCCACACTTTGAAGAATCAACGAAGCCTCCTCAGCCAGAACCGCGGCTGGATCATACTTCAAAATCTGATCGACTTCCCATCTACCCCAGCCGCGGCCCAACGACGATGCAATCCCCCCCGGGAACCTTACTAGCAGCAGGGCCCCGAACCCCAAACCAAGCTCAAAGAAGTCGAGAGCATCTATTCCCAGCACCTTCGACGAGGGGTGCACCGCGAGCCGAGGACGAAGAGTTGGAGCGCCACCGCTGATCGTATCGAGCAGGCACCGAACTGACCCACCGGTTGAGGGACACATCATTCGGATCAAGCCGCCCACGACGGCACCAGGACGCGTTGAAGACGAATCTACCTCACAAAAGGCGACCGGAGCACTGTCTCTCAAGCAACGCTGGACGCCTACAATCTACTCTGCATCGATCACACCCCACACCACCGGATATGACACACCAGATTTTGAAGAATGTGTCCTCAAGACTTTAAAGTCCCACACATGGAAGACAGAAGCAAGCCGACGAAGTGAGGCGACCTTCCGGGGCTTCCTCCCCCCGGCTTACGCACGACCCACGTCGGATCTTGCACCCGAGGACTCTGAAGGAAGAAGACGTCTCTCTACCAGCTTCGACGCGGCAGTCAGTCCATTTTTTGTGTTCGGTGGACTACAGCCCTCAGTTGGAACAGCGTCCTCAACCTCAACTAGCAACTGCTACAAGGAGGACTTCAAAGAAAGGAGACAACAGACTCCAAAGTCTACCCACCAACATCGGACTACAAACTCAACCAGCGGTGTTAGGTTACGACCTACACCGCTTTCGGGGTACTCCAATATCCCCTAATTATCGTTTACAGCCACTACTCTTTTATCCTCATCTAGGCAAGGAAAGCTGGGACACCTACCGAAATTCGACCCGATCCGGGACAGGAAGAAGCCAGCCGGACAAGGTGCCGGAGACCGACACCAGTACCTAGGGGACGGAACCAGAGAAGAAGCCAGCCGGACGGCGGGGCGCGCTGTGCCGGAGGTCGAGCCCTGGGGGAGCAAGGCCAGCCGGACCTCACACCCTACCAAGTGCCGGAGACGGAGTATCTGGCGAAGACCGACAAGGTCGTTCCGGTGGACCAAGCCAGATGAAGGACTAATCGAGATACGGCCAAACCTAACCCGCGTGTACCCGACTTTAAAATGGATCCGCGGCCCCGAGTTTAAAGTCACCTACCCAGGGTCTAAAGTCCAACACAAAGAGCCCCGATCCTGACAGCAGCCACATCGTCAACACAGCACACCCTTAAAAAACCTAACTGCCTTTTTTAACAAATGTTTCCCAACATTGTGATATATGACTGTTCCCCTGATTCGCCATGTGGAATGGCTTGCACCACGCCTGGCACGTATAATTTATGTGACCGTTCTACAAAACACTCTCCCAACCTTGACTTTGAAACCTGCTTCACCGGACTTTGAACTCTCCCAGCTGAGACTTTGGACTCTCCAGCAGAGACTTTGGACTCGACCCGCCCCTACCGCCAGGGGGCTCCCCCGATCCCCGAGGCGGGAGGCGGGCCCTTACATCATACACCACTGCAAGCTCGTCCGACGCCAAGTATACCGCAAACGAGCATAAAAGGACCATCCGAGACGGGAGAAGGCACAGTCGCGTCACGACTTAGAGGGTCCTTATACCCGAAGCGCATCGTGTCCAGCGCGACCGTCAAGTGTTTTTTATCCTGTCTGTAAAATCACTGTTTCCCTTTGTCTGAACCTGCGTCGTAAATTACAAGTTTTGCTGCAATTTTGGGACTTAGCCGCATTTTTAATTTCGCCGTAATTTCGGGACTCTGCCGTTTTAGCCGTAATTTGAAGACAGCAAATTTTCGGAGTTAATGGACTTAGAGTAAACAGAGGGACTCAGCCACGAGACCGCCCCGGGGCTTTTTTAACATCTGGACTCTAGTTTTTCGACCTAATTCGAACTCTAACTTGGGAGCACCAGTAGGGACTTATCCTCACAGCCAGTTAGTGAACTTAGAGTGCCGTCCATAATCCTGGACTTAGCCAAATCTGGAACGCGGAGTGACATCGGCCGACTAGACAGCACCCACCGAAGACTTTGAAGCCTGGACCCCAGCCTTTAAAGTCCCCAGCGGCCCCTGGTGAGCAACACCACACCACCAGCAGGAAGCCCAACGGCGGGAGCAGCAGCGGCCAACACACCATGGGCCTGGATGGAAAGCTACGCTCGTCAGCATCTAACAGCGGTGTTCTGGTTACGACCGACACCGCTTATTGGGTACTCCAAATTTACCTCTCATAGTAATTTACCATTGTATCCGTGCTGCCGCCTCTCTATTGTCACCCACATAGACCGAGAGAAAACAAGCAACCCCAGGAGCCCGCTGAGCAAAGGATCGAAGACTTCAAAGTCTATCGTCGGAGACTCTGAAGTCACCACCGGCCACACTTTGAAGAATCAACGAAGCCTCCTCAGCCAGAACCGCGGCTGGATCATACTTCAAAACCTTCTTTCATCACCCGCTCAAGAAGTCGGAGCATCATTGCAGTACCTTCGAAGCACCTAAATCTTCAAGCAACACTGCAGCATCGTATTTCATCACTCATCCTTCATTATTTCAAGCGGTGCTGACTCTCGAAAAAGCACCGCTTTACCGGTATTCCAATAATTTACATATTCTGCTGTCTAACTGAGAACTCGGTAATTCTGCCAAACGCCCTCTCTTGTACGGTTTCGAGACTACGAGCACAACCAGTGGGAGGCAGACCAGAAGGGAACATCAGACTCCAGACACCGACTTTAAACCCGGAGCACCAGACTTCAAACTCGAAGGAGGACAGACTTCCCACAAACACGAATAAGGAACACAGCGACGGCCGGTTACGACCACCGTCGCTCTGCCGTTTCCTCTTCTAGCCAAACTCAGGAGACTTCAAAATCGACACCTCAGACTTGGAAGTCGGTGCCCTTCGAAGACTTCAAAACCTGGAACCTAGACCTGAAACACCGGACTTAAAATTCTAAACAACACCTACCTACAAATCAAGCGACGGCCGGTTACGACCACCGTCGCTCTGCCGGTACTTTCCTTAAAGCTAACGTTTGATCCTTCTTCGAACTGTAAACTGCCCAGCCACCAATCCAACATTTAGCAGATGCCAGACTGGAGAACAGTGGAAGCAGTGGCGGAAAGGAACGGCGCTAGAATAGTCCTGCGGTACGTCAACGCCAACAAAACCAGAGAGTCCATCTACTTCTACCACACGGACGCCGCAAATCCAACAGACCCCGAGACAGCGAAGGCTTTCAAGTCTATCACCACAGACTCTGGAGAAGCAAGATTCCAGCGACTTTGGTGCACTAACTCCCGCGTATACAATCACATCCTCACCAAACCGTGGGGATCGTTCAAACCACGAGAAAAAGACGACACCTGGATTGAATACCAATACTTGGAAGAAAACTGGTGGGTAGACTTGAAAGACTCAGCTGAACCAAGAAAAGGACCAATTGACGAGGAGGCACTGGACAAAGACCTACAAGCACTCTGGAAAGGGAGAGAACCGGTACTTCCACCGAAAAAACTAGCTACACAGATCGTGGTCAGAGGGATCTCCAGGACACCTGAAGACTACCAGACACTGGAAGCAAACGAAACATCGTCACCCGAGAAGCCCGAGTCCCCAATCCTCGACGGCGAAGGCGCAATCGTCGCATCACAGAAGAGATTGGCTCAACACAGGAAGGAAACACCCGGCCTCACAAGACCTACATCCTTCGTCCTCAACCTGCCGGGCGGCACATCAAAGAAAGCGTTCCAGATTGACATATCGCCGATCCTGGACGGATTCTCAGACAACAAAGAGGACAACCACACAAGCACAAGAGTTCAAAGTCCAATCCCGGACAGACTTCAAAATCTGTTCACCGGAGCCCTCCAACCATCCAGATTTCAAAGTCTATTCACCAACAACTCGGGAGCCCCTCGCCAGAGTGGAACTAAACGAACAGGGACCACCACATCCATCAAAATGGCAACCCCCTTCCTTCAGATGCTGGGCGCAAGAAACTACGACCCAGACAGCTCCCAACACCCAGTAAAAACTCGGCAGGAAACAAAGGTAACAAGCGATGAGGAAGAAACCAGACTAGACTTTGAAGCCTTACAGGAAAGACGAGTCATGAAGCTGGGCAAGATTGACGGACTACTGACAAGCCTGGAAAACACGGTGGTCCGCTACCTCAACAGACTGGACGACGGAGTCCCCCCCATCGCGCTGCTGGGACACACGATCCAGACTCCAGACCCCGAAGTGATCCTCGACGAGGCCCTGCTGGCCGAACTCAACGCCATCGCATACCGGGCATCTACACAATGCAGTAAACTAGTAATGAACGCAATGATTAATCAAGTCTCTGCACTCCAGAATGAAAAAG
The DNA here is from genome assembly GCA_022539655.2 of Ceriodaphnia dubia. Taxonomy (NCBI): domain Eukaryota; kingdom Metazoa; phylum Arthropoda; class Branchiopoda; order Diplostraca; family Daphniidae; genus Ceriodaphnia; species Ceriodaphnia dubia. The sequence goes on along the minus strand of JAKUCG020000062.1, from coordinate 307,277 downwards.
ACAAGCTGCTGGAAGACTGGAACCCCTCGACAGACGAGACAGCAGCGGCGGCCAAGATAGCTGAATCAAGAACCAAGAAACAGTCAGCTTACAGGTGCCCGACTAGGAGCGGAGAAAAACTTGACTGCTGGATCAAAGGGGACCTCTGCTTCAAACCAAACCCGGAGACGGCCAGAGTCAATAACACGAACGCAACACCACCAAAAACTTTGAAGTCGGGGATGAAGACTTCGAAGTCTGGACCGAGGACTACACTCGACGAAGAGAGAAGACCAGGACGGAATAGGAGGAACTCTGAAGGGGGTGGAGCGGAAGACCTCTATCCGGGAGGGGCACCTAGCCCTGGCCGCGGTCGGAAGCACCACTCCCCCCAAAGACGACCGACTAGACACGGAAACGGGACAACATACCACCAGCAACGGTCCAAATCCAGCCACAGGCCCAGACTCACCAGCCCAAACAGAAACAGACTTCGAAGTCTGAGCAGGGACGGAAGAGACTTCAAAAGCACGAAAACAGTAGACTTTAAAACCCACCGGGAAGGAAGCTCCGGACCCTCTAACCGGAAACCCGACGGAAGGACTAGAGGATACAAACCTAAATATTACGAGCCTTATGATTCTGATTCTGATTCAAAAAATTAGGCACTTCGGGATGGAGGAGAGGAAGCCATAGGACACGGCGGCGGCGACTACTTAGATGGAGGAAAAAAGAAAGAGAACTAGAAGCTGCCCTGAAGCAGTTTGTTAACAACGACGCCGGCGTCCTACTTCGAAGAGAACACAAAGAAGCGCTGACTAAAGGCCTCTCCTTCATTCCGACCAGACCCCCCGACTTCAAAGACGTGGAGAGGATCGAACTGGACCTGAAGAAACTTATCCGGAATTTAAACTTACGTATTCACTGGGGAATCCACCAAGCAACAGCCCTGAAGAGCTATGTCAGTAAAGTCACGAAATCTGATTGGAACCCCCCTGAATATATTAAATATACATCAACCTTGCAAAACTACATTAAATCTCTTAATAGTTTAATTCCGAAAAAAACTAAGAAAACAGCTGACCAGGGGATCCTCAAAACTGACCAAGGCCTTAAAGTCATCCAGGAAGACTTTGAAGTCTCGCAAAATCAAGACTCCAAAGGACCAAGGGATTACGAAACGACCACTCAAAAACAAAACACCCCCATCACACCCACACCAGACTTTGAACACTACAGGGGATCCAACCTCAACCAAAGAGCCTTCAAAGCCTGGAACGAGCTGAAGAAAAATAAGCTGTTCTACATCCTGAAAGCGGACAAAGGAGGCAAAACCGTCCTCTGGAGCAGAGAAAATTACAAAAAAGAAGCCTTAAGACAACTCGAGGACTCCAAAGTCTACAGGGAGCTGAAGAAGGAAGAGGCAGAGCAAGCATACCAGGATCTGCTGATCGAAAAATTCAAAGTGATTGAAGCTCTCAAAAAGGCGAACAACATTACGGCCGCCGAGAGCACCAGGCTTAAGGAAGAAACATTTAAGATGCCCTCAATCTACTTCCTCCCGAAAATCCATAAGGACAAGAGAGAGGACACCAACACCTACGCAGGCCGCCCGATCATCGCAGCAGTGGGTGGAATCCTGAAAAGCCTCGACGAATACCTGGCCCACCTGACGGCGCCGTTGCTCAAACTCATCCCTGGCTCCCTGATGGACACGAGAGACCTCATAAACAATCTGGAAGGACTTCAAAGTCTCCCCAAAGACTTTACACTCTTCTCTGCCGACGTGGAATCCCTCTATCCAAGTATCCCCTGGAAGGAAGGGATAGCCTCGGCCACACGCTTCTACGCCTCAAAGTACTACGCCCTCCAGAAGACAGCAAAGAAGGAGGGACTCCTCCCCCCGCCAAAACCAACGATTTTCAAGTGGATCCTCACATTAGTGCTCGAAAGAAACTTCTTCAACTTCCAAAACACGAGATGGTTCCACCAGCAGAGCGGCACAGCAATGGGTTGTTCCATATCCGTTTACTTTGCTAATACTTTCATGTACTTTAGGACGAAAAAGCTCCTGGACCATCCCCCGAAATTCCTACTCTACCTCGGCAGATATATTGATGATCTAATTGGAATATTTGCCGGACCAAAGGAGGAGATCCAGGGGATCTTCAGCGAAGTAGTGGACGAGAACCTACGACTTACCTTCGTTATCGGCGGAAGCTCCCTCGAAGCCCTTGACCTCCTCATCCGGACAGCAGAGCCGGGGAACCAGCCTTCAAAGTCTGGAGAACACACTTCAAAGGATGGCGACAAGACTCCAAAGTATGGGAAACTCAAACTCTCCCTGTACCGGAAGCCAACTGACGGCCATCAGTTCGTCCATCGCAAATCGGCACATCCGGATAACCTGCTACGCAGCCTGCCCTACTCCCAACTACTAAGGATCAAAAGGAATTGCTCTAACCAGAGCGACTACACAAAGGAAGCAAGCCAATTACTCAAGCGCTTCCGAACAAGAGGATACTCACACGAGGAACTACTAGCGTCATTTGACAAATGTGACCGTTGTACGAGAAAAAGTTTACTAGGACCGACCGAGAAGAAGACTTTAAAATCGGACCGTCTGACGTTCGTAACGACATACTCACCATACTTCAAAGACGCAACCCGGAAACTCGTATCCACCTTCTACGATTCCATATTTGAACTTCCTGAAGTTGTTGAACGTTTACCTTATCTAAATCCTCCTCTTCCTAGAACTAAACCGCGAATAGCATACAAGAACGGGAGGAAACTCGGAGAAGGACTAGGAGCTGCCTACAAGAAGGGGGACAAACCCGATGCAGCCGACGAGGAAGGCGACGAACGACCTCCGCAGCCAGGGAGAGCCTCCCACACTGCCACTAACTGGAGCCTGCTGTTGGGCGGAACCGGAACCTACCCAAGAACTTCCACACCTATCCAAATACAACTTACCTCGACTCCCCTGCACCCTAACCGGAGTGGTCCCGACTAGACTTGAAAGTCGACCCGACGGCCTTTAAAGTCGACCCCCACCAACCTGCACGGAATCAAAAAATATACTATACCCAACCTGACCTACCCTAACCTGACCCAAAGCAATTAGCGAAGGCCCTAAGCCTGCGGCGCCAAGACCTAAGCCTGCGGCGCCAAGACCGGGACACCGACATACTTCAAAGTCTACTAGAAGTACTTCGAAGCCCCGACCACCAGAGTGCAGAGTACCAGAAAAGAGGACTTCAAAGTATAACGCTCACCTGTCGGGACTTACCTTAGACGTAATAGTCTAGCCAGGAAAGTCCACAGGAACCCGAGCCAGACGGAAGAAAAACACCGGGAACGGAGAAACACCTAACATCCGCGGTGGTAGAGTTACGACTCCCACCGCGTTCACGGTACTTCCGGAAAACCCCTCTTTTCCTAACAAAAACAGAATCCGCTGGCGGCCGCCCGTTTGCTTTGTTTACCTCCATCTAGAGACTTTGAAACCCGGCCGGAGACTTTGGAACCGTAAGGTGGATACTTCAAACACTGACCCTGGAGACTTTAAACTATTGATAACAAGAAAAGAGAAATTCAAACCGGAACTTACCTTGGAGGGATGCAGGATCCCGGAACAGCCAGAAGAACGTCCACAGCAGATTAACACCAGGCAAAAGCGGTGGTTGAGTTGCGACTCCCACCGCTCGGACGGTACTTCCTAAAAAAAGTTATAAATTATTAAAAAAGAATTGGAATCTGCCCCTGCCCTCGGGGCTTCTTCCCTCCTCCAGATAAAACCCACCACGGAAGACTTCAAAGTCACACGGACCCAGGGACTTCAAAATCTAGCACCCGGGACTTCAAACCCTCGAACAACTAGCGAGACTTTAAAACCTCCAACACCATCTAGATGGCAACACTGCAAACACCTGGCCACACCCCCCTACGCCAACCAACTCACCTGTCCCGAACTTGCAACACAGCACACCTGCAAGACACGCCCCCCCACAAAAACCTATATAAGCACCCGACTGAGAATCCCTAGACACAGTCACGTCACGTCTTTGAGGGTCTCCATACCCGAAGTACACCGTGTTAACGTGAATTTTAAAGTGTCTAGTTTTGTATCTCCCCGTTCACCAGAAAACAATACAGAAGTACTAATTGCTTCAGCTTTTTGTTTAGTCTTCATTTTCCGCACAGATTTTGAAGCTCTGCCGACAGGGAGTTTAGACGCGAGCGGCTGGATCTTATTCCAAAAAAAGGCTTCCTCCCCCCGGCTTACGCACGACCCACGTCGGATCTTGCACCCGAGGACTCTGAAGGAAGAAGACGTCTCTCTACCAGCTTCGACGCGGCAGTCAGTCCATTTTTTGTGTTCGGTGGACTACAGCCCTCAGTTGGAACAGCGTCCTCAACCTCAACTAGCAACTGCTACAAGGAGGACTTCAAAGAAAGGAGACAACAGACTCCAAAGTCTACCCACCAACATCGGACTACAAACTCAACCAGCGGTGTTAGGTTACGACCTACACCGCTTTCGGGGTACTCCAATATCCCCTAATTATCGTTTACAGCCACTACTCTTTTATCCTCATCTAGGCAAGGAAAGCTGGGACACCTACCGAAATTCGACCCGATCCGGGACAGGAAGAAGCCAGCCGGACAAGGTGCCGGAGACCGACACCAGTACCTAGGGGACGGAACCAGAGAAGAAGCCAGCCGGACGGCGGGGCGCGCTGTGCCGGAGGTCGAGCCCTGGGGGAGCAAGGCCAGCCGGACCTCACACCCTACCAAGTGCCGGAGACGGAGTATCTGGCGAAGACCGACAAGGTCGTTCCGGTGGACCAAGCCAGATGAAGGACTAATCGAGATACGGCCAAACCTAACCCGCGTGTACCCGACTTTAAAATGGATCCGCGGCCCCGAGTTTAAAGTCACCTACCCAGGGTCTAAAGTCCAACACAAAGAGCCCCGATCCTGACAGCAGCCACATCGTCAACACAGCACACCCTTAAAAAACCTAACTGCCTTTTTTAACAAATGTTTCCCAACATTGTGATATATGACTGTTCCCCTGATTCGCCATGTGGAATGGCTTGCACCACGCCTGGCACGTATAATTTATGTGACCGTTCTACAAAACACTCTCCCAACCTTGACTTTGAAACCTGCTTCACCGGACTTTGAACTCTCCCAGCTGAGACTTTGGACTCTCCAGCAGAGACTTTGGACTCGACCCGCCCCTACCGCCAGGGGCTCCCCCGATCCCCGAGGCGGGAGGCGGGCCCTTACATCATACACCACTGCAAGCTCGTCCGACGCCAAGTATACCGCAAACGAGCATAAAAGGACCATCCGAGACGGGAGAAGGCACAGTCGCGTCACGACTTAGAGGGTCCTTATACCCGAAGCGCATCGTGTCCAGCGCGACCGTCAAGTGTTTTTTATCCTGTCTGTAAAATCACTGTTTCCCTTTGTCTGAACCTGCGTCGTAAATTACAAGTTTTGCTGCAATTTTGGGACTTAGCCGCATTTTTAATTTCGCCGTAATTTCGGGACTCTGCCGTTTTAGCCGTAATTTGAAGACAGCAAATTTTCGGAGTTAATGGACTTAGAGTAAACAGAGGGACTCAGCCACGAGACCGCCCCGGGGCTTTTTTAACATCTGGACTCTAGTTTTTCGACCTAATTCGAACTCTAACTTGGGAGCACCAGTAGGGACTTATCCTCACAGCCAGTTAGTGAACTTAGAGTGCCGTCCATAATCCTGGACTTAGCCAAATCTGGAACGCGGAGTGACATCGGCCGACTAGACAGCACCCACCGAAGACTTTGAAGCCTGGACCCCAGACTTTAAAGTCCCCAGCGGCCCCTGGTGAGCAACACCACACCACCAGCAGGAAGCCCAACGGCGGGAGCAGCAGCGGCCAACACACCATGGGCCTGGATGGAAAGCTACGCTCGTCAGCATCTAACAGCGGTGTTCTGGTTACGACCGACACCGCTTATTGGGTACTCCAAATTTACCTCTCATAGTAATTTACCATTGTATCCGTGCTGCCGCCTCTCTATTGTCACCCACATAGACCGAGAGAAAACAAGCAACCCCAGGAGCCCGCTGAGCAAAGGATCGAAGACTTCAAAGTCTATCGTCGGAGACTCTGAAGTCACCACCGGCCACACTTTGAAGAATCAACGAAGCCTCCTCAGCCAGAACCGCGGCTGGATCATACTTCAAAATCTGATCGACTTCCCATCTACCCCAGCCGCGGCCCAACGACGATGCAATCCCCCCCGGGAACCTTACTAGCAGCAGGGCCCCGAACCCCAAACCAAGCTCAAAGAAGTCGAGAGCATCTATTCCCAGCACCTTCGACGAGGGGTGCACCGCGAGCCGAGGACGAAGAGTTGGAGCGCCACCGCTGATCGTATCGAGCAGGCACCGAACTGACCCACCGGTTGAGGGACACATCATTCGGATCAAGCCGCCCACGACGGCACCAGGACGCGTTGAAGACGAATCTACCTCACAAAAGGCGACCGGAGCACTGTCTCTCAAGCAACGCTGGACGCCTACAATCTACTCTGCATCGATCACACCCCACACCACCGGATATGACACACCAGATTTTGAAGAATGTGTCCTCAAGACTTTAAAGTCCCACACATGGAAGACAGAAGCAAGCCGACGAAGTGAGGCGACCTTCCGGGGCTTCCTCCCCCCGGCTTACGCACGACCCACGTCGGATCTTGCACCCGAGGACTCTGAAGGAAGAAGACGTCTCTCTACCAGCTTCGACGCGGCAGTCAGTCCATTTTTTGTGTTCGGTGGACTACAGCCCTCAGTTGGAACAGCGTCCTCAACCTCAACTAGCAACTGCTACAAGGAGGACTTCAAAGAAAGGAGACAACAGACTCCAAAGTCTACCCACCAACATCGGACTACAAACTCAACCAGCGGTGTTAGGTTACGACCTACACCGCTTTCGGGGTACTCCAATATCCCCTAATTATCGTTTACAGCCACTACTCTTTTATCCTCATCTAGGCAAGGAAAGCTGGGACACCTACCGAAATTCGACCCGATCCGGGACAGGAAGAAGCCAGCCGGACAAGGTGCCGGAGACCGACACCAGTACCTAGGGGACGGAACCAGAGAAGAAGCCAGCCGGACGGCGGGGCGCGCTGTGCCGGAGGTCGAGCCCTGGGGGAGCAAGGCCAGCCGGACCTCACACCCTACCAAGTGCCGGAGACGGAGTATCTGGCGAAGACCGACAAGGTCGTTCCGGTGGACCAAGCCAGATGAAGGACTAATCGAGATACGGCCAAACCTAACCCGCGTGTACCCGACTTTAAAATGGATCCGCGGCCCCGAGTTTAAAGTCACCTACCCAGGGTCTAAAGTCCAACACAAAGAGCCCCGATCCTGACAGCAGCCACATCGTCAACACAGCACACCCTTAAAAAACCTAACTGCCTTTTTTAACAAATGTTTCCCAACATTGTGATATATGACTGTTCCCCTGATTCGCCATGTGGAATGGCTTGCACCACGCCTGGCACGTATAATTTATGTGACCGTTCTACAAAACACTCTCCCAACCTTGACTTTGAAACCTGCTTCACCGGACTTTGAACTCTCCCAGCTGAGACTTTGGACTCTCCAGCAGAGACTTTGGACTCGACCCGCCCCTACCGCCAGGGGTCTCCCCCCGATCCCCGAGGCGGGAGGCGGGCCCTTACATCATACACCACTGCAAGCTCGTCCGACGCCAAGTATACCGCAAACGAGCATAAAAGGACCATCCGAGACGGGAGAAGGCACAGTCGCGTCACGACTTAGAGGGTCCTTATACCCGAAGCGCATCGTGTCCAGCGCGACCGTCAAGTGTTTTTTATCCTGTCTGTAAAATCACTGTTTCCCTTTGTCTGAACCTGCGTCGTAAATTACAAGTTTTGCTGCAATTTTGGGACTTAGCCGCATTTTTAATTTCGCCGTAATTTCGGGACTCTGCCGTTTTAGCCGTAATTTGAAGACAGCAAATTTTCGGAGTTAATGGACTTAGAGTAAACAGAGGGACTCAGCCACGAGACCGCCCCGGGGCTTTTTTAACATCTGGACTCTAGTTTTTCGACCTAATTCGAACTCTAACTTGGGAGCACCAGTAGGGACTTATCCTCACAGCCAGTTAGTGAACTTAGAGTGCCGTCCATAATCCTGGACTTAGCCAAATCTGGAACGCGGAGTGACATCGGCCGACTAGACAGCACCCACCGAAGACTTTGAAGCCTGGACCCCAGACTTTAAAGTCCCCAGCGGCCCCTGGTGAGCAACACCACACCACCAGCAGGAAGCCCAACGGCGGGAGCAGCAGCGGCCAACACACCATGGGCCTGGATGGAAAGCTACGCTCGTCAGCATCTAACAGCGGTGTTCTGGTTACGACCGACACCGCTTATTGGGTACTCCAAATTTACCTCTCATAGTAATTTACCATTGTATCCGTGCTGCCGCCTCTCTATTGTCACCCACATAGACCGAGAGAAAACAAGCAACCCCAGGAGCCCGCTGAGCAAAGGATCGAAGACTTCAAAGTCTATCGTCGGAGACTCTGAAGTCACCACCGGCCACACTTTGAAGAATCAACGAAGCCTCCTCAGCCAGAACCGCGGCTGGATCATACTTCAAAATCTGATCGACTTCCCATCTACCCCAGCCGCGGCCCAACGACGATGCAATCCCCCCCGGGAACCTTACTAGCAGCAGGGCCCCGAACCCCAAACCAAGCTCAAAGAAGTCGAGAGCATCTATTCCCAGCACCTTCGACGAGGGGTGCACCGCGAGCCGAGGACGAAGAGTTGGAGCGCCACCGCTGATCGTATCGAGCAGGCACCGAACTGACCCACCGGTTGAGGGACACATCATTCGGATCAAGCCGCCCACGACGGCACCAGGACGCGTTGAAGACGAATCTACCTCACAAAAGGCGACCGGAGCACTGTCTCTCAAGCAACGCTGGACGCCTACAATCTACTCTGCATCGATCACACCCCACACCACCGGATATGACACACCAGATTTTGAAGAATGTGTCCTCAAGACTTTAAAGTCCCACACATGGAAGACAGAAGCAAGCCGACGAAGTGAGGCGACCTTCCGGGGCTTCCTCCCCCCGGCTTACGCACGACCCACGTCGGATCTTGCACCCGAGGACTCTGAAGGAAGAAGACGTCTCTCTACCAGCTTCGACGCGGCAGTCAGTCCATTTTTTGTGTTCGGTGGACTACAGCCCTCAGTTGGAACAGCGTCCTCAACCTCAACTAGCAACTGCTACAAGGAGGACTTCAAAGAAAGGAGACAACAGACTCCAAAGTCTACCCACCAACATCGGACTACAAACTCAACCAGCGGTGTTAGGTTACGACCTACACCGCTTTCGGGGTACTCCAATATCCCCTAATTATCGTTTACAGCCACTACTCTTTTATCCTCATCTAGGCAAGGAAAGCTGGGACACCTACCGAAATTCGACCCGATCCGGGACAGGAAGAAGCCAGCCGGACAAGGTGCCGGAGACCGACACCAGTACCTAGGGGACGGAACCAGAGAAGAAGCCAGCCGGACGGCGGGGCGCGCTGTGCCGGAGGTCGAGCCCTGGGGGAGCAAGGCCAGCCGGACCTCACACCCTACCAAGTGCCGGAGACGGAGTATCTGGCGAAGACCGACAAGGTCGTTCCGGTGGACCAAGCCAGATGAAGGACTAATCGAGATACGGCCAAACCTAACCCGCGTGTACCCGACTTTAAAATGGATCCGCGGCCCCGAGTTTAAAGTCACCTACCCAGGGTCTAAAGTCCAACACAAAGAGCCCCGATCCTGACAGCAGCCACATCGTCAACACAGCACACCCTTAAAAAACCTAACTGCCTTTTTTAACAAATGTTTCCCAACATTGTGATATATGACTGTTCCCCTGATTCGCCATGTGGAATGGCTTGCACCACGCCTGGCACGTATAATTTATGTGACCGTTCTACAAAACACTCTCCCAACCTTGACTTTGAAACCTGCTTCACCGGACTTTGAACTCTCCCAGCTGAGACTTTGGACTCTCCAGCAGAGACTTTGGACTCGACCCGCCCCTACCGCCAGGGGGCTCCCCCGATCCCCGAGGCGGGAGGCGGGCCCTTACATCATACACCACTGCAAGCTCGTCCGACGCCAAGTATACCGCAAACGAGCATAAAAGGACCATCCGAGACGGGAGAAGGCACAGTCGCGTCACGACTTAGAGGGTCCTTATACCCGAAGCGCATCGTGTCCAGCGCGACCGTCAAGTGTTTTTTATCCTGTCTGTAAAATCACTGTTTCCCTTTGTCTGAACCTGCGTCGTAAATTACAAGTTTTGCTGCAATTTTGGGACTTAGCCGCATTTTTAATTTCGCCGTAATTTCGGGACTCTGCCGTTTTAGCCGTAATTTGAAGACAGCAAATTTTCGGAGTTAATGGACTTAGAGTAAACAGAGGGACTCAGCCACGAGACCGCCCCGGGGCTTTTTTAACATCTGGACTCTAGTTTTTCGACCTAATTCGAACTCTAACTTGGGAGCACCAGTAGGGACTTATCCTCACAGCCAGTTAGTGAACTTAGAGTGCCGTCCATAATCCTGGACTTAGCCAAATCTGGAACGCGGAGTGACATCGGCCGACTAGACAGCACCCACCGAAGACTTTGAAGCCTGGACCCCAGACTTTAAAGTCCCCAGCGGCCCCTGGTGAGCAACACCACACCACCAGCAGGAAGCCCAACGGCGGGAGCAGCAGCGGCCAACACACCATGGGCCTGGATGGAAAGCTACGCTCGTCAGCATCTAACAGCGGTGTTCTGGTTACGACCGACACCGCTTATTGGGTACTCCAAATTTACCTCTCATAGTAATTTACCATTGTATCCGTGCTGCCGCCTCTCTATTGTCACCCACATAGACCGAGAGAAAACAAGCAACCCCAGGAGCCCGCTGAGCAAAGGATCGAAGACTTCAAAGTCTATCGTCGGAGACTCTGAAGTCACCACCGGCCACACTTTGAAGAATCAACGAAGCCTCCTCAGCCAGAACCGCGGCTGGATCATACTTCAAAATCTGATCGACTTCCCATCTACCCCAGCCGCGGCCCAACGACGATGCAATCCCCCCGGGAACCTTACTAGCAGCAGGGCCCCGAACCCCAAACCAAGCTCAAAGAAGTCGAGAGCATCTATTCCCAGCACCTTCGACGAGGGGTGCACCGCGAGCCGAGGACGAAGAGTTGGAGCGCCACCGCTGATCGTATCGAGCAGGCACCGAACTGACCCACCGGTTGAGGGACACATCATTCGGATCAAGCCGCCCACGACGGCACCAGGACGCGTTGAAGACGAATCTACCTCACAAAAGGCGACCGGAGCACTGTCTCTCAAGCAACGCTGGACGCCTACAATCTACTCTGCATCGATCACACCCCACACCACCGGATATGACACACCAGATTTTGAAGAATGTGTCCTCAAGACTTTAAAGTCCCACACATGGAAGACAGAAGCAAGCCGACGAAGTGAGGCGACCTTCCGGGGCTTCCTCCCCGGCTTACGCACGACCCACGTCGGATCTTGCACCCGAGGACTCTGAAGGAAGAAGACGTCTCTCTACCAGCTTCGACGCGGCAGTCAGTCCATTTTTTGTGTTCGGTGGACTACAGCCCTCAGTTGGAACAGCGTCCTCAACCTCAACTAGCAACTGCTACAAGGAGGACTTCAAAGAAAGGAGACAACAGACTCCAAAGTCTACCCACCAACATCGGACTACAAACTCAACCAGCGGTGTTAGGTTACGACCTACACCGCTTTCGGGGTACTCCAATATCCCCTAATTATCGTTTACAGCCACTACTCTTTTATCCTCATCTAGGCAAGGAAAGCTGGGACACCTACCGAAATTCGACCCGATCCGGGACAGGAAGAAGCCAGCCGGACAAGGTGCCGGAGACCGACACCAGTACCTAGGGGACGGAACCAGAGAAGAAGCCAGCCGGACGGCGGGGCGCGCTGTGCCGGAGGTCGAGCCCTGGGGGAGCAAGGCCAGCCGGACCTCACACCCTACCAAGTGCCGGAGACGGAGTATCTGGCGAAGACCGACAAGGTCGTTCCGGTGGACCAAGCCAGATGAAGGACTAATCGAGATACGGCCAAACCTAACCCGCGTGTACCCGACTTTAAAATGGATCCGCGGCCCCGAGTTTAAAGTCACCTACCCAGGGTCTAAAGTCCAACACAAAGAGCCCCGATCCTGACAGCAGCCACATCGTCAACACAGCACACCCTTAAAAAACCTAACTGCCTTTTTTAACAAATGTTTCCCAACATTGTGATATATGACTGTTCCCCTGATTCGCCATGTGGAATGGCTTGCACCACGCCTGGCACGTATAATTTATGTGACCGTTCTACAAAACACTCTCCCAACCTTGACTTTGAAACCTGCTTCACCGGACTTTGAACTCTCCCAGCTGAGACTTTGGACTCTCCAGCAGAGACTTTGGACTCGACCCGCCCCTACCGCCAGGGGGCTCCCCCGATCCCCGAGGCGGGAGGCGGGCCCTTACATCATACACCACTGCAAGCTCGTCCGACGCCAAGTATACCGCAAACGAGCATAAAAGGACCATCCGAGACGGGAGAAGGCACAGTCGCGTCACGACTTAGAGGGTCCTTATACCCGAAGCGCATCGTGTCCAGCGCGACCGTCAAGTGTTTTTTATCCTGTCTGTAAAATCACTGTTTCCCTTTGTCTGAACCTGCGTCGTAAATTACAAGTTTTGCTGCAATTTTGGGACTTAGCCGCATTTTTAATTTCGCCGTAATTTCGGGACTCTGCCGTTTTAGCCGTAATTTGAAGACAGCAAATTTTCGGAGTTAATGGACTTAGAGTAAACAGAGGGACTCAGCCACGAGACCGCCCCGGGGCTTTTTTAACATCTGGACTCTAGTTTTTCGACCTAATTCGAACTCTAACTTGGGAGCACCAGTAGGGACTTATCCTCACAGCCAGTTAGTGAACTTAGAGTGCCGTCCATAATCCTGGACTTAGCCAAATCTGGAACGCGGAGTGACATCGGCCGACTAGACAGCACCCACCGAAGACTTTGAAGCCTGGACCCCAGACTTTAAAGTCCCCAGCGGCCCCTGGTGAGCAACACCACACCACCAGCAGGAAGCCCAACGGCGGGAGCAGCAGCGGCCAACACACCATGGGCCTGGATGGAAAGCTACGCTTCAATCTAACAGCGGTGTTCTGGTTACGACCGACACCGCTTATTGGGTACTCCAAATTTACCTCTCATAGTAATTTACCATTGTAGCTGCCGCCTCTCTATTGTCACCCACATAGACCGAGAGAAAACAAGCAACCCCAGGAGCCCGCTGAGCAAAGGATCGAAGACTTCAAAGTCTATCGTCGGAGACTCTGAAGTCACCACCGGCCACACTTTGAAGAATCAACGAAGCTCTCTATCCTCAGCGCAGTTCCAGCGCGACCGTGGTTTTTTATCCTGTCTGTAAAATCACTGACCCTTTGAGTGAACCGCGTCCATAATTACCTGGACTTAGCCAAATTTCGCCGTAATTTCGGGACTCTGCCAACCGGAGTTAATGGACTTATCGGCTCAGCCACGAGACCGCCCCGGGGCTTTTTTAACATCTGGACTCTAGTTTTTCGACCTAATTCGAACTCTAACTTGGGAGCACCAGTAGGGACTTATCCTCACAGCCAGTTAGTGAACTTAGAGTGCCGTCCATAATCCTGGACTTAGCCAAATCTGGAACGCGGAGTGACATCGGCCGACTAGACAGCACCCACCGAAGACTTTGAAGCCTGGACCCCAGACTTTAAAGTCCCCAGCAAGCAACACCACACCACCAGCAGGAAGCCCAACGGCGGGAGCAGCAGCGGCCAACACACCATGGGCCTGGATGGAAAGCTACGCTCGTCAGCATCTAACAGCGGTGTTCTGGTTACGACCGACACCGCTTATTGGGTACTCCAAATTTACCTCTCATAGTAATTTACCATTGTATCCGTGCTGCCGCCTCTCTATTGTCACCCACATAGACCGAGAGAAAACAAGCAACCCCAGGAGCCCGCTGAGCAAAGGATCGAAGACTTCAAAGTCTATCGTCGGAGACTCTGAAGTCACCACCGGCCACACTTTGAAGAATCAACGAAGCCTCCTCAGCCAGAACCGCGGCTGGATCATACTTCAAAATCTGATCGACTTCCCATCTACCCCAGCCGCGGCCCAACGACGATGCAATCCCCCCGGGAACCTTACTAGCAGCAGGGCCCCGAACCCCAAACCAAGCTCAAAGAAGTCGAGAGCATCTATTCCCAGCACCTTCGACGAGGGGTGCACCGCGAGCCGAGGACGAAGAGTTGGAGCGCCACCGCTGATCGTATCGAGCAGGCACCGAACTGACCCACCGGTTGAGGGACACATCATTCGGATCAAGCCGCCCACGACGGCACCAGGACGCGTTGAAGACGAATCTACCTCACAAAAGGCGACCGGAGCACTGTCTCTCAAGCAACGCTGGACGCCTACAATCTACTCTGCATCGATCACACCCCACACCACCGGATATGACACACCAGATTTTGAAGAATGTGTCCTCAAGACTTTAAAGTCCCACACATGGAAGACAGAAGCAAGCCGACGAAGTGAGGCGACCTTCCGGGGCTTCCTCCCCCCGGCTTACGCACGACCCACGTCGGATCTTGCACCCGAGGACTCTGAAGGAAGAAGACGTCTCTCTACCAGCTTCGACGCGGCAGTCAGTCCATTTTTTGTGTTCGGTGGACTACAGCCCTCAGTTGGAACAGCGTCCTCAACCTCAACTAGCAACTGCTACAAGGAGGACTTCAAAGAAAGGAGACAACAGACTCCAAAGTCTACCCACCAACATCGGACTACAAACTCAACCAGCGGTGTTAGGTTACGACCTACACCGCTTTCGGGGTACTCCAATATCCCCTAATTATCGTTTACAGCCACTACTCTTTTATCCTCATCTAGGCAAGGAAAGCTGGGACACCTACCGAAATTCGACCCGATCCGGGACAGGAAGAAGCCAGCCGGACAAGGTGCCGGAGACCGACACCAGTACCTAGGGGACGGAACCAGAGAAGAAGCCAGCCGGACGGCGGGGCGCGCTGTGCCGGAGGTCGAGCCCTGGGGGAGCAAGGCCAGCCGGACCTCACACCCTACCAAGTGCCGGAGACGGAGTATCTGGCGAAGACCGACAAGGTCGTTCCGGTGGACCAAGCCAGATGAAGGACTAATCGAGATACGGCCAAACCTAACCCGCGTGTACCCGACTTTAAAATGGATCCGCGGCCCCGAGTTTAAAGTCACCTACCCAGGGTCTAAAGTCCAACACAAAGAGCCCCGATCCTGACAGCAGCCACATCGTCAACACAGCACACCCTTAAAAAACCTAACTGCCTTTTTTAACAAATGTTTCCCAACATTGTGATATATGACTGTTCCCCTGATTCGCCATGTGGAATGGCTTGCACCACGCCTGGCACGTATAATTTATGTGACCGTTCTACAAAACACTCTCCCAACCTTGACTTTGAAACCTGCTTCACCGGACTTTGAACTCTCCCAGCTGAGACTTTGGACTCTCCAGCAGAGACTTTGGACTCGACCCGCCCCTACCGCCAGGGGGCTCCCCCGATCCCCGAGGCGGGAGGCGGGCCCTTACATCATACACCACTGCAAGCTCGTCCGACGCCAAGTATACCGCAAACGAGCATAAAAGGACCATCCGAGACGGGAGAAGGCACAGTCGCGTCACGACTTAGAGGGTCCTTATACCCGAAGCGCATCGTGTCCAGCGCGACCGTCAAGTGTTTTTTATCCTGTCTGTAAAATCACTGTTTCCCTTTGTCTGAACCTGCGTCGTAAATTACAAGTTTTGCTGCAATTTTGGGACTTAGCCGCATTTTTAATTTCGCCGTAATTTCGGGACTCTGCCGTTTTAGCCGTAATTTGAAGACAGCAAATTTTCGGAGTTAATGGACTTAGAGTAAACAGAGGGACTCAGCCACGAGACCGCCCCGGGGCTTTTTTAACATCTGGACTCTAGTTTTTCGACCTAATTCGAACTCTAACTTGGGAGCACCAGTAGGGACTTATCCTCACAGCCAGTTAGTGAACTTAGAGTGCCGTCCATAATCCTGGACTTAGCCAAATCTGGAACGCGGAGTGACATCGGCCGACTAGACAGCACCCACCGAAGACTTTGAAGCCTGGACCCCAGACTTTAAAGTCCCCAGCGGCCCCTGGTGAGCAACACCACACCACCAGCAGGAAGCCCAACGGCGGGAGCAGCAGCGGCCAACACACCATGGGCCTGGATGGAAAGCTACGCTCGTCAGCATCTAACAGCGGTGTTCTGGTTACGACCGACACCGCTTATTGGGTACTCCAAATTTACCTCTCATAGTAATTTACCATTGTATCCGTGCTGCCGCCTCTCTATTGTCACCCACATAGACCGAGAGAAAACAAGCAACCCCAGGAGCCCGCTGAGCAAAGGATCGAAGACTTCAAAGTCTATCGTCGGAGACTCTGAAGTCACCACCGGCCACACTTTGAAGAATCAACGAAGCCTCCTCAGCCAGAACCGCGGCTGGATCATACTTCAAAATCTGATCGACTTCCCATCTACCCCAGCCGCGGCCCAACGACGATGCAATCCCCCCGGGAACCTTACTAGCAGCAGGGCCCCGAACCCCAAACCAAGCTCAAAGAAGTCGAGAGCATCTATTCCCAGCACCTTCGACGAGGGGTGCACCGCGAGCCGAGGACGAAGAGTTGGAGCGCCACCGCTGATCGTATCGAGCAGGCACCGAACTGACCCACCGGTTGAGGGACACATCATTCGGATCAAGCCGCCCACGACGGCACCAGGACGCGTTGAAGACGAATCTACCTCACAAAAGGCGACCGGAGCACTGTCTCTCAAGCAACGCTGGACGCCTACAATCTACTCTGCATCGATCACACCCCACACCACCGGATATGACACACCAGATTTTGAAGAATGTGTCCTCAAGACTTTAAAGTCCCACACATGGAAGACAGAAGCAAGCCGACGAAGTGAGGCGACCTTCCGGGGCTTCCTCCCCGGCTTACGCACGACCCACGTCGGATCTTGCACCCGAGGACTCTGAAGGAAGAAGACGTCTCTCTACCAGCTTCGACGCGGCAGTCAGTCCATTTTTTGTGTTCGGTGGACTACAGCCCTCAGTTGGAACAGCGTCCTCAACCTCAACTAGCAACTGCTACAAGGAGGACTTCAAAGAAAGGAGACAACAGACTCCAAAGTCTACCCACCAACATCGGACTACAAACTCAACCAGCGGTGTTAGGTTACGACCTACACCGCTTTCGGGGTACTCCAATATCCCCTAATTATCGTTTACAGCCACTACTCTTTTATCCTCATCTAGGCAAGGAAAGCTGGGACACCTACCGAAATTCGACCCGATCCGGGACAGGAAGAAGCCAGCCGGACAAGGTGCCGGAGACCGACACCAGTACCTAGGGGACGGAACCAGAGAAGAAGCCAGCCGGACGGCGGGGCGCGCTGTGCCGGAGGTCGAGCCCTGGGGGAGCAAGGCCAGCCGGACCTCACACCCTACCAAGTGCCGGAGACGGAGTATCTGGCGAAGACCGACAAGGTCGTTCCGGTGGACCAAGCCAGATGAAGGACTAATCGAGATACGGCCAAACCTAACCCGCGTGTACCCGACTTTAAAATGGATCCGCGGCCCCGAGTTTAAAGTCACCTACCCAGGGTCTAAAGTCCAACACAAAGAGCCCCGATCCTGACAGCAGCCACATCGTCAACACAGCACACCCTTAAAAAACCTAACTGCCTTTTTTAACAAATGTTTCCCAACATTGTGATATATGACTGTTCCCCTGATTCGCCATGTGGAATGGCTTGCACCACGCCTGGCACGTATAATTTATGTGACCGTTCTACAAAACACTCTCCCAACCTTGACTTTGAAACCTGCTTCACCGGACTTTGAACTCTCCCAGCTGAGACTTTGGACTCTCCAGCAGAGACTTTGGACTCGACCCGCCCCTACCGCCAGGGGGCTCCCCCGATCCCCGAGGCGGGAGGCGGGCCCTTACATCATACACCACTGCAAGCTCGTCCGACGCCAAGTATACCGCAAACGAGCATAAAAGGACCATCCGAGACGGGAGAAGGCACAGTCGCGTCACGACTTAGAGGGTCCTTATACCCGAAGCGCATCGTGTCCAGCGCGACCGTCAAGTGTTTTTTATCCTGTCTGTAAAATCACTGTTTCCCTTTGTCTGAACCTGCGTCGTAAATTACAAGTTTTGCTGCAATTTTGGGACTTAGCCGCATTTTTAATTTCGCCGTAATTTCGGGACTCTGCCGTTTTAGCCGTAATTTGAAGACAGCAAATTTTCGGAGTTAATGGACTTAGAGTAAACAGAGGGACTCAGCCACGAGACCGCCCCGGGGCTTTTTTAACATCTGGACTCTAGTTTTTCGACCTAATTCGAACTCTAACTTGGGAGCACCAGTAGGGACTTATCCTCACAGCCAGTTAGTGAACTTAGAGTGCCGTCCATAATCCTGGACTTAGCCAAATCTGGAACGCGGAGTGACATCGGCCGACTAGACAGCACCCACCGAAGACTTTGAAGCCTGGACCCCAGACTTTAAAGTCCCCAGCGGCCCCTGGTGAGCAACACCACACCACCAGCAGGAAGCCCAACGGCGGGAGCAGCAGCGGCCAACACACCATGGGCCTGGATGGAAAGCTACGCTCGTCAGCATCTAACAGCGGTGTTCTGGTTACGACCGACACCGCTTATTGGGTACTCCAAATTTACCTCTCATAGTAATTTACCATTGTATCCGTGCTGCCGCCTCTCTATTGTCACCCACATAGACCGAGAGAAAACAAGCAACCCCAGGAGCCCGCTGAGCAAAGGATCGAAGACTTCAAAGTCTATCGTCGGAGACTCTGAAGTCACCACCGGCCACACTTTGAAGAATCAACGAAGCCTCCTCAGCCAGAACCGCGGCTGGATCATACTTCAAAATCTGATCGACTTCCCATCTACCCCAGCCGCGGCCCAACGACGATGCAATCCCCCCGGGAACCTTACTAGCAGCAGGGCCCCGAACCCCAAACCAAGCTCAAAGAAGTCGAGAGCATCTATTCCCAGCACCTTCGACGAGGGGTGCACCGCGAGCCGAGGACGAAGAGTTGGAGCGCCACCGCTGATCGTATCGAGCAGGCACCGAACTGACCCACCGGTTGAGGGACACATCATTCGGATCAAGCCGCCCACGACGGCACCAGGACGCGTTGAAGACGAATCTACCTCACAAAAGGCGACCGGAGCACTGTCTCTCAAGCAACGCTGGACGCCTACAATCTACTCTGCATCGATCACACCCCACACCACCGGATATGACACACCAGATTTTGAAGAATGTGTCCTCAAGACTTTAAAGTCCCACACATGGAAGACAGAAGCAAGCCGACGAAGTGAGGCGACCTTCCGGGCTTCCTCCCCCGGCTTACGCACGACCCACGTCGGATCTTGCACCCGAGGACTCTGAAGGAAGAAGACGTCTCTCTACCAGCTTCGACGCGGCAGTCAGTCCATTTTTTGTGTTCGGTGGACTACAGCCCTCAGTTGGAACAGCGTCCTCAACCTCAACTAGCAACTGCTACAAGGAGGACTTCAAAGAAAGGAGACAACAGACTCCAAAGTCTACCCACCAACATCGGACTACAAACTCAACCAGCGGTGTTAGGTTACGACCTACACCGCTTTCGGGGTACTCCAATATCCCCTAATTATCGTTTACAGCCACTACTCTTTTATCCTCATCTAGGCAAGGAAAGCTGGGACACCTACCGAAATTCGACCCGATCCGGGACAGGAAGAAGCCAGCCGGACAAGGTGCCGGAGACCGACACCAGTACCTAGGGGACGGAACCAGAGAAGAAGCCAGCCGGACGGCGGGGCGCGCTGTGCCGGAGGTCGAGCCCTGGGGGAGCAAGGCCAGCCGGACCTCACACCCTACCAAGTGCCGGAGACGGAGTATCTGGCGAAGACCGACAAGGTCGTTCCGGTGGACCAAGCCAGATGAAGGACTAATCGAGATACGGCCAAACCTAACCCGCGTGTACCCGACTTTAAAATGGATCCGCGGCCCCGAGTTTAAAGTCACCTACCCAGGGTCTAAAGTCCAACACAAAGAGCCCCGATCCTGACAGCAGCCACATCGTCAACACAGCACACCCTAAAAAAACCTAACTGCCTTTTTTAACAAATGTTTCCCAACATTGTGATATATGACTGTTCCCCTGATTCGCCATGTGGAATGGCTTGCACCACGCCTGGCACGTATAATTTATGTGACCGTTCTACAAAACACTCTCCCAACCTTGACTTTGAAACCTGCTTCACCGGACTTTGAACTCTCCCAGCTGAGACTTTGGACTCTCCAGCAGAGACTTTGGACTCGACCCGCCCCTACCGCCAGGGGGCTCCCCCGATCCCCGAGGCGGGAGGCGGGCCCTACATCATACACCACTGCAAGCTCGTCCGACGCCAAGTATACCGCAAACGAGCATAAAAGGACCATCCGAGACGGGAGAAGGCACAGTCGCGTCACGACTTAGAGGGTCCTTATACCCGAAGCGCATCGTGTCCAGCGCGACCGTCAAGTGTTTTTTATCCTGTCTGTAAAATCACTGTTTCCCTTTGTCTGAACCTGCGTCGTAAATTACAAGTTTTGCTGCAATTTTGGGACTTAGCCGCATTTTTAATTTCGCCGTAATTTCGGGACTCTGCCGTTTTAGCCGTAATTTGAAGACAGCAAATTTTCGGAGTTAATGGACTTAGAGTAAACAGAGGGACTCAGCCACGAGACCGCCCCGGGGCTTTTTTAACATCTGGACTCTAGTTTTTCGACCTAATTCGAACTCTAACTTGGGAGCACCAGTAGGGACTTATCCTCACAGCCAGTTAGTGAACTTAGAGTGCCGTCCATAATCCTGGACTTAGCCAAATCTGGAACGCGGAGTGACATCGGCCGACTAGACAGCACCCACCGAAGACTTTGAAGCCTGGACCCCAGACTTTAAAGTCCCCAGCGGCCCCTGGTGAGCAACACCACACCACCAGCAGGAAGCCCAACGGCGGGAGCAGCAGCGGCCAACACACCATGGGCCTGGATGGAAAGCTACGCTCGTCAGCATCTAACAGCGGTGTTCTGGTTACGACCGACACCGCTTATTGGGTACTCCAAATTTACCTCTCATAGTAATTTACCATTGTATCCGTGCTGCCGCCTCTCTATTGTCACCCACATAGACCGAGAGAAAACAAGCAACCCCAGGAGCCCGCTGAGCAAAGGATCGAAGACTTCAAAGTCTATCGTCGGAGACTCTGAAGTCACCACCGGCCACACTTTGAAGAATCAACGAAGCCTCCTCAGCCAGAACCGCGGCTGGATCATACTTCAAAATCTGATCGACTTCCCATCTACCCCAGCCGCGGCCCAACGACGATGCAATCCCCCCGGGAACCTTACTAGCAGCAGGGCCCCGAACCCCAAACCAAGCTCAAAGAAGTCGAGAGCATCTATTCCCAGCACCTTCGACGAGGGGTGCACCGCGAGCCGAGGACGAAGAGTTGGAGCGCCACCGCTGATCGTATCGAGCAGGCACCGAACTGACCCACCGGTTGAGGGACACATCATTCGGATCAAGCCGCCCACGACGGCACCAGGACGCGTTGAAGACGAATCTACCTCACAAAAGGCGACCGGAGCACTGTCTCTCAAGCAACGCTGGACGCCTACAATCTACTCTGCATCGATCACACCCCACACCACCGGATATGACACACCAGATTTTGAAGAATGTGTCCTCAAGACTTTAAAGTCCCACACATGGAAGACAGAAGCAAGCCGACGAAGTGAGGCGACCTTCCGGGGCTTCCTCCCCCCGGCTTACGCACGACCCACGTCGGATCTTGCACCCGAGGACTCTGAAGGAAGAAGACGTCTCTCTACCAGCTTCGACGCGGCAGTCAGTCCATTTTTTGTGTTCGGTGGACTACAGCCCTCAGTTGGAACAGCGTCCTCAACCTCAACTAGCAACTGCTACAAGGAGGACTTCAAAGAAAGGAGACAACAGACTCCAAAGTCTACCCACCAACATCGGACTACAAACTCAACCAGCGGTGTTAGGTTACGACCTACACCGCTTTCGAAGTACTCCAATATCCCCTAATTATCGTTTACAGCCACTACTCTTTTATCCTCATCTAGGCAAGGAAAGCTGGGACACCTACCGAAATTCGACCCGATCCGGGACAGGAAGAAGCCAGCCGGACAAGGTGCCGGAGACCGACACCAGTACCTAGGGGACGGAACCAGAGAAGAAGCCAGCCGGACGGCGGGGCGCGCTGGGCCGGAGGTCGAGCCCTGGGGGAGCAAGGCCAGCCGGACCTCACACCCTACCAAGTGCCGGAGACGGAGTATCTGGCGAAGACCGACAAGGTCGTTCCGGTGGACCAAGCCAGATGAAGGACTAATCGAGATACGGCCAAACCTAACCCGCGTGTACCCGACTTTAAAATGGATCCGCGGCCCCGAGTTTAAAGTCACCTACCCAGGGTCTAAAGTCCAACACAAAGAGCCCCGATCCTGACAGCAGCCACATCGTCAACACAGCACACCCTTAAAAAACCTAACTGCCTTTTTTAACAAATGTTTCCCAACATTGTGATATATGACTGTTCCCCTGATTCGCCATGTGGAATGGCTTGCACCACGCCTGGCACGTATAATTTATGTGACCGTTCTACAAAACACTCTCCCAACCTTGACTTTGAAACCTGCTTCACCGGACTTTGAACTCTCCCAGCTGAGACTTTGGACTCTCCAGCAGAGACTTTGGACTCGACCCGCCCCTACCGCCAGGGGCTCCCCCGATCCCCGAGGCGGGAGGCGGGCCCTTACATCATACACCACTGCAAGCTCGTCCGACGCCAAGTATACCGCAAACGAGCATAAAAGGACCATCCGAGACGGGAGAAGGCACAGTCGCGTCACGACTTAGAGGGTCCTTATACCCGAAGCGCATCGTGTCCAGCGCGACCGTCAAGTGTTTTTTATCCTGTCTGTAAAATCACTGTTTCCCTTTGTCTGAACCTGCGTCGTAAATTACAAGTTTTGCTGCAATTTTGGGACTTAGCCGCATTTTTAATTTCGCCGTAATTTCGGGACTCTGCCGTTTTAGCCGTAATTTGAAGACAGCAAATTTTCGGAGTTAATGGACTTAGAGTAAACAGAGGGACTCAGCCACGAGACCGCCCCGGGGCTTTTTTAACATCTGGACTCTAGTTTTTCGACCTAATTCGAACTCTAACTTGGGAGCACCAGTAGGGACTTATCCTCACAGCCAGTTAGTGAACTTAGAGTGCCGTCCATAATCCTGGACTTAGCCAAATCTGGAACGCGGAGTGACATCGGCCGACTAGACAGCACCCACCGAAGACTTTGAAGCCTGGACCCCAGACTTTAAAGTCCCCAGCGGCCCCTGGTGAGCAACACCACACCACCAGCAGGAAGCCCAACGGCGGGAGCAGCAGCGGCCAACACACCATGGGCCTGGATGGAAAGCTACGCTCGTCAGCATCTAACAGCGGTGTTCTGGTTACGACCGACACCGCTTATTGGGTACTCCAAATTTACCTCTCATAGTAATTTACCATTGTATCCGTGCTGCCGCCTCTCTATTGTCACCCACATAGACCGAGAGAAAACAAGCAACCCCAGGAGCCCGCTGAGCAAAGGATCGAAGACTTCAAAGTCTATCGTCGGAGACTCTGAAGTCACCACCGGCCACACTTTGAAGAATCAACGAAGCCTCCTCAGCCAGAACCGCGGCTGGATCATACTTCAAAATCTGATCGACTTCCCATCTACCCCAGCCGCGGCCCAACGACGATGCAATCCCCCCGGGAACCTTACTAGCAGCAGGGCCCCGAACCCCAAACCAAGCTCAAAGAAGTCGAGAGCATCTATTCCCAGCACCTTCGACGAGGGGTGCACCGCGAGCCGAGGACGAAGAGTTGGAGCGCCACCGCTGATCGTATCGAGCAGGCACCGAACTGACCCACCGGTTGAGGGACACATCATTCGGATCAAGCCGCCCACGACGGCACCAGGACGCGTTGAAGACGAATCTACCTCACAAAAGGCGACCGGAGCACTGTCTCTCAAGCAACGCTGGACACCTACAATCTACTCTGCATCGATCACACCCCACACCACCGGATATGACACACCAGATTTTGAAGAATGTGTCCTCAAGACTTTAAAGTCCCACACATGGAAGACAGAAGCAAGCCGACGAAGTGAGGCGACCTTCCGGGGCTTCCTCCCCCCGGCTTACGCACGACCCACGTCGGATCTTGCACCCGAGGACTCTGAAGGAAGAAGACGTCTCTCTACCAGCTTCGACGCGGCAGTCAGTCCATTTTTTGTGTTCGGTGGACTACAGCCCTCAGTTGGAACAGCGTCCTCAACCTCAACTAGCAACTGCTACAAGGAGGACTTCAAAGAAAGGAGACAACAGACTCCAAAGTCTACCCACCAACATCGGACTACAAACTCAACCAGCGGTGTTAGGTTACGACCTACACCGCTTTCGGGGTACTCCAATATCCCCTAATTATCGTTTACAGCCACTACTCTTTTATCCTCATCTAGGCAAGGAAAGCTGGGACACCTACCGAAATTCGACCCGATCCGGGACAGGAAGAAGCCAGCCGGACAAGGTGCCGGAGACCGACACCAGTACCTAGGGGACGGAACCAGAGAAGAAGCCAGCCGGACGGCGGGGCGCGCTGTGCCGGAGGTCGAGCCCTGGGGGAGCAAGGCCAGCCGGACCTCACACCCTACCAAGTGCCGGAGACGGAGTATCTGGCGAAGACCGACAAGGTCGTTCCGGTGGACCAAGCCAGATGAAGGACTAATCGAGATACGGCCAAACCTAACCCGCGTGTACCCGACTTTAAAATGGATCCGCGGCCCCGAGTTTAAAGTCACCTACCCAGGGTCTAAAGTCCAACACAAAGAGCCCCGATCCTGACAGCAGCCACATCGTCAACACAGCACACCCTTAAAAAACCTAACTGCCTTTTTTAACAAATGTTTCCCAACATTGTGATATATGACTGTTCCCCTGATTCGCCATGTGGAATGGCTTGCACCACGCCTGGCACGTATAATTTATGTGACCGTTCTACAAAACACTCTCCCAACCTTGACTTTGAAACCTGCTTCACCGGACTTTGAACTCTCCCAGCTGAGACTTTGGACTCTCCAGCAGAGACTTTGGACTCGACCCGCCCCTACCGCCAGGGGCTCCCCCGATCCCCGAGGCGGGAGGCGGGCCCTTACATCATACACCACTGCAAGCTCGTCCGACGCCAAGTATACCGCAAACGAGCATAAAAGGACCATCCGAGACGGGAGAAGGCACAGTCGCGTCACGACTTAGAGGGTCCTTATACCCGAAGCGCATCGTGTCCAGCGCGACCGTCAAGTGTTTTTTATCCTGTCTGTAAAATCACTGTTTCCCTTTGTCTGAACCTGCGTCGTAAATTACAAGTTTTGCTGCAATTTTGGGACTTAGCCGCATTTTTAATTTCGCCGTAATTTCGGGACTCTGCCGTTTTAGCCGTAATTTGAAGACAGCAAATTTTCGGAGTTAATGGACTTAGAGTAAACAGAGGGACTCAGCCACGAGACCGCCCCGGGGCTTTTTTAACATCTGGACTCTAGTTTTTCGACCTAATTCGAACTCTAACTTGGGAGCACCAGTAGGGACTTATCCTCACAGCCAGTTAGTGAACTTAGAGTGCCGTCCATAATCCTGGACTTAGCCAAATCTGGAACGCGGAGTGACATCGGCCGACTAGACAGCACCCACCGAAGACTTTGAAGCCTGGACCCCAGACTTTAAAGTCCCCAGCGGCCCCTGGTGAGCAACACCACACCACCAGCAGGAAGCCCAACGGCGGGAGCAGCAGCGGCCAACACACCATGGGCCTGGATGGAAAGCTACGCTCGTCAGCATCTAACAGCGGTGTTCTGGTTACGACCGACACCGCTTATTGGGTACTCCAAATTTACCTCTCATAGTAATTTACCATTGTATCCGTGCTGCCGCCTCTCTATTGTCACCCACATAGACCGAGAGAAAACAAGCAACCCCAGGAGCCCGCTGAGCAAAGGATCGAAGACTTCAAAGTCTATCGTCGGAGACTCTGAAGTCACCACCGGCCACACTTTGAAGAATCAACGAAGCCTCCTCAGCCAGAACCGCGGCTGGATCATACTTCAAAATCACCTCCACCTTTCGGAGGTGAGCACAGTCGGTTTTCCTGAGAATTGCTCTCAGACGCCCTACCACCCGACAGCTGCTGTGCGTACTTCAGGACTTGGAGACATTCCAGCCCATTTCGACACAGTGCTCACCAGGTTGGATCCATCACTTCGCTCCAGAGCGTATGCTGTCTCCCCCGTGTACTACGGCGTACCGGGCCATACCCTCCTTCACTCAGCAACTTCACGGCTTTTTCCTGCTGTTAACCACTCGGAATGTGGGCTCAACCTGAGCTAGAGTTGGTGTAGGCCACCTGGTGCTCTCGCCGAGCAGGCTTTATTAGAGGCTCGTACCCGGTATCGAACCCGGGTCCTCTAGAGTCGCAGGCCGATGCTCTCCAGTTGAGCTGCTGACGACGGAACCCAGCTGACAAGCCGAGCCACATAACAGAAGACACTACATTTTATTCCCTTTATTTTTATATAATTGCCCGTCTGTTTGCATTGGCCCTAGTGCCCTTTATTTTAAATATTCGCTTTGACATGGTAGCCTACTCCAAAAATTTTTTATTTTATTTTCGAATTGTCCTCATCATGCTCGTCATTTATGTGCAATCGCCATATTTTTCCGATGCTTCCTTGTCTATCTTTCTCTAAATTGAATTTCCCGGTTTTGAACCCGGGCCCAAGGAAATCATCGGTCGAGCCAACAGGACCATCCAGCTACCATCTGAGCCACATTTTCAGCCGAAAATTGGCCATCAACAGGGAACCAACAGGACGGAACCCACCAGGCGCCGAGTGGAAACGGCCAGAGGGGAGAAATCGGGAAGATGGAGTCGAGTCTCCATTCTGGATCATTCCAGAATGTTCCTTGCCTTCCTCAGCTCTCTCAACCCAGCGTCGCAACCACCCCGCCACTCATCTCGTCTCCTTCCGTGCCCCCTCATTAGCGTGTCTAGACATTGCCCTTGACCTTGTCACACATTCTTTCATGTACTTTTACGTACCCCCATCCTCCTCACATGCAACAAGCTTCGCCATTGGCCCATAAGCAACACCGCATCGGATTGGATCATCGCCGGAAGGAACGACATCACTCATTGGACAGCACAGCACTCTCACTTTTGTTAAACCTCCCTCTATTGGCCAAACCCATCCCCACGGATGCCCAACTAGAGTATAAAACCCACTGTCTGCGCCATCATTCATCATTTAGCACTACAACTCAGAGGCGAAAGCCGTTAGACGTCTAGTTGTTTCCAAGTGCGAACAATAAAATCCTTAAAAACAGTCTTGTGTCGGCTTGATCTCTTCATTTTCACTCCTAACAGCTATGTCGTTATTTAATCAAAACAGACTTTGCTGCATGAATTTCATGTGTAAGCATTGTTAAGTCGTAAAAACATCTTTTTCTTGTCTTGGATTCAAAACTCGAAATAGTGTTTTAAATGAAAAAATACATCTTTTGAAAACTGAAAACCAATCGAATAGCAAGAAATGCTTACAGCTATGTCCTTATCTTATCAAAAAGGACTTTGCTGCATGAATTTCCTGTGTGTGCATTGTCAAGTCTTAAAAACATTCGACTGGCTAGAAATGCTAACAGCTATGTCGTTATCTAATCAAAACAGACTTTTCTGCATGAATTTCTTGTGTGAGCATTGTAAAGTCGTAAAAACATCTTTTTCTTGTCTTGGATAAAAGACTCGAAACAAAGTTATAAATGAAAACATACATCTCGTGAAAACTGAAAACCAATCGACTGGCTAGAAATGCTAACAGCTATGTCGTTATTTAATCAAAACAGACTTTGCTGCATGAATTTCATGTGTGAGCATAGTAAAGTCGTAAAAACATCTTTTTCTTGTCTTGGATTCAAAACTCGAAATAGTGTTTTAAATGACAAAATACATCTTTTGAAAACTGAAAACCAATCGAATAGCAAGAAATGCTTACAGCTATGTCGTTATCTAATCAAAACAGACTTTTCTGCATGAATTTCCTGTGTGTGCATTGTCAAGTCTTAAAAACATTCGACTGGCTAGAAATGCTAACAGCTATGTCGTTATCTAATCAAAACAGACTTTTCTGCATGAATTTCTTGTGTGAGCATTGTAAAGTCGTAAAAACATCTTTTTCTTGTCTTGGATAAAAAACTCGAAACAAAGTTATAAATGAAAACATACATCTCGTGAAAACTGAAAACCAATCGACTGGCTAGAAATGCTAACAGCTATGTCGTTATTTAATCAAAACAGACTTTGCTGCATGAATTTCATGTGTGAGCATAGTAAAGTCGTAAAAACATCTTTTTCTTGTCTTGGATTCAAAACTCGAAATAGTGTTTTAAATGACAAAATACATTTTTTGAAAACTGAAAACCAATCGACTGGCTAGAAATGCTAACAGCTATGTCTTTATTTAATCAAAACAGACTTTGCTGCATGAATTTCATGTGTGAGCATAGTAAAGTCGTAAAAACATCTTTTTCTTGTCTTGGATTCAAAACTCGAAATAGTGTTTTAAATGACAAAATACATTTTTTGAAAACTGAAAACCAATCGAATGGCAAGAAATGCTAACAGCTATGTCGTTATTTAATCAAAACAGACTTTTCTGCATGAATTTCTTGTGTGAGCATTGTAAAGTCGTAAAAACATCTTTTTCTTGTCTTGGATTCAAAACTCGAAATAGTGTTTTAAATGAAAAAATACATCTTTTGAAAACTGAAAACCAATCGAATGGAAAGAAATGCTAACAGCTATGTCGTTATTTAATCAAAACAGACTTTGCTGCATGAATTTCATGTTTGAGCATTGTAAAGTCGTAAAAACATCTTTTTCTTGTCTTGGATTCAAAACTCGAAATAGTGTTTTAAATGAAAAAATACATCTTTTGAAAACTGAAAACCAATCGAATGGCAAGAAATGCTAACAGCTGTGTCGTTATCTAATCAAAAAGGACTTTGCTGCATGAATTTCCTGTGTGTGCATTGTCAAGTCTTAAAAACATTCGACTGGCTAGAAATGCTAACAGCTATGTCGTTATCTAATCAAAACAGACTTTTCTGCATGAATTTCTTGTGTGAGCATTGTAAAGTCGTAAAAACATCTTTTTCTTGTCTTGGATAAAAAACTCGAAACAAAGTTATAAATGAAAACATACATCTCGTGAAAACTGAAAACCAACCGACTGGCTAGAAATGCTAACAGCTATGTCTTTATTTAATCAAAACAGACTTTGCTGCATGAATTTCATGTGTGAGCATAGTAAAGTCGTAAAAACATCTTTTTCTTGTCTTGGATTCAAAACTCGAAATAGTGTTTTAAATGAAAAAATACATCTTTTGAAAACTGAAAACCAATCGAATAGCAAGAAATGCTTACAGCTATGTCTTTATCTAATCAAAAAGGACTTTGCTGCATGAATTTCCTGTGTGTGCATTGTCAAGTCTTAAAAACATTCGACTGGCTAGAAATGCTAACAGCTATGTCGTTATCTAATCAAAACAGACTTTTCTGCATGAATTTCTTGTGTGAGCATTGTAAAGTCGTAAAAACATCTTTTTCTTGTCTTGGATAAAAGACTCGAAACAAAGTTATAAATGAAAACATACATCTCGTGAAAACTGAAAACCAATCGACTGGCTAGAAATGCTAACAGCTATGTCGTTATTTAATCAAAACAGACTTTGCTGCATGAATTTCATGTGTGAGCATAGTAAAGTCGTAAAAACATCTTTTTCTTGTCTTGGATTCAAAACTCGAAATAGTGTTTTAAATGACAAAATACATTTTTTGAAAACTGAAAACCAATCGAATGGCAAGAAATGCTAACAGCTATGTCGTTATCTAATCAAAACAGACTTTTCTGAATGAATTTCTTGTGTGAGCATTGTAAAGTCGTAAAAACATCTTTTTCTTGTCTTGGATTCAAAACTCGAAATAGTGTTTTAAATGAAAAAATACATCTTTTGAAAACTGAAAACCAATCGAATGGCAAGAAATGCTAACAGCTATGTCGTTATTTAATCAAAACAGACTTTGCTGCATGAATTTCATGTTTGAGCATTGTAAAAACGTAAAAACATCTTTTTCTTGTCTTGGATTCAAAACTCGAAATAGTGTTTTAAATGAAAAAATACATCTTTTGAAAACTGAAAACCAATCGAATGGCAAGAAATGCTAACAGCTGTGTCGTTATCTAATCAAAAAGGACTTTGCTGCATGAATTTCTTGTGTGTGCATTGTAAAGTCTTAAAAGCATTCGACTGGTTAGAAATGCTAACAGCTATGTCGTTATTTTATCAAAACAGACTTTGCTGCATGAATTTCATGTGTGAGCATAGTAAAGTCGTAAAAACATCTTTTTCTTGTCTTGGATTCAAAACTCGAAATAGTGTTTTAAATGAAAAAAATACATCTTTTGAAAACTGAAAACCAATCGAATAGCAAGAAATGCTTACAGCTATGTCGTTATCTAATCAAAACAGACTTTTCTGCATGAATTTCCTGTGTGTGCATTGTCAAGTCTTAAAAACATTCGACTGGCTAGAAATGCTAACAGCTATGTCGTTATCTAATCAAAACAGACTTTTCTGCATGAATTTCTTGTGTGAGCATTGTAAAGTCGTAAAAACATCTTTTTCTTGTCTTGGATTCAAAACTCGAAATAGTGTTTTAAATGAAAAAATACATCTTTTGAAAACTGAAAACCAATCGAATGGCAAGAAATGCTAACAGCTGTGTCGTTATCTAATCAAAAAGGACTTTGCTGCATGAATTTCCTGTGTGTGCATTGTCAAGTCTTAAAAACATTCGACTGGCTAGAAATGCTAACAGCTATGTCGTTATCTAATCAAAACAGACTTTTCTGCATGAATTTCTTGTGTGAGCATTGTAAAGTCGTAAAAACATCTTTTTCTTGTCTTGGATAAAAAACTCGAAACAAAGTTATAAATGAAAACATACATCTCGTGAAAACTGAAAACCAACCGACTGGCTAGAAATGCTAACAGCTATGTCTTTATTTAATCAAAACAGACTTTGCTGCATGAATTTCATGTGTGAGCATAGTAAAGTCGTAAAAACATCTTTTTCTTGTCTTGGATTCAAAACTCGAAATAGTGTTTTAAATGAAAAAATACATCTTTTGAAAACTGAAAACCAATCGAATAGCAAGAAATGCTTACAGCTATGTCTTTATCTAATCAAAAAGGACTTTGCTGCATGAATTTCCTGTGTGTGCATTGTCAAGTCTTAAAAACATTCGACTGGCTAGAAATGCTAACAGCTATGTCGTTATCTAATCAAAACAGACTTTTCTGCATGAATTTCTTGTGTGAGCATTGTAAAGTCGTAAAAACATCTTTTTCTTGTCTTGGATAAAAGACTCGAAACAAAGTTATAAATGAAAACATACATCTCGTGAAAACTGAAAACCAATCGACTGGCTAGAAATGCTAACAGCTATGTCGTTATTTAATCAAAACAGACTTTGCTGCATGAATTTCATGTGTGAGCATAGTAAAGTCGTAAAAACATCTTTTTCTTGTCTTGGATTCAAAACTCGAAATAGTGTTTTAAATGACAAAATACATTTTTTGAAAACTGAAAACCAATCGAATGGCAAGAAATGCTAACAGCTATGTCGTTATCTAATCAAAACAGACTTTTCTGCATGAATTTCTTGTGTGAGCATTGTAAAGTCGTAAAAACATCTTTTTCTTGTCTTGGATTCAAAACTCGAAATAGTGTTTTAAATGAAAAAATACATCTTTTGAAAACTGAAAACCAATCGAATGGCAAGAAATGCTAACAGCTATGTCGTTATTTAATCAAAACAGACTTTGCTGCATGAATTTCATGTGTGAGCATAGTAAAGTCGTAAAAACATCTTTTTCTTGTCTTGGATTAAAAACTCGAAATAGTGTTTTAAATGACAAAATACATTTTTTGAAATCTGAAAACCAATCGAATGGCAAGAAATGCTAACAGCTATGTCGTTATCTAATCAAAACAGACTTTTCTGAATGAATTTCTTGTGTGAGCATTGTAAAGTCGTAAAAACATCTTTTTCTTGTCTTGGATTCAAAACTCGAAATAGTGTTTTAAATGAAAAAATACATCTTTTGAAAACTGAAAACCAATCGAATGGCAAGAAATGCTAACAGCTATGTCGTTATTTAATCAAAACAGACTTTGCTGCATGAATTTCATTTTTGAGCATTGTAAAAACGTAAAAACATCTTTTTCTTGTCTTGGATTCAAAACTCGAAATAGTGTTTTAAATGAAAAAATACATCTTTTGAAAACTGAAAACCAATCGAATGGCAAGAAATGCTAACAGCTGTGTCGTTATCTAATCAAAAAGGACTTTGCTGCATGAATTTCTTGTGTGTGCATTGTAAAGTCTTAAAAGCATTCGACTGGCTAGAAATGCTAACAGCTATGTCGTTATTTAATCAAAACAGACTTTGCTGCATGAATTTCATGTGTGAGCATTGTAAAGTCGTAAAAACATCTTTTTCTTGTCTTGGATTCAAAACTCGAAATAGTGTTTTCAATGAAAAAATACATCTTTTGAAAACTAAAAACCAATCGAATGGCAAGAAATGCTAACAGCTATGTCGTTATTTAATCAAAACAGACTTTGCTGCATGAATTTCATGTGTGAGCATAGTAAAGTCGTAAAAACATCTTTTTCTTGTCTTGGATTCAAAATTCGAAATAGTGTTTTAAATGAAAAAAATACATCTTTTGAAAACTGAAAACCAATCGAATAGCAAGAAATGCTTACAGCTATGTCGTTATCTAATCAAAACAGACTTTTCTGCATGAATTTCCTGTGTGTGCATTGTCAAGTCTTAAAAACATTCGACTGGCTAGAAATGCTAACAGCTATGTCGTTATCTAATCAAAACAGACTTTTCTGCATGAATTTCTTGTGTGAGCATTGT
Source organism: Ceriodaphnia dubia (assembly GCA_022539655.2). NCBI lineage: Eukaryota > Metazoa > Arthropoda > Branchiopoda > Diplostraca > Daphniidae > Ceriodaphnia > Ceriodaphnia dubia. The sequence goes on along the minus strand of JAKUCG020000062.1, from coordinate 273,815 downwards.
AAAGTCGTAAAAACATCTTTTTCTTGTCTTGGATTCAAAACTCGAAATAGTGTTTTAAATGAAAAAATACATCTTTTGAAAACTGAAAACCAATCGAATGGCAAGAAATGCTAACAGCTATGTCGTTATTTAATCAAAACAGACTTTGCTGCATGAATTTCATGTTTGAGCATTGTAAAGTCGTAAAAACATCTTTTTCTTGTCTTGGATTCAAAACTCGAAATAGTGTTTTAAATGAAAAAATACATCTTTTGAAAACTGAAAACCAATCGAATGGCAAGAAATGCTAACAGCTGTGTCGTTATCTAATCAAAAAGGACTTTGCTGCATGAATTTCCTGTGTGTGCATTGTCAAGTCTTAAAAACATTCGACTGGCTAGAAATGCTAACAGCTATGTCGTTATCTAATCAAAACAGACTTTTCTGCATGAATTTCTTGTGTGAGCATTTTAAAGTCGTAAAAACATCTTTTTCTTGTCTTGGATAAAAAACTCGAAACAAAGTTATAAATGAAAACATACATCTCGTGAAAACTGAAAACCAACCGACTGGCTAGAAATGCTAACAGCTATGTCTTTATTTAATCAAAACAGACTTTGCTGCATGAATTTCATGTGTGAGCATAGTAAAGTCGTAAAAACATCTTTTTCTTGTCTTGGATTCAAAACTCGAAATAGTGTTTTAAATGACAAAATACATTTTTTGAATACTGAAAACCAATCGAATGGCAAGAAATGCTAACAGCTATGTCGTTATCTAATCAAAACAGACTTTTCTGCATGAATTTCTTGTGTGAGCATTGTAAAGTCGTAAAAACATCTTTTTCTTGTCTTGGATTCAAAACTCGAAATAGTGTTTTAAATGAAAAAATACATCTTTTGAAAACTGAAAACCAATCGAATGGCAAGAAATGCTAACAGCTGTGTCGTTATCTAATCAAAAAGGACTTTGCTGCATGAATTTCTTGTGTGAGCATTGTAAAGTCGTAAAAACATCTTTTTCTTGTCTTGGATTCAAAACTCGAAATAGTGTTTTAAATGAAAAAATACATTTTTTGAAAACTGAAAACCAATCGAATGGCAAGAAATGCTAACAGCTATGTCGTTATCTAATCAAAACAGACTTTTCTGCATGAATTTCTTGTGTGAGCATTGTAAAGTCGTAAAAACATCTTTTTCTTGTCTTGGATTCAAAACTCGAAATAGTGTTTTAAATGAAAAAATACATCTTTTGAAAACTGAAAACCAATCGAATGGCAAGAAATGCTAACAGCTATGTCGTTATTTAATCAAAACAGACTTTGCTGCATGAATTTCATGTGTGAGCATAGTAAAGTCGTAAAAACATCTTTTTCTTGTCTTGGATTAAAAACTCGAAATAGTGTTTTAAATGACAAAATACATTTTTTGAAAACTGAAAACCAATCGAATGGCAAGAAATGCTAACAGCTATGTCGTTATCTAATCAAAACAGACTTTTCTGAATGAATTTCTTGTGTGAGCATTGTAAAGTCGTAAAAACATCTTTTTCTTGTCTTGGATTCAAAACTCGAAATAGTGTTTTAAATGAAAAAATACATCTTTTGAAAACTGAAAACCAATCGAATGGCAAGAAATGCTAACAGCTATGTCGTTATTTAATCAAAACAGACTTTGCTGCATGAATTTCATGTTTGAGCATTGTAAAAACGTAAAAACATCTTTTTCTTGTCTTGGATTCAAAACTCGAAATAGTGTTTTAAATGAAAAAATACATCTTTTGAAAACTGAAAACCAATCGAATGGCAAGAAATGCTAACAGCTGTGTCGTTATCTAATCAAAAAGGACTTTGCTGCATGAATTTCTTGTGTGTGCATTGTAAAGTCTTAAAAGCATTCGACTGGCTAGAAATGCTAACAGCTATGTCGTTATTTAATCAAAACAGACTTTGCTGCATGAATTTCATGTGTGAGCATTGTAAAGTCGTAAAAACATCTTTTTCTTGTCTTGGATTCAAAACTCGAAATAGTGTTTTCAATGAAAAAATACATCTTTTGAAAACTAAAAACCAATCGAATGGCAAGAAATGCTAACAGCTATGTCGTTATTTAATCAAAACAGACTTTGCTGCATGAATTTCATGTGTGAGCATAGTAAAGTCGTAAAAACATCTTTTTCTTGTCTTGGATTCAAAATTCGAAATAGTGTTTTAAATGAAAAAAATACATCTTTTGAAAACTGAAAACCAATCGAATAGCAAGAAATGCTTACAGCTATGTCGTTATCTAATCAAAACAGACTTTTCTGCATGAATTTCCTGTGTGTGCATTGTCAAGTCTTAAAAACATTCGACTGGCTAGAAATGCTAACAGCTATGTCGTTATCTAATCAAAACAGACTTTTCTGCATGAATTTCTTGTGTGAGCATTGTAAAGTCGTAAAAACATCTTTTTCTTGTCTTGGATTCAAAACTCGAAATAGTGTTTTAAATGAAAAAATACATCTTTTGAAAACTGAAAACCAATCGAATGGCAAGAAATGCTAACAGCTATGTCGTTATTTAATCAAAACAGACTTTGCTGCATGAATTTCATGTTTGAGCATTGTAAAGTCGTAAAAACATCTTTTTCTTGTCTTGGATTCAAAACTCGAAATAGTGTTTTAAATGAAAAAATACATCTTTTGAAAACTGAAAACCAATCGAATGGCAAGAAATGCTAACAGCTGTGTCGTTATCTAATCAAAAAGGACTTTGCTGCATGAATTTCCTGTGTGTGCATTGTCAAGTCTTAAAAACATTCGACTGGCTAGAAATGCTAACAGCTATGTCGTTATCTAATCAAAACAGACTTTTCTGCATGAATTTCTTGTGTGAGCATTTTAAAGTCGTAAAAACATCTTTTTCTTGTCTTGGATAAAAAACTCGAAACAAAGTTATAAATGAAAACATACATCTCGTGAAAACTGAAAACCAACCGACTGGCTAGAAATGCTAACAGCTATGTCTTTATTTAATCAAAACAGACTTTGCTGCATGAATTTCATGTGTGAGCATAGTAAAGTCGTAAAAACATCTTTTTCTTGTCTTGGATTCAAAACTCGAAATAGTGTTTTAAATGACAAAATACATTTTTTGAAAACTGAAAACCAATCGAATGGCAAGAAATGCTAACAGCTATGTCGTTATCTAATCAAAACAGACTTTTCTGCATGAATTTCTTGTGTGAGCATTGTAAAGTCGTAAAAACATCTTTTTCTTGTCTTGGATTCAAAACTCGAAATAGTGTTTTAAATGAAAAAATACATCTTTTGAAAACTGAAAACCAATCGAATGGCAAGAAATGCTAACAGCTGTGTCGTTATCTAATCAAAAAGGACTTTGCTGCATGAATTTCCTGTGTGTGCATTGTCAAGTCTTAAAAACATTCGACTGGCTAGAAATGCTAACAGCTATGTCGTTATCTAATCAAAACAGACTTTTCTGCATGAATTTCTTGTGTGAGCATTGTAAAGTCGTAAAAACATCTTTTTCTTGTCTTGGATAAAAAACTCGAAACAAAGTTATAAATGAAAACATACATCTCGTGAAAACTGAAAACCAACCGACTGGCTAGAAATGCTAACAGCTATGTCTTTATTTAATCAAAACAGACTTTGCTGCATGAATTTCATGTGTGAGCATAGTAAAGTCGTAAAAACATCTTTTTCTTGTCTTGGATTCAAAACTCGAAATAGTGTTTTAAATGACAAAATACATTTTTTGAAAACTGAAAACCAATCGAATGGCAAGAAATGCTAACAGCTATGTCGTTATCTAATCAAAACAGACTTTTCTGCATGAATTTCTTGTGTGAGCATTGTAAAGTCGTAAAAACATCTTTTTCTTGTCTTGGATTCAAAACTCGAAATAGTGTTTTAAATGAAAAAATACATCTTTTGAAAACTGAAAACCAATCGAATGGCAAGAAATGCTAACAGCTATGTCGTTATTTAATCAAAACAGACTTTGCTGCATGAATTTCATGTGTGAGCATAGTAAAGTCGTAAAAACATCTTTTTCTTGTCTTGGATTAAAAACTCGAAATAGTGTTTTAAATGACAAAATACATTTTTTGAAAACTGAAAACCAATCGAATGGCAAGAAATGCTAACAGCTATGTCGTTATCTAATCAAAACAGACTTTTCTGAATGAATTTCTTGTGTGAGCATTGTAAAGTCGTAAAAACATCTTTTTCTTGTCTTGGATTCAAAACTCGAAATAGTGTTTTAAATGAAAAAATACATCTTTTGAAAACTGAAAACCAATCGAATGGCAAGAAATGCTAACAGCTATGTCGTTATTTAATCAAAACAGACTTTGCTGCATGAATTTCATGTTTGAGCATTGTAAAAACGTAAAAACATCTTTTTCTTGTCTTGGATTCAAAACTCGAAATAGTGTTTTAAATGAAAAAATACATCTTTTGAAAACTGAAAACCAATCGAATGGCAAGAAATGCTAACAGCTGTGTCGTTATCTAATCAAAAAGGACTTTGCTGCATGAATTTCTTGTGTGTGCATTGTAAAGTCTTAAAAGCATTCGACTGGCTAGAAATGCTAACAGCTATGTCGTTATTTAATCAAAACAGACTTTGCTGCATGAATTTCATGTGTGAGCATTGTAAAGTCGTAAAAACATCTTTTTCTTGTCTTGGATTCAAAACTCGAAATAGTGTTTTCAATGAAAAAATACATCTTTTGAAAACTAAAAACCAATCGAATGGCAAGAAATGCTAACAGCTATGTCGTTATTTAATCAAAACAGACTTTGCTGCATGAATTTCATGTGTGAGCATAGTAAAGTCGTAAAAACATCTTTTTCTTGTCTTGGATTCAAAACTCGAAATAGTGTTTTAAATGAAAAAATACATCTTTTGAAAACTGAAAACCAATCGAATAGCAAGAAATGCTTACAGCTATGTCGTTATCTAATCAAAACAGACTTTTCTGCATGAATTTCCTGTGTGTGCATTGTCAAGTCTTAAAAACATTCGACTGGCTAGAAATGCTAACAGCTATGTCGTTATCTAATCAAAACAGACTTTTCTGCATGAATTTCTTGTGTGAGCATTGTAAAGTCGTAAAAACATCTTTTTCTTGTCTTGGATTCAAAACTCGAAATAGTGTTTTAAATGAAAAAATACATCTTTTGAAAACTGAAAACCAATCGAATGGCAAGAAATGCTAACAGCTATGTCGTTATTTAATCAAAACAGACTTTGCTGCATGAATTTCATGTTTGAGCATTGTAAAGTCGTAAAAACATCTTTTTCTTGTCTTGGATTCAAAACTCGAAATAGTGTTTTAAATGAAAAAATACATCTTTTGAAAACTGAAAACCAATCGAATGGCAAGAAATGCTAACAGCTGTGTCGTTATCTAATCAAAAAGGACTTTGCAGCATGAATTTCCTGTGTGTGCATTGTCAAGTCTTAAAAACATTCGACTGGCTAGAAATGCTAACAGCTATGTCGTTATCTAATCAAAACAGACTTTTCTGCATGAATTTCTTGTGTGAGCATTGTAAAGTCGTAAAAACATCTTTTTCTTGTCTTGGATTCAAAACTCGAAATAGTGTTTTAAATGAAAAAATACATCTTTTGAAAACTGAAAACCAATCGAATGGCAAGAAATGCTAACAGCTGTGTCGTTATCTAATCAAAAAGGACTTTGCTGCATGAATTTCCTGTGTGTGCATTGTCAAGTCTTAAAAACATTCGACTGGCTAGAAATGCTAACAGCTATGTCGTTATCTAATCAAAACAGACTTTTCTGCATGAATTTCTTGTGTGAGCATTGTAAAGTCGTAAAAACATCTTTTTCTTGTCTTGGATAAAAAACTCGAAACAAAGTTATAAATGAAAACATACATCTCGTGAAAACTGAAAACCAATCGACTGGCAAGAAATGCTAACAGCTATGTCGTTATCTAATAAAACAGACTTTGCTGCATGAATTTCATGTGTGAGCATTGTAAAGTCGTAAAAACATCTTTTTCTTGTCTTGGATTCAAAACTCGAAATAGTGTTTTAAATGAAAAAAATACATCTTTTGAAAACTAAAAACCAATCGAATGGCAAGAAATGCTAACAGCTATGTCGTTATTTAATCAAAACAGACTTTGCTGCATGAATTTCATGTGTGAGCATTGTAAAGTCGTAAAAACATCTTTTTCTTGTCTTGGATTCAAAACTCGAAATAGTGTTTTAAATGAAAAAATACATCTTTTGAAAACTGAAAACCAATCGAATGGCAAGAAATGCTAACAGCTGTGTCGTTATCTAATCAAAAAGGACTTTGCTGCATGAATTTCCTGTGTGTGCATTGTCAAGTCTTAAAAACATTCGACTGGCTAGAAATGCTAACAGCTATGTCGTTATCTAATCAAAACAGACTTTTCTGCATGAATTTCTTGTGTGAGCATTTTAAAGTCGTAAAAACATCTTTTTCTTGTCTTGGATAAAAAACTCGAAACAAAGTTATAAATGAAAACATACATCTCGTGAAAACTGAAAACCAACCGACTGGCTAGAAATGCTAACAGCTATGTCTTTATTTAATCAAAACAGACTTTGCTGCATGAATTTCATGTGTGAGCATAGTAAAGTCGTAAAAACATCTTTTTCTTGTCTTGGATTCAAAACTCGAAATAGTGTTTTAAATGACAAAATACATTTTTTGAAAACTGAAAACCAATCGAATGGCAAGAAATGCTAACAGCTATGTCGTTATCTAATCAAAACAGACTTTTCTGCATGAATTTCTTGTGTGAGCATTGTAAAGTCGTAAAAACATCTTTTTCTTGTCTTGGATTCAAAACTCGAAATAGTGTTTTAAATGAAAAAATACATCTTTTGAAAACTGAAAACCAATCGAATGGCAAGAAATGCTAACAGCTGTGTCGTTATCTAATCAAAAAGGACTTTGCTGCATGAATTTCCTGTGTGTGCATTGTCAAGTCTTAAAAACATTCGACTGGCTAGAAATGCTAACAGCTATGTCGTTATCTAATCAAAACAGACTTTTCTGCATGAATTTCTTGTGTGAGCATTGTAAAGTCGTAAAAACATCTTTTCTTGTCTTGGATAAAAAACTCGAAACAAAGTTATAAATGAAAACATACATCTCGTGAAAACTGAAAACCAACCGACTGGCTAGAAATGCTAACAGCTATGTCTTTATTTAATCAAAACAGACTTTGCTGCATGAATTTCATGTGTGAGCATAGTAAAGTCGTAAAAACATCTTTTTCTTGTCTTGGATTCAAAACTCGAAATAGTGTTTTAAATGACAAAATACATTTTTTGAAAACTGAAAACCAATCGAATGGCAAGAAATGCTAACAGCTATGTCGTTATCTAATCAAAACAGACTTTTCTGCATGAATTTCTTGTGTGAGCATTGTAAAGTCGTAAAAACATCTTTTTCTTGTCTTGGATTCAAAACTCGAAATAGTGTTTTAAATGAAAAAATACATCTTTTGAAAACTGAAAACCAATCGAATGGCAAGAAATGCTAACAGCTATGTCGTTATTTAATCAAAACAGACTTTGCTGCATGAATTTCATGTGTGAGCATAGTAAAGTCGTAAAAACATCTTTTTCTTGTCTTGGATTAAAAACTCGAAATAGTGTTTTAAATGACAAAATACATTTTTTGAAAACTGAAAACCAATCGAATGGCAAGAAATGCTAACAGCTATGTCGTTATCTAATCAAAACAGACTTTTCTGAATGAATTTCTTGTGTGAGCATTGTAAAGTCGTAAAAACATCTTTTTCTTGTCTTGGATTCAAAACTCGAAATAGTGTTTTAAATGAAAAAATACATCTTTTGAAAACTGAAAACCAATCGAATGGCAAGAAATGCTAACAGCTATGTCGTTATTTAATCAAAACAGACTTTGCTGCATGAATTTCATGTTTGAGCATTGTAAAAACGTAAAAACATCTTTTTCTTGTCTTGGATTCAAAACTCGAAATAGTGTTTTAAATGAAAAAATACATCTTTTGAAAACTGAAAACCAATCGAATGGCAAGAAATGCTAACAGCTGTGTCGTTATCTAATCAAAAAGGACTTTGCTGCATGAATTTCTTGTGTGTGCATTGTAAAGTCTTAAAAGCATTCGACTGGCTAGAAATGCTAACAGCTATGTCGTTATTTAATCAAAACAGACTTTGCTGCATGAATTTCATGTGTGAGCATTGTAAAGTCGTAAAAACATCTTTTTCTTGTCTTGGATTCAAAACTCGAAATAGTGTTTTCAATGAAAAAATACATCTTTTGAAAACTAAAAACCAATCGAATGGCAAGAAATGCTAACAGCTATGTCGTTATTTAATCAAAACAGACTTTGCTGCATGAATTTCATGTGTGAGCATAGTAAAGTCGTAAAAACATCTTTTTCTTGTCTTGGATTCAAAACTCGAAATAGTGTTTTAAATGAAAAAATACATCTTTTGAAAACTGAAAACCAATCGAATAGCAAGAAATGCTTACAGCTATGTCGTTATCTAATCAAAACAGACTTTTCTGCATGAATTTCCTGTGTGTGCATTGTCAAGTCTTAAAAACATTCGACTGGCTAGAAATGCTAACAGCTATGTCGTTATCTAATCAAAACAGACTTTTCTGCATGAATTTCTTGTGTGAGCATTGTAAAGTCGTAAAAACATCTTTTTCTTGTCTTGGATTCAAAACTCGAAATAGTGTTTTAAATGAAAAAATACATCTTTTGAAAACTGAAAACCAATCGAATGGCAAGAAATGCTAACAGCTATGTCGTTATTTAATCAAAACAGACTTTGCTGCATGAATTTCATGTTTGAGCATTGTAAAGTCGTAAAAACATCTTTTTCTTGTCTTGGATTCAAAACTCGAAATAGTGTTTTAAATGAAAAAATACATCTTTTGAAAACTGAAAACCAATCGAATGGCAAGAAATGCTAACAGCTGTGTCGTTATCTAATCAAAAAGGACTTTGCTGCATGAATTTCCTGTGTGTGCATTGTCAAGTCTTAAAAACATTCGACTGGCTAGAAATGCTAACAGCTATGTCGTTATCTAATCAAAACAGACTTTTCTGCATGAATTTCTTGTGTGAGCATTGTAAAGTCGTAAAAACATCTTTTTCTTGTCTTGGATAAAAAACTCGAAACAAAGTTATAAATGAAAACATACATCTCGTGAAAACTGAAAACCAACCGACTGGCTAGAAATGCTAACAGCTATGTCTTTATTTAATCAAAACAGACTTTGCTGCATGAATTTCATGTGTGAGCATAGTAAAGTCGTAAAAACATCTTTTTCTTGTCTTGGATTCAAAACTCGAAATAGTGTTTTAAATGACAAAATACATTTTTTGAAAACTGAAAACCAATCGAATGGCAAGAAATGCTAACAGCTATGTCGTTATCTAATCAAAACAGACTTTTCTGCATGAATTTCTTGTGTGAGCATTGTAAAGTCGTAAAAACATCTTTTTCTTGTCTTGGATTCAAAACTCGAAATAGTGTTTTAAATGAAAAAATACATCTTTTGAAAACTGAAAACCAATCGAATGGCAAGAAATGCTAACAGCTGTGTCGTTATCTAATCAAAACGGACTTTGCTGCATGAATTTCCTGTGTGTGCATTGTCAAGTCTTAAAAACATTCGACTGGCTAGAAATGCTAACAGCTATGTCGTTATCTAATCAAAACAGACTTTTCTGCATGAATTTCTTGTGTGAGCATTGTAAAGTCGTAAAAACATCTTTTTCTTGTCTTGGATAAAAAACTCGAAACAAAGTTATAAATGAAAACATACATCTCGTGAAAACTGAAAACCAATCGACTGGCAAGAAATGCTAACAGCTATGTCGTTATCTAATAAAACAGACTTTGCTGCATGAATTTCATGTGTGAGCATTGTAAAGTCGTAAAAACATCTTTTTCTTGTCTTGGATTCAAAACTCGAAATAGTGTTTTAAATGAAAAAAATACATCTTTTGAAAACTAAAAACCAATCGAATGGCAAGAAATGCTAACAGCTATGTCGTTATTTAATCAAAACAGACTTTGCTGCATGAATTTCATGTGTGAGCATTGTAAAGTCGTAAAAACATCTTTTTCTTGTCTTGGATTCAAAACTCGAAATAGTGTTTTAAATGAAAAAATACATCTTTTGAAAACTGAAAACCAATCGAATGGCAAGAAATGCTTACAGCTATGTCCTTATCTAATCAAAAAGGACTTTGCTGCATGAATTTCTTGTGTGTGCATTGTCTTTTTCTTGTCTTGGATTCAAATCTCGAAATAGTGTTTTAAATGAAAAAATACATCTTTTGAAAACTGAAAACCAATCGAATGGCAAGAAATGCTAACAGCTATGTCGTTATCTAATCAAAACAGACTTTTCTGCATGAATTTCTTGTGTGAGCATTGTAAAGTCGTAAAAACATCTTTTTCTTGTCTTGGATAAAAAACTCGAAACAAAGTTATAAATGAAAACATACATCTCGTGAAAACTGAAAACCAATCGACTGGCTAGAAATGCTAACAGCTATGTCGTTATTTAATCAAAACTGACTTTGCTGCATGAATTTCATGTGTGAGCATTGTAAAGTCGTAAAAACATCTTTTTCTTTTCTTGGATGAAAAACTCGAAATAATGTTATAAATGAAAAAATACATCTTGAGATGGCTTGTCCTCTGGGCTGTAGAGTAAGGTTGTTGGACTCTGGACGATTGGCTCTGCACTCGCCGTTCGACACTGTTCCCCTGGTTGCCTAGGGAACGAGTAGTATAGTCCTGGAGACTATATTTGCTTCCACCCCTCTGGGGTCAACGGCGGCCCCCTACGCTAAGGATTCGGTAAGCCAAACCTCACTTGACCGTCCTCTTTCTCTCCCGCGCATGCTGGTCCCACGGACCCACTGATTTTCTGTGTAGCCGCTTCGCTAGTAGGCACGATCTGAAAGCGAAGCGGACACACACTAGGTCTCGCGCCCTGAGTTGCCCCTCTTGATGATTTGGTGATTGACGGGGCACCGGCTATTCTTGCCAATCGCGACCCAGTGCGATTGGGAGATATTGCGTTCTAGCTGACTCCTTGTGGGTCGGCCAAACCGTACCTCTCCATCGCCGGCTTGTGCCAGCGGTTGCCATTATAATGCGACCGCAATTTTTATTAGTTCGCGCTTGCCTCTTTGTTGACTGGGAATCAGTTGATTCCCTTAGAATAAGCCCATAGTCTTGAACGTCCGTACTGAATTCTATATTTTTCTTGGTCGTCTGAAGCGTCCCCTTTGAACGACAAGTGACTCTTCTTTTCTTTCGCCCCGCCGCAAGGGTTTGGAATATGTTACTTGTTTCATGTTTCATATACCTCGTACTTAACTTCCGACTGAGTTATACAGAGATATGTAATCGATTTGCAACTTGTTTTGTTGCCAATATTATGCTAGTCTCATGTACCATTCGTTTGGCGGCGCTGGCGCTTACATGCCTTTAGACTATCGTTACGTAATCTCGAACGTGATTGGCTCTTGTGTTAACTACCTAGATGTAGCAATGAACTCTGTAACGTCGGCTAGATTTGCAATAAATAGGCCTGCAAAACATGTAATTAATCAGTTGTCGCTTCGGCGGCGGCGGGTCGACAAGACCTCTTCTCCCTTCTCGGAGAAAAGGACTAGTGACTTGGATTCTTGGTCCCGGCAGTCGGGGAGATGTCTCCTCTGGACGGAAGCCGGTCTTGAATCGCGCGCTGCTGTCGAAGGAGGCGAGTGCTACGTGGGCCTTGGCCCCGGAGACCTCGGTCTTGCTCTTGAGCTCGAGATGGCTTGTCCTCTGGGCTGTAGAGTAAGGTTGTTGGACTCTGGACGATTGGCTCTGCACTCGCCGTTCGACACTGTTCCCCTGGTTGCCTAGGGAACGAGTAGTATTGTTATGAGCGAGGATTTGATGCGAGTTGAAATGTCCTTTAATGACCTCGGGCTACCCTTTTCCCCTTTCCCTGAAAGACTTGTCCGGACTTAAACTACGAATTGACGTTGACGAGACGATGATCAGGCGATGATCGAAGTGGAGAGTTGCAAAAGAGACTAAGTCGGTGCTTGGCACTCGCGATGGTCGGACGACTCATCCTGTGGACTTTGAATTTTCAGTCTGCTTCTGAGCCTAGGAGTCGCGTTAGCTTAACAAATTGATCCCGTCTGAGTAGATTTTCCCTCGGTTTTAGTAGTTTGAGCCCCTCCGTTCATAACAGTATAGTCCTGGAGACTATATTTGCTTCCACCCCTCTGGGGTCAACGGCGGCCCCCTACGCTAAGGATTCGGTAAGCCAAAAATCACTTGACCGTCCTCTTTCTCTCCCGCGCATGCTGGTCCCACGGACCCACTGATTTTCTGTGTAGCCGCTTCGCTAGTAGGCACGATCTGAAAGCGAAGCGGACACACACTAGGTCTCGCGCCCTGAGTTGCCCCTCTTGATGATTCGGTGCTTGACGGGGCACCGGCTATTCTTGCCAATCGCGACCCAGTGCGATTGGGAGATATTGCGTTCTAGCTGACTCCTTGTGGGTCGGCCAAACCGTACCTCTCCATCGCCGGCTTGTGCCAGCGGTTGCCATTATAATGCGACCGCAATTTTTATTAGTTCGCGCTTGCCTCTTTGTTGACTGGGAATCAGTTGATTCCCTTAGAATAAGCCCATAGTCTTGAACGTCCGTACTGAATTCTATATTTTTCTTGGTCGTCTGAAGCGTCCCCTTTGAACGACAAGTGACTCTTCTTTTCTTTCGCCCCGCCGCAAGGGTTTGGAATATGTTACTTGTTTCATGTTTCATATACCTCGTACTTAACTTCCGACTGAGTTATACAGAGATATGTAATCGATTTGCAACTTGTTTTGTTGCCAATATTATGCTAGTCTCATGTACCATTCGTTTGGCGGCGCTGGCGCTTACATGCCTTTAGACTATCGTTACGTAATCTCGAACGTGATTGGCTCTTGTGTTAACTACCTAGATGTAGCAATGAACTCTGTAACGTCGGCTAGATTTGCAATAAATAGGCCTGCAAAACATGTAATTAATCAGTTGTCGCTTCGGCGGCGGCGGGTCGACAAGACCTCTTCTCCCTTCTCGGAGAAAAGGACTAGTGACTTGGATTCTTGGTCCCGGCAGTCGGGGAGATGTCTCCTCTGGACGGAAGCCGGTCTTGAATCGCGCTGCTGTCGAAGGAGGCGAGTGCTACGTGGGCCTTGGCCCCGGAGACCTCGGTCTTGCTCTTGAGCTCGAGATGGCTTGTCCTCTGGGCTGTAGAGTAAGGTTGTTGGACTCTGGACGATTGGCTCTGCACTCGCCGTTCGACACTGTTCCCCTGGTTGCCTAGGGAACGAGTAGTATAGTCCTGGAGACTATATTTGCTTCCACCCCTCTGGGGTCAACGGCGGCCCCCTACGCTAAGGATTCGGTAAGCCAAACCTCACTTGACCGTCCTCTTTCTCTCCCGCGCATGCTGGTCCCACGGACCCACTGATTTTCTGTGTAGCCGCTTCGCTAGTAGGCACGATCTGAAAGCGAAGCGGACACACACTAGGTCTCGCGCCCTGAGTTGCCCCTCTTGATGATTCGGTGCTTGACGGGGCACCGGCTATTCTTGCCAATCGCGACCCAGTGCGATTGGGAGATATTGCGTTCTAGCTGACTCCTTGTGGGTCGGCCAAACCGTACCTCTCCATCGCCGGCTTGTGCCAGCGGTTGCCATTATAATGCGACCGCAATTTTTATTAGTTCGCGCTTGCCTCTTTGTTGACTGGGAATCAGTTGATTCCCTTAGAATAAGCCCATAGTCTTGAACGTCCGTACTGAATTCTATATTTTTCTTGGTCGTCTGAAGCGTCCCCTTTGAACGACAAGTGACTCTTCTTTTCTTTCGCCCCGCCGCAAGGGTTTGGAATATGTTACTTGTTTCATGTTTCATATACCTCGTACTTAACTTCCGACTGAGTTATACAGAGATATGTAATCGATTTGCAACTTGTTTTGTTGCCAATATTATGCTAGTCTCATGTACCATTCGTTTGGCGGCGCTGGCGCTTACATGCCTTTAGACTATCGTTACGTAATCTCGAACGTGATTGGCTCTTGTGTTAACTACCTAGATGTATCAATGAACTCTGTAACGTCGGCTAGATTTGCAATAAATAGGCCTGCAAAACATGTAATTAATCAGTTGTCGCTTCGGCGGCGGCGGGTCGACAAGACCTCTTCTCCCTTCTCGGAGAAAAGGACTAGTGACTTGGATTCTTGGTCCCGGCAGTCGGGGAGATGTCTCCTCTGGACGGAAGCCGGTCTTGAATCGCGCTGCTGTCGAAGGAGGCGAGTGCTACGTGGGCCTTGGCCCCGGAGACCTCGGTCTTGCTCTTGAGCTCGAGATGGCTTGTCCTCTGGGCTGTAGAGTAAGGTTGTTGGACTCTGGACGATTGGCTCTGCACTCGCCGTTCGACACTGTTCCCCTGGTTGCCTAGGGAACGAGTAGTATAGTCCTGGAGACTATATTTGCTTCCACCCCTCTGGGGTCAACGGCGGCCCCCTACGCTAAGGATTCGGTAAGCCAAAAATCACTTGACCGTCCTCTTTCTCTCCCGCGCATGCTGGTCCCACGGACCCACTGATTTTCTGTGTAGCCGCTTCGCTAGTAGGCACGATCTGAAAGCGAAGCGGACACACACTAGGTCTCGCGCCCTGAGTTGCCCCTCTTGATGATTCGGTGCTTGACGGGGCACCGGCTATTCTTGCCAATCGCGACCCAGTGCGATTGGGAGATATTGCGTTCTAGCTGACTCCTTGTGGGTCGGCCAAACCGTACCTCTCCATCGCCGGCTTGTGCCAGCGGTTGCCATTATAATGCGACCGCAATTTTTATTAGTTCGCGCTTGCCTCTTTGTTGACTGGGAATCAGTTGATTCCCTTAGAATAAGCCCATAGTCTTGAACGTCCGTACTGAATTCTATATTTTTCTTGGTCGTCTGAAGCGTCCCCTTTGAACGACAAGTGACTCTTCTTTTCTTTCGCCCCGCCGCAAGGGTTTGGAATATGTTACTTGTTTCATGTTTCATATACCTCGTACTTAACTTCCGACTGAGTTATACAGAGATATGTAATCGATTTGCAACTTGTTTTGTTGCCAATATTATGCTAGTCTCATGTACCATTCGTTTGGCGGCGCTGGCGCTTACATGCCTTTAGACTATCGTTACGTAATCTCGAACGTGATTGCCTCTTGTGTTAACTACCTAGATGTATCAATGAACTCTGTAACGTCGGCTAGATTTGCAATAAATAGGCCTGCAAAACATGTAATTAATCAGTTGTCGCTTCGGCGGCGGCGGGTCGACAAGACCTCTTCTCCCTTCTCGGAGAAAAGGACTAGTGACTTGGATTCTTGGTCCCGGCAGTCGGGGAGATGTCTCCTCTGGACGGAAGCCGGTCTTGAATCGCGCTGCTGTCGAAGGAGGCGAGTGCTACGTGGGCCTTGGCCCCGGAGACCTCGGTCTTGCTCTTGAGCTCGAGATGGCTTGTCCTCTGGGCTGTAGAGTAAGGTTGTTGGACTCTGGACGATTGGCTCTGCACTCGCCGTTCGACACTGTTCCCCTGGTTGCCTAGGGAACGAGTAGTATTGTTATGAGCGAGGATTTGATGCGAGTTGAAATGTCCTTTAATGACCTCGGGCTACCCTTTTCCCCTTTCCCTGAAAGACTTGTCCGGACTTAAACTACGAATTGACGTTGACGAGACGATGATCAGGCGATGATCGAAGTGGAGAGTTGCAAAAGAGACTAAGTCGGTGCTTGGCACTCGCGATGGTCGGACGACTCATCCTGTGGACTTTGAATTTTCAGTCTGCTTCTGAGCCTAGGAGTCGCGTTAGCTTAACAAATTGATCCCGTCTGAGTAGATTTTGCCTCGGTTTTAGTAGTTTGAGCCCCTCCGTTCATAACAGTATAGTCCTGGAGACTATATTTGCTTCCACCCCTCTGGGGTCAACGGCGGCCCCCTACGCTAAGGATTCGGTAAGCCAAACCTCACTTGACCGTCCTCTTTCTCTCCCGCGCATGCTGGTCCCACGGACCCACTGATTTTCTGTGTAGCCGCTTCGCTAGTAGGCACGATCTGAAAGCGAAGCGGACACACACTAGGTCTCGCGCCCTGAGTTGCCCCTCTTGATGATTCGGTGCTTGACGGGGCACCGGCTATTCTTGCCAATCGCGACCCAGTGCGATTGGGAGATATTGCGTTCTAGCTGACTCCTTGTGGGTCGGCCAAACCGTACCTCTCCATCGCCGGCTTGTGCCAGCGGTTGCCATTATAATGCGACCGCAATTTTTATTAGTTCGCGCTTGCCTCTTTGTTGACTGGGAATCAGTTGATTCCCTTAGAATAAGCCCATAGTCTTGAACGTCCGTACTGAATTCTATATTTTTCTTGGTCGTCTGAAGCGTCCCCTTTGAACGACAAGTGACTCTTCTTTTCTTTCGCCCCGCCGCAAGGGTTTGGAATATGTTACTTGTTTCATGTTTCATATACCTCGTACTTAACTTCCGACTGAGTTATACAGAGATATGTAATCGATTTGCAACTTGTTTTGTTGCCAATATTATGCTAGTCTCATGTACCATTCGTTTGGCGGCGCTGGCGCTTACATGCCTTTAGACTATCGTTACGTAATCTCGAACGTGATTGGCTCTTGTGTTAACTACCTAGATGTAGCAATGAACTCTGTAACGTCGGCTAGATTTGCAATAAATAGGCCTGCAAAACATGTAATTAATCAGTTGTCGCTTCGGCGGCGGCGGGTCGACAAGACCTCTTCTCCCTTCTCGGAGAAAAGGACTAGTGACTTGGATTCTTGGTCCCGGCAGTCGGGGAGATGTCTCCTCTGGACGGAAGCCGGTCTTGAATCGCGCTGCTGTCGAAGGAGGCGAGTGCTACGTGGGCCTTGGCCCCGGAGACCTCGGTCTTGCTCTTGAGCTCGAGATGGCTTGTCCTCTGGGCTGTAGAGTAAGGTTGTTGGACTCTGGACGATTGGCTCTGCACTCGCCGTTCGACACTGTTCCCCTGGTTGCCTAGGGAACGAGTAGTATAGTCCTGGAGACTATATTTGCTTCCACCCCTCTGGGGTCAACGGCGGCCCCCTACGCTAAGGATTCGGTAAGCCAAAAATCACTTGACCGTCCTCTTTCTCTCCCGCGCATGCTGGTCCCACGGACCCACTGATTTTCTGTGTAGCCGCTTCGCTAGTAGGCACGATCTGAAAGCGAAGCGGACACACACTAGGTCTCGCGCCCTGAGTTGCCCCTCTTGATGATTCGGTGCTTGACGGGGCACCGGCTATTCTTGCCAATCGCGACCCAGTGCGATTGGGAGATATTGCGTTCTAGCTGACTCCTTGTGGGTCGGCCAAACCGTACCTCTCCATCGCCGGCTTGTGCCAGCGGTTGCCATTATAATGCGACCGCAATTTTTATTAGTTCGCGCTTGCCTCTTTGTTGACTGGGAATCAGTTGATTCCCTTAGAATAAGCCCATAGTCTTGAACGTCCGTACTGAATTCTATATTTTTCTTGGTCGTCTGAAGCGTCCCCTTTGAACGACAAGTGACTCTTCTTTTCTTTCGCCCCGCCGCAAGGGTTTGGAATATGTTACTTGTTTCATGTTTCATATACCTCGTACTTAACTTCCGACTGAGTTATACAGAGATATGTAATCGATTTGCAACTTGTTTTGTTGCCAATATTATGCTAGTCTCATGTACCATTCGTTTGGCGGCGCTGGCGCTTACATGCCTTTAGACTATCGTTACGTAATCTCGAACGTGATTGCCTCTTGTGTTAACTACCTAGATGTATCAATGAACTCTGTAACGTCGGCTAGATTTGCAATAAATAGGCCTGCAAAACATGTAATTAATCAGTTGTCGCTTCGGCGGCGGCGGGTCGACAAGACCTCTTCTCCCTTCTCGGAGAAAAGGACTAGTGACTTGGATTCTTGGTCCCGGCAGTCGGGGAGATGTCTCCTCTGGACGGAAGCCGGTCTTGAATCGCGCTGCTGTCGAAGGAGGCGAGTGCTACGTGGGCCTTGGCCCCGGAGACCTCGGTCTTGCTCTTGAGCTCGAGATGGCTTGTCCTCTGGGCTGTAGAGTAAGGTTGTTGGACTCTGGACGATTGGCTCTGCACTCGCCGTTCGACACTGTTCCCCTGGTAGGGAACGAGTAGTATAGTCCTGGAGACTATATTTGCTTCCACCCCTCTGGGGTCAACGGCGGCCCCTACGCTAAGGATTCGGTAAGCCAAAAATCACTTGACCGTCCTCTTTCTCTCCCGCGCATGCTGGTCCCACGGACCCACTGATTTTCTGTGTAGCCGCTTCGCTAGTAGGCACGATCTGAAAGCGAAGCGGACACACACTAGGTCTCGCGCCCTGAGTTGCCCCTCTTGATGATTCGGTGCTTGACGGGGCACCGGCTATTCTTGCCAATCGCGACCCAGTGCGATTGGGAGATATTGCGTTCTAGCTGACTCCTTGTGGGTCGGCCAAACCGTACCTCTCCATCGCCGGCTTGTGCCAGCGGTTGCCATTATAATGCGACCGCAATTTTTATTAGTTCGCGCTTGCCTCTTTGTTGACTGGGAATCAGTTGATTCCCTTAGAATAAGCCCATAGTCTTGAACGTCCGTACTGAATTCTATATTTTTCTTGGTCGTCTGAAGCGTCCCCTTTGAACGACAAGTAACTCTTCTTTTCTTTCGCCCCGCCGCAAGGGTTTGGAATATGTTACTTGTTTCATGTTTCATATACCTCGTACTTAACTTCCGACTGAGTTATACAGAGATATGTAATCGATTTGCAACTTGTTTTGTTGCCAATATTATGCTAGTCTCATGTACCATTCGTTTGGCGGCGCTGGCGCTTACATGCCTTTAGACTATCGTTACGTAATCTCGAACGTGATTGCCTCTTGTGTTAACTACCTAGATGTATCAATGAACTCTGTAACGTCGGCTAGATTTGCAATAAATAGGCCTGCAAAACATGTAATTAATCAGTTGTCGCTTCGGCGGCGGCGGGTCGACAAGACCTCTTCTCCCTTCTCGGAGAAAAGGACTAGTGACTTGGATTCTTGGTCCCGGCAGTCGGGGAGATGTCTCCTCTGGACGGAAGCCGGTCTTGAATCGCGCTGCTGTCGAAGGAGGCGAGTGCTACGTGGGCCTTGGCCCCGGAGACCTCGGTCTTGCTCTTGAGCTCGAGATGGCTTGTCCTCTGGGCTGTAGAGTAAGGTTGTTGGACTCTGGACGATTGGCTCTGCACTCGCCGTTCGACACTGTTCCCCTGGTTGCCTAGGGAACGAGTAGTATAGTCCTGGAGACTATATTTGCTTCCACCCTCTGGGGTCAACGGCGGCCCCCTACGCTAAGGATTCGGTAAGCCAAAAATCACTTGACCGTCCTCTTTCTCTCCCGCGCATGCTGGTCCCACGGACCCACTGATTTTCTGTGTAGCCGCTTCGCTAGTAGGCACGATCTGAAAGCGAAGCGGACACACACTAGGTCTCGCGCCCTGAGTTGCCCCTCTTGATGATTCGGTGCTTGACGGGGCACCGGCTATTCTTGCCAATCGCGACCCAGTGCGATTGGGAGATATTGCGTTCTAGCTGACTCCTTGTGGGTCGGCCAAACCGTACCTCTCCATCGCCGGCTTGTGCCAGCGGTTGCCATTATAATGCGACCGCAATTTTTATTAGTTCGCGCTTGCCTCTTTGTTGACTGGGAATCAGTTGATTCCCTTAGAATAAGCCCATAGTCTTGAACGTCCGTACTGAATTCTATATTTTTCTTGGTCGTCTGAAGCGTCCCCTTTGAACGACAAGTAACTCTTCTTTTCTTTCGCCCCGCCGCAAGGGTTTGGAATATGTTACTTGTTTCATGTTTCATATACCTCGTACTTAACTTCCGACTGAGTTATACAGAGATATGTAATCGATTTGCAACTTGTTTTGTTGCCAATATTATGCTAGTCTCATGTACCATTCGTTTGGCGGCGCTGGCGCTTACATGCCTTTAGACTATCGTTACGTAATCTCGAACGTGATTGCCTCTTGTGTTAACTACCTAGATGTATCAATGAACTCTGTAACGTCGGCTAGATTTGCAATAAATAGGCCTGCAAAACATGTAATTAATCAGTTGTCGCTTCGGCGGCGGCGGGTCGACAAGACCTCTTCTCCCTTCTCGGAGAAAAGGACTAGTGACTTGGATTCTTGGTCCCGGCAGTCGGGGAGATGTCTCCTCTGGACGGAAGCCGGTCTTGAATCGCGCTGCTGTCGAAGGAGGCGAGTGCTACGTGGGCCTTGGCCCCGGAGACCTCGGTCTTGCTCTTGAGCTCGAGATGGCTTGTCCTCTGGGCTGTAGAGTAAGGTTGTTGGACTCTGGACGATTGGCTCTGCACTCGCCGTTCGACACTGTTCCCCTGGTTGCCTAGGGAACGAGTAGTATTGTTATGAGCGAGGATTTGATGCGAGTTGAAATGTCCTTTAATGACCTCGGGCTACCCTTTTCCCCTTTCCCTGAAAGACTTGTCCGGACTTAAACTACGAATTGACGTTGACGAGACGATGATCAGGCGATGATCGAAGTGGAGAGTTGCAAAAGAGACTAAGTCGGTGCTTGGCACTCGCGATGGTCGGACGACTCATCCTGTGGACTTTGAATTTTCAGTCTGCTTCTGAGCCTAGGAGTCGCGTTAGCTTAACAAATTGATCCCGTCTGAGTAGATTTTGCCTCGGTTTTAGTAGTTTGAGCCCCTCCGTTCATAACAGTATAGTCCTGGAGACTATATTTGCTTCCACCCCTCTGGGGTCAACGGCGGCCCCTACGCTAAGGATTCGGTAAGCCAAACCTCACTTGACCGTCCTCTTTCTCTCCCGCGCATGCTGGTCCCACGGACCCACTGATTTTCTGTGTAGCCGCTTCGCTAGTAGGCACGATCTGAAAGCGAAGCGGACACACACTAGGTCTCGCGCCCTGAGTTGCCCCTCTTGATGATTCGGTGCTTGACGGGGCACCGGCTATTCTTGCCAATCGCGACCCAGTGCGATTGGGAGATATTGCGTTCTAGCTGACTCCTTGTGGGTCGGCCAAACCGTACCTCTCCATCGCCGGCTTGTGCCAGCGGTTGCCATTATAATGCGACCGCAATTTTTATTAGTTCGCGCTTGCCTCTTTGTTGACTGGGAATCAGTTGATTCCCTTAGAATAAGCCCATAGTCTTGAACGTCCGTACTGAATTCTATATTTTTCTTGGTCGTCTGAAGCGTCCCCTTTGAACGACAAGTGACTCTTCTTTTCTTTCGCCCCGCCGCAAGGGTTTGGAATATGTTACTTGTTTCATGTTTCATATACCTCGTACTTAACTTCCGACTGAGTTATACAGAGATATGTAATCGATTTGCAACTTGTTTTGTTGCCAATATTATGCTAGTCTCATGTACCATTCGTTTGGCGGCGCTGGCGCTTACATGCCTTTAGACTATCGTTACGTAATCTCGAACGTGATTGCCTCTTGTGTTAACTACCTAGATGTATCAATGAACTCTGTAACGTCGGCTAGATTTGCAATAAATAGGCCTGCAAAACATGTAATTAATCAGTTGTCGCTTCGGCGGCGGCGGGTCGACAAGACCTCTTCTCCCTTCTCGGAGAAAAGGACTAGTGACTTGGATTCTTGGTCCCGGCAGTCGGGGAGATGTCTCCTCTGGACGGAAGCCGGTCTTGAATCGCGCTGCTGTCGAAGGAGGCGAGTGCTACGTGGGCCTTGGCCCCGGAGACCTCGGTCTTGCTCTTGAGCTCGAGATGGCTTGTCCTCTGGGCTGTAGAGTAAGGTTGTTGGACTCTGGACGATTGGCTCTGCACTCGCCGTTCGACACTGTTCCCCTGGTTGCCTAGGGAACGAGTAGTATAGTCCTGGAAACTATATTTGCTTACACCCTCTGGGGTCAACGGCGGCCCCCTACGCTAAGGATTCGGTAAGCCAAAAATCACTTGACCGTCCTCTTTCTCTCCCGCGCATGCTGGTCCCACGGACCCACTGATTTTCTGTGTAGCCGCTTCGCTAGTAGGCACGATCTGAAAGCGAAGCGGACACACACTAGGTCTCGCGCCCTGAGTTGCCCCTCTTGATGATTCGGTGCTTGACGGGGCACCGGCTATTCTTGCCAATCGCGACCCAGTGCGATTGGGAGATATTGCGTTCTAGCTGACTCCTTGTGGGTCGGCCAAACCGTACCTCTCCATCGCCGGCTTGTGCCAGCGGTTGCCATTATAATGCGACCGCAATTTTTATTAGTTCGCGCTTGCCTCTTTGTTGACTGGGAATCAGTTGATTCCCTTAGAATAAGCCCATAGTCTTGAACGTCCGTACTGAATTCTATATTTTTCTTGGTCGTCTGAAGCGTCCCCTTTGAACGACAAGTAACTCTTCTTTTCTTTCGCCCCGCCGCAAGGGTTTGGAATATGTTACTTGTTTCATGTTTCATATACCTCGTACTTAACTTCCGACTGAGTTATACAGAGATATGTAATCGATTTGCAACTTGTTTTGTTGCCAATATTATGCTAGTCTCATGTACCATTCGTTTGGCGGCGCTGGCGCTTACATGCCTTTAGACTATCGTTACGTAATCTCGAACGTGATTGCCTCTTGTGTTAACTACCTAGATGTATCAATGAACTCTGTAACGTCGGCTAGATTTGCAATAAATAGGCCTGCAAAACATGTAATTAATCAGTTGTCGCTTCGGCGGCGGCGGGTCGACAAGACCTCTTCTCCTTCTCGGAGAAAAGGACTAGTGACTTGGATTCTTGGTCCCGGCAGTCGGGGAGATGTCTCCTCTGGACGGAAGCCGGTCTTGAATCGCGCTGCTGTCGAAGGAGGCGAGTGCTACGTGGGCCTTGGCCCCGGAGACCTCGGTCTTGCTCTTGAGCTCGAGATGGCTTGTCCTCTGGGCTGTAGAGTAAGGTTGTTGGACTCTGGACGATTGGCTCTGCACTCGCCGTTCGACACTGTTCCCCTGGTTGCCTAGGGAACGAGTAGTATTGTTATGAGCGAGGATTTGATGCGAGTTGAAATGTCCTTTAATGACCTCGGACTACCCTTTTCCCCTTTCCCTGAAAGACTTGTCCGGACTTAAACTACGAATTGACGTTGACGAGACGATGATCAGGCGATGATCGAAGTGGAGAGTTGCAAAAGAGACTAAGTCGGTGCTTGGCACTCGCGATGGTCGGACGACTCATCCTGTGGACTTTGAATTTTCAGTCTGCTTCTGAGCCTAGGAGTCGCGTTAGCTTAACAAATTGAACCTTTTGAGTAGCTTTTTGTCTGGTTTGAGTAGATTTTCCCTCGGTTTTAGTAGTTTGAGCCCCTCCGTTCATAACAGTATAGTCCTGGAGACTATATTTGCTTCCACCCCTCTGGGGTCAACGGCGGCCCCCTACGCTAAGGATTCGGTAAGCCAAACCTCACTTGACCGTCCTCTTTCTCTCCCGCGCATGCTGGTCCCACGGACCCACTGATTTTCTGTGTAGCCGCTTCGCTAGTAGGCACGATCTGAAAGCGAAGCGGACACACACTAGGTCTCGCGCCCTGAGTTGCCCCTCTTGATGATTCGGTGCTTGACGGGGCACCGGCTATTCTTGCCAATCGCGACCCAGTGCGATTGGGAGATATTGCGTTCTAGCTGACTCCTTGTGGGTCGGCCAAACCGTACCTCTCCATCGCCGGCTTGTGCCAGCGGTTGCCATTATAATGCGACCGCAATTTTTATTAGTTCGCGCTTGCCTCTTTGTTGACTGGGAATCAGTTGATTCCCTTAGAATAAGCCCATAGTCTTGAACGTCCGTACTGAATTCTATATTTTTCTTGGTCGTCTGAAGCGTCCCCTTTGAACGACAAGTAACTCTTCTTTTCTTTCGCCCCGCCGCAAGGGTTTGGAATATGTTACTTGTTTCATGTTTCATATACCTCGTACTTAACTTCCGACTGAGTTATACAGAGATATGTAATCGATTTGCAACTTGTTTTGTTGCCAATATTATGCTAGTCTCATGTACCATTCGTTTGGCGGCGCTGGCGCTTACATGCCTTTAGACTATCGTTACGTAATCTCGAACGTGATTGCCTCTTGTGTTAACTACCTAGATGTATCAATGAACTCTGTAACGTCGGCTAGATTTGCAATAAATAGGCCTGCAAAACATGTAATTAATCAGTTGTCGCTTCGGCGGCGGCGGGTCGACAAGACCTCTTCTCCCTTCTCGGAGAAAAGGACTAGTGACTTGGATTCTTGGTCCCGGCAGTCGGGGAGATGTCTCCTCTGGACGGAAGCCGGTCTTGAATCGCGCTGCTGTCGAAGGAGGCGAGTGCTACGTGGGCCTTGGCCCCGGAGACCTCGGTCTTGCTCTTGAGCTCGAGATGGCTTGTCCTCTGGGCTGTAGAGTAAGGTTGTTGGACTCTGGACGATTGGCTCTGCACTCGCCGTTCGACACTGTTCCCCTGGTTGCCTAGGGAACGAGTAGTATAGTCCTGGAGACTATATTTGCTTCCACCCTCTGGGGTCAACGGCGGCCCCTACGCTAAGGATTCGGTAAGCCAAAAATCACTTGACCGTCCTCTTTCTCTCCCGCGCATGCTGGTCCCACGGACCCACTGATTTTCTGTGTAGCCGCTTCGCTAGTAGGCACGATCTGAAAGCGAAGCGGACACACACTAGGTCTCGCGCCCTGAGTTGCCCCTCTTGATGATTCGGTGCTTGACGGGGCACCGGCTATTCTTGCCAATCGCGACCCAGTGCGATTGGGAGATATTGCGTTCTAGCTGACTCCTTGTGGGTCGGCCAAACCGTACCTCTCCATCGCCGGCTTGTGCCAGCGGTTGCCATTATAATGCGACCGCAATTTTTATTAGTTCGCGCTTGCCTCTTTGTTGACTGGGAATCAGTTGATTCCCTTAGAATAAGCCCATAGTCTTGAACGTCCGTACTGAATTCTATATTTTTCTTGGTCGTCTGAAGCGTCCCCTTTGAACGACAAGTAACTCTTCTTTTCTTTCGCCCCGCCGCAAGGGTTTGGAATATGTTACTTGTTTCATGTTTCATATACCTCGTACTTAACTTCCGACTGAGTTATACAGAGATATGTAATCGATTTGCAACTTGTTTTGTTGCCAATATTATGCTAGTCTCATGTACCATTCGTTTGGCGGCGCTGGCGCTTACATGCCTTTAGACTATCGTTACGTAATCTCGAACGTGATTGCCTCTTGTGTTAACTACCTAGATGTATCAATGAACTCTGTAACGTCGGCTAGATTTGCAACAAATAGGCCTGCAAAACATGTAATTAATCAGTTGTCGCTTCGGCGGCGGCGGGTCGACAAGACCTCTTCTCCCTTCTCGGAGAAAAGGACTAGTGACTTGGATTCTTGGTCCCGGCAGTCGGGGAGATGTCTCCTCTGGACGGAAGCCGGTCTTGAATCGCGCTGCTGTCGAAGGAGGCGAGTGCTACGTGGGCCTTGGCCCCGGAGACCTCGGTCTTGCTCTTGAGCTCGAGATGGCTTGTCCTCTGGGCTGTAGAGTAAGGTTGTTGGACTCTGGACGATTGGCTCTGCACTCGCCGTTCGACACTGTTCCCCTGGTTGCCTAGGGAACGAGTAGTATAGTCCTGGAGACTATATTTGCTTCCACCCTCTGGGGTCAACGGCGGCCCCCTACGCTAAGGATTCGGTAAGCCAAACCTCACTTGACCGTCCTCTTTCTCTCCCGCGCATGCTGGTCCCACGGACCCACTGATTTTCTGTGTAGCCGCTTCGCTAGTAGGCACGATCTGAAAGCGAAGCGGACACACACTAGGTCTCGCGCCCTGAGTTGCCCCTCTTGATGATTCGGTGCTTGACGGGGCACCGGCTATTCTTGCCAATCGCGACCCAGTGCGATTGGGAGATATTGCGTTCTAGCTGACTCCTTGTGGGTCGGCCAAACCGTACCTCTCCATCGCCGGCTTGTGCCAGCGGTTGCCATTATAATGCGACCGCAATTTTTATTAGTTCGCGCTTGCCTCTTTGTTGACTGGGAATCAGTTGATTCCCTTAGAATAAGCCCATAGTCTTGAACGTCCGTACTGAATTCTATATTTTTCTTGGTCGTCTGAAGCGTCCCCTTTGAACGACAAGTAACTCTTCTTTTCTTTCGCCCCGCCGCAAGGGTTTGGAATATGTTACTTGTTTCATGTTTCATATACCTCGTACTTAACTTCCGACTGAGTTATACAGAGATATGTAATCGATTTGCAACTTGTTTTGTTGCCAATATTATGCTAGTCTCATGTACCATTCGTTTGGCGGCGCTGGCGCTTACATGCCTTTAGACTATCGTTACGTAATCTCGAACGTGATTGCCTCTTGTGTTAACTACCTAGATGTATCAATGAACTCTGTAACGTCGGCTAGATTTGCAATAAATAGGCCTGCAAAACATGTAATTAATCAGTTGTCGCTTCGGCGGCGGCGGGTCGACAAGACCTCTTCTCCCTTCTCGGAGAAAAGGACTAGTGACTTGGATTCTTGGTCCCGGCAGTCGGGGAGATGTCTCCTCTGGACGGAAGCCGGTCTTGAATCGCGCTGCTGTCGAAGGAGGCGAGTGCTACGTGGGCCTTGGCCCCGGAGACCTCGGTCTTGCTCTTGAGCTCGAGATGGCTTGTCCTCTGGGCTGTAGAGTAAGGTTGTTGGACTCTGGACGATTGGCTCTGCACTCGCCGTTCGACACTGTTCCCCTGGTTGCCTAGGGAACGAGTAGTATTGTTATGAGCGAGGATTTGATGCGAGTTGAAATGTCCTTTAATGACCTCGGACTACCCTTTTCCCCTTTCCCTGAAAGACTTGTCCGGACTTAAACTACGAATTGACGTTGACGAGACGATGATCAGGCGATGATCGAAGTGGAGAGTTGCAAAAGAGACTAAGTCGGTGCTTGGCACTCGCGATGGTCGGACGACTCATCCTGTGGACTTTGAATTTTCAGTCTGCTTCTGAGCCTAGGAGTCGCGTTAGCTTAACAAATTGATCCCGTCTGAGTAGATTTTCCCTCGGTTTTAGTAGTTTGAGCCCCTCCGTTCATAACAGTATAGTCCTGGAGACTATATTTGCTTCCACCCCTCTGGGGTCAACGGCGGCCCCCTACGCTAAGGATTCGGTAAGCCAAACCTCACTTGACCGTCCTCTTTCTCTCCCGCGCATGCTGGTCCCACGGACCCACTGATTTTCTGTGTAGCCGCTTCGCTAGTAGGCACGATCTGAAAGCGAAGCGGACACACACTAGGTCTCGCGCCCTGAGTTGCCCCTCTTGATGATTCGGTGCTTGACGGGGCACCGGCTATTCTTGCCAATCGCGACCCAGTGCGATTGGGAGATATTGCGTTCTAGCTGACTCCTTGTGGGTCGGCCAAACCGTTCCTCTCCATCGCCGGCTTGTGCCAGCGGTTGCCATTATAATGCGACCGCAATTTTTATTAGTTCGCGCTTGCCTCTTTGTTGACTGGGAATCAGTTGATTCCCTTAGAATAAGCCCATAGTCTTGAACGTCCGTACTGAATTCTATATTTTTCTTGGTCGTCTGAAGCGTCCCCTTTGAACGACAAGTAACTCTTCTTTTCTTTCGCCCCGCCGCAAGGGTTTGGAATATGTTACTTGTTTCATGTTTCATATACCTCGTACTTAACTTCCGACTGAGTTATACAGAGATATGTAATCGATTTGCAACTTGTTTTGTTGCCAATATTATGCTAGTCTCATGTACCATTCGTTTGGCGGCGCTGGCGCTTACATGCCTTTAGACTATCGTTACGTAATCTCGAACGTGATTGCCTCTTGTGTTAACTACCTAGATGTATCAATGAACTCTGTAACGTCGGCTAGATTTGCAATAAATAGGCCTGCAAAACATGTAATTAATCAGTTGTCGCTTCGGCGGCGGCGGGTCGACAAGACCTCTTCTCCCTTCTCGGAGAAAAGGACTAGTGACTTGGATTCTTGGTCCCGGCAGTCGGGGAGATGTCTCCTCTGGACGGAAGCCGGTCTTGAATCGCGCTGCTGTCGAAGGAGGCGAGTGCTACGTGGGCCTTGGCCCCGGAGACCTCGGTCTTGCTCTTGAGCTCGAGATGGCTTGTCCTCTGGGCTGTAGAGTAAGGTTGTTGGACTCTGGACGATTGGCTCTGCACTCGCCGTTCGACACTGTTCCCCTGGTTGCCTAGGGAACGAGTAGTATAGTCCTGGAGACTATATTTGCTTCCACCCCTCTGGGGTCAACGGCGGCCCCCTACGCTAAGGATTCGGTAAGCCAAAAATCACTTGACCGTCCTCTTTCTCTCCCGCGCATGCTGGTCCCACGGACCCACTGATTTTCTGTGTAGCCGCTTCGCTAGTAGGCACGATCTGAAAGCGAAGCGGACACACACTAGGTCTCGCGCCCTGAGTTGCCCCTCTTGATGATTCGGTGCTTGACGGGGCACCGGCTATTCTTGCCAATCGCGACCCAGTGCGATTGGGAGATATTGCGTTCTAGCTGACTCCTTGTGGGTCGGCCAAACCGTACCTCTCCATCGCCGGCTTGTGCCAGCGGTTGCCATTATAATGCGACCGCAATTTTTATTAGTTCGCGCTTGCCTCTTTGTTGACTGGGAATCAGTTGATTCCCTTAGAATAAGCCCATAGTCTTGAACGTCCGTACTGAATTCTATATTTTTCTTGGTCGTCTGAAGCGTCCCCTTTGAACGACAAGTGACTCTTCTTTTCTTTCGCCCCGCCGCAAGGGTTTGGAATATGTTACTTGTTTCATGTTTCATATACCTCGTACTTAACTTCCGACTGAGTTATACAGAGATATGTAATCGATTTGCAACTTGTTTTGTTGCCAATATTATGCTAGTCTCATGTACCATTCGTTTGGCGGCGCTGGCGCTTACATGCCTTTAGACTATCGTTACGTAATCTCGAACGTGATTGCCTCTTGTGTTAACTACCTAGATGTATCAATGAACTCTGTAACGTCGGCTAGATTTGCAATAAATAGGCCTGCAAAACATGTAATTAATCAGTTGTCGCTTCGGCGGCGGCGGGTCGACAAGACCTCTTCTCCCTTCTCGGAGAAAAGGACTAGTGACTTGGATTCTTGGTCCCGGCAGTCGGGGAGATGTCTCCTCTGGACGGAAGCCGGTCTTGAATCGCGCTGCTGTCGAAGGAGGCGAGTGCTACGTGGGCCTTGGCCCCGGAGACCTCGGTCTTGCTCTTGAGCTCGAGATGGCTTGTCCTCTGGGCTGTAGAGTAAGGTTGTTGGACTCTGGACGATTGGCTCTGCACTCGCCGTTCGACACTGTTCCCCTGGTTGCCTAGGGAACGAGTAGTATTGTTATGAGCGAGGATTTGATGCGAGTTGAAATGTCCTTTAATGACCTCGGACTACCCTTTTCCCCTTTCCCTGAAAGACTTGTCCGAACTTATACTACGAATTAACGTTGAAGTGACGATGATGGGCGATGATCGAAGCGGGAAGTTGCAAAGAGACTAGAACGGTGCTAGGCACTCGCGATGGTCGGACGACTGTCGACTCATCCTGTGGACTTTAAAATTTCAGTCTGCTTCTGAGCCTAGGAGTCGCGTTAGCTTAACAAATTGATCCCGTCTGAGTAGATTTTCCCTCGGTTTTAGTAGTTTGAGCCCCTCCGTTCATAACAGTATAGTCCTGGAGACTATATTTGCTTCCACCCTCTGGGGTCAACGGCGGCCCCCTACGCTAAGGATTCGGTAAGCCAAACCTCACTTGACCGTCCTCTTTCTCTCCCGCGCATGCTGGTCCCACGGACCCACTGATTTTCTGTGTAGCCGCTTCGCTAGTAGGCACGATCTGAAAGCGAAGCGGACACACACTAGGTCTCGCGCCCTGAGTTGCCCCTCTTGATGATTCGGTGCTTGACGGGGCACCGGCTATTCTTGCCAATCGCGACCCAGTGCGATTGGGAGATATTGCGTTCTAGCTGACTCCTTGTGGGTCGGCCAAACCGTACCTCTCCATCGCCGGCTTGTGCCAGCGGTTGCCATTATAATGCGACCGCAATTTTTATTAGTTCGCGCTTGCCTCTTTGTTGACTGGGAATCAGTTGATTCCCTTAGAATAAGCCCATAGTCTTGAACGTCCGTACTGAATTCTATATTTTTCTTGGTCGTCTGAAGCGTCCCCTTTGAACGACAAGTAACTCTTCTTTTCTTTCGCCCCGCCGCAAGGGTTTGGAATATGTTACTTGTTTCATGTTTCATATACCTCGTACTTAACTTCCGACTGAGTTATACAGAGATATGTAATCGATTTGCAACTTGTTTTGTTGCCAATATTATGCTAGTCTCATGTACCATTCGTTTGGCGGCGCTGGCGCTTACATGCCTTTAGACTATCGTTACGTAATCTCGAACGTGATTGCCTCTTGTGTTAACTACCTAGATGTATCAATGAACTCTGTAACGTCGGCTAGATTTGCAATAAATAGGCCTGCAAAACATGTAATTAATCAGTTGTCGCTTCGGCGGCGGCGGGTCGACAAGACCTCTTCTCCCTTCTCGGAGAAAAGGACTAGTGACTTGGATTCTTGGTCCCGGCAGTCGGGGAGATGTCTCCTCTGGACGGAAGCCGGTCTTGAATCGCGCTGCTGTCGAAGGAGGCGAGTGCTACGTGGGCCTTGGCCCCGGAGACCTCGGTCTTGCTCTTGAGCTCGAGATGGCTTGTCCTCTGGGCTGTAGAGTAAGGTTGTTGGACTCTGGACGATTGGCTCTGCACTCGCCGTTCGACACTGTTCCCCTGGTTGCCTAGGGAACGAGTAGTATAGTCCTGGAGACTATATTTGCTTCCACCCCTCTGGGGTCAACGGCGGCCCCCTACGCTAAGGATTCGGTAAGCCAAACCTCACTTGACCGTCCTCTTTCTCTCCCGCGCATGCTGGTCCCACGGACCCACTGATTTTCTGTGTAGCCGCTTCGCTAGTAGGCACGATCTGAAAGCGAAGCGGACACACACTAGGTCTCGCGCCCTGAGTTGCCCCTCTTGATGATTCGGTGCTTGACGGGGCACCGGCTATTCTTGCCAATCGCGACCCAGTGCGATTGGGAGATATTGCGTTCTAGCTGACTCCTTGTGGGTCGGCCAAACCGTACCTCTCCATCGCCGGCTTGTGCCAGCGGTTGCCATTATAATGCGACCGCAATTTTTATTAGTTCGCGCTTGCCTCTTTGTTGACTGGGAATCAGTTGATTCCCTTAGAATAAGCCCATAGTCTTGAACGTCCGTACTGAATTCTATATTTTTCTTGGTCGTCTGAAGCGTCCCCTTTGAACGACAAGTAACTCTTCTTTTCTTTCGCCCCGCCGCAAGGGTTTGGAATATGTTACTTGTTTCATGTTTCATATACCTCGTACTTAACTTCCGACTGAGTTATACAGAGATATGTAATCGATTTGCAACTTGTTTTGTTGCCAATATTATGCTAGTCTCATGTACCATTCGTTTGGCGGCGCTGGCGCTTACATGCCTTTAGACTATCGTTACGTAATCTCGAACGTGATTGCCTCTTGTGTTAACTACCTAGATGTATCAATGAACTCTGTAACGTCGGCTAGATTTGCAATAAATAGGCCTGCAAAACATGTAATTAATCAGTTGTCGCTTCGGCGGCGGCGGGTCGACAAGACCTCTTCTCCCTTCTCGGAGAAAAGGACTAGTGACTTGGATTCTTGGTCCCGGCAGTCGGGGAGATGTCTCCTCTGGACGGAAGCCGGTCTTGAATCGCGCTGCTGTCGAAGGAGGCGAGTGCTACGTGGGCCTTGGCCCCGGAGACCTCGGTCTTGCTCTTGAGCTCGAGATGGCTTGTCCTCTGGGCTGTAGAGTAAGGTTGTTGGACTCTGGACGATTGGCTCTGCACTCGCCGTTCGACACTGTTCCCCTGGTTGCCTAGGGAACGAGTAGTATAGTCCTGGAGACTATATTTGCTTCCACCTCTCTGGGGTCAACGGCGGCCCCCTACGCTAAGGATTCGGTAAGCCAAACCTCACTTGACCGTCCTCTTTCTCTCCCGCGCATGCTGGTCCCACGGACCCACTGATTTTCTGTGTAGCCGCTTCGCTAGTAGGCACGATCTGAAAGCGAAGCGGACACACACTAGGTCTCGCGCCCTGAGTTGCCCCTCTTGATGATTCGGTGCTTGACGGGGCACCGGCTATTCTTGCCAATCGCGACCCAGTGCGATTGGGAGATATTGCGTTCTAGCTGACTCCTTGTGGGTCGGCCAAACCGTACCTCTCCATCGCCGGCTTGTGCCAGCGGTTGCCATTATAATGCGACCGCAATTTTTATTAGTTCGCGCTTGCCTCTTTGTTGACTGGGAATCAGTTGATTCCCTTAGAATAAGCCCATAGTCTTGAACGTCCGTACTGAATTCTATATTTTTCTTGGTCGTCTGAAGCGTCCCCTTTGAACGACAAGTGACTCTTCTTTTCTTTCGCCCCGCCGCAAGGGTTTGGAATATGTTACTTGTTTCATGTTTCATATACCTCGTACTTAACTTCCGACTGAGTTATACAGAGATATGTAATCGATTTGCAACTTGTTTTGTTGCCAATATTATGCTAGTCTCATGTACCATTCGTTTGGCGGCGCTGGCGCTTACATGCCTTTAGACTATCGTTACGTAATCTCGAACGTGATTGCCTCTTGTGTTAACTACCTAGATGTATCAATGAACTCTGTAACGTCGGCTAGATTTGCAACAAATAGGCCTGCAAAACATGTAATTAATCAGTTGTCGCTTCGGCGGCGGCGGGTCGACAAGACCTCTTCTCCCTTCTCGGAGAAAAGGACTAGTGACTTGGATTCTTGGTCCCGGCAGTCGGGGAGATGTCTCCTCTGGACGGAAGCCGGTCTTGAATCGCGCTGCTGTCGAAGGAGGCGAGTGCTACGTGGGCCTTGGCCCCGGAGACCTCGGTCTTGCTCTTGAGCTCGAGATGGCTTGTCCTCTGGGCTGTAGAGTAAGGTTGTTGGACTCTGGACGATTGGCTCTGCACTCGCCGTTCGACACTGTTCCCCTGGTTGCCTAGGGAACGAGTAGTATTGTTATGAGCGAGGATTTGATGCGAGTTGAAATGTCCTTTAATGACCTCGGACTACCCTTTTCCCCTTTCCCTGAAAGACTTGTCCGGACTTAAACTACGAATTGACGTTGACGAGACGATGATCAGGCGATGATCGAAGTGGAGAGTTGCAAAAGAGACTAAGTCGGTGCTTGGCACTCGCGATGGTCGGACGACTCATCCTGTGGACTTTGAATTTTCAGTCTGCTTCTGAGCCTAGGAGTCGCGTTAGCTTAACAAATTGATCCCGTCTGAGTAGATTTTCCCTCGGTTTTAGTAGTTTGAGCCCCTCCGTTCATAACAGTATAGTCCTGGAGACTATATTTGCTTCCACCCCTCTGGGGTCAACGGCGGCCCCCTACGCTAAGGATTCGGTAAGCCAAACCTCACTTGACCGTCCTCTTTCTCTCCCGCGCATGCTGGTCCCACGGACCCACTGATTTTCTGTGTAGCCGCTTCGCTAGTAGGCACGATCTGAAAGCGAAGCGGACACACACTAGGTCTCGCGCCCTGAGTTGCCCCTCTTGATGATTCGGTGCTTGACGGGGCACCGGCTATTCTTGCCAATCGCGACCCAGTGCGATTGGGAGATATTGCGTTCTAGCTGACTCCTTGTGGGTCGGCCAAACCGTTCCTCTCCATCGCCGGCTTGTGCCAGCGGTTGCCATTATAATGCGACCGCAATTTTTATTAGTTCGCGCTTGCCTCTTTGTTGACTGGGAATCAGTTGATTCCCTTAGAATAAGCCCATAGTCTTGAACGTCCGTACTGAATTCTATATTTTTCTTGGTCGTCTGAAGCGTCCCCTTTGAACGACAAGTAACTCTTCTTTTCTTTCGCCCCGCCGCAAGGGTTTGGAATATGTTACTTGTTTCATGTTTCATATACCTCGTACTTAACTTCCGACTGAGTTATACAGAGATATGTAATCGATTTGCAACTTGTTTTGTTGCCAATATTATGCTAGTCTCATGTACCATTCGTTTGGCGGCGCTGGCGCTTACATGCCTTTAGACTATCGTTACGTAATCTCGAACGTGATTGCCTCTTGTGTTAACTACCTAGATGTATCAATGAACTCTGTAACGTCGGCTAGATTTGCAATAAATAGGCCTGCAAAACATGTAATTAATCAGTTGTCGCTTCGGCGGCGGCGGGTCGACAAGACCTCTTCTCCCTTCTCGGAGAAAAGGACTAGTGACTTGGATTCTTGGTCCCGGCAGTCGGGGAGATGTCTCCTCTGGACGGAAGCCGGTCTTGAATCGCGCTGCTGTCGAAGGAGGCGAGTGCTACGTGGGCCTTGGCCCCGGAGACCTCGGTCTTGCTCTTGAGCTCGAGATGGCTTGTCCTCTGGGCTGTAGAGTAAGGTTGTTGGACTCTGGACGATTGGCTCTGCACTCGCCGTTCGACACTGTTCCCCTGGTTGCCTAGGGAACGAGTAGTATAGTCCTGGAGACTATATTTGCTTCCACCTCTCTGGGGTCAACGGCGGCCCCCTACGCTAAGGATTCGGTAAGCCAAACCTCACCTTGCGCATGCGTCCCACGGACCCACTCTTTCTCTCTCTCCCGCGCATGCTGGTCTCGCCCCGCCGCAAGGGTTTGGAATATTGATTACTTGTTTCATATTTTTCTTGGTTTCATATACCTCGTACTTAACTTCCGACTGAGTTATACAGAGATATGTAATCGATTTGCAACTTGTTTTGTTGCCAATATTATGCTAGTCTCATGTACCATTCGTTTGGCGGCGCTGGCGCTTACATGCCTTTAGACTATCGTTACGTAATCTCGAACGTGATTGCCTCTTGTGTTAACTACCTAGATGTATCAATGAACTCTGTAACGTCGGCTAGATTTGCAATAAATAGGCCTGCAAAACATGTAATTAATCAGTTGTCGCTTCGGCGGCGGCGGGTCGACAAGACCTCTTCTCCCTTCTCGGAGAAAAGGACTAGTGACTTGGATTCTTGGTCCCGGCAGTCGGGGAGATGTCTCCTCTGGACGGAAGCCGGTCTTGAATCGCGCTGCTGTCGAAGGAGGCGAGTGCTACGTGGGCCTTGGCCCCGGAGACCTCGGTCTTGCTCTTGAGCTCGAGATGGCTTGTCCTCTGGGCTGTAGAGTAAGGTTGTTGGACTCTGGACGATTGGCTCTGCACTCGCCGTTCGACACTGTTCCCCTGGTTGCCTAGGAACGAGTAGTATTGTTATGACGATTGGCTCTGCACTCGCCGTTCGACACTGTTCCCCTGGTTGCCTAGGGAACGAGTAGTATTCCTTATGGAGACGAGGATTTGATGCGAGTCTGGGGTCAACGGCGGCCCCCTCGGAAGGATTCGGTACCCTTTTCCCTTTCCTCCCGAAAGACTTGTCCGGATTAAACTACGAATTGACCGTCCTCTTCTCTCCCGCGCATGCTGGTCCCACGGACCCACTGATTTTCTGTGTAGCCGCTTCGCTAGTAGGCACGATCTGAAAGCGAAGCGGACACACACTAGGTCTCGCGCCCTGAGTTGCCCCTCTTGATGATTCGGTGCTTGACGGGGCACCGGCTATTCTTGCCAATCGCGACCCAGTGCGATTGGGAGATATTGCGTTCTAGCTGACTCCTTGTGGGTCGGCCAAACCGTACCTCTCCATCGCCGGCTTGTGCCAGCGGTTGCCATTATAATGCGACCGCAATTTTTATTAGTTCGCGCTTGCCTCTTTGTTGACTGGGAATCAGTTGATTCCCTTATAATAAGCCCATAGTCTTGAACGTCCGTACTGAATTCTATATTTTTCTTGGTCGTCTGAAGCGTCCCCTTTGAACGACAAGTGACTCTTCTTTTCTTTCGCCCCGCCGCAAGGGTTTGGAATATGTTACTTGTTTCATGTTTCATATACCTCGTACTTAACTTCCGACTGAGTTATACAGAGATATGTAATCGATTTGCAACTTGTTTTGTTGCCAATATTATGCTAGTCTCATGTACCATTCGTTTGGCGGCGCTGGCGCTTACATGCCTTTAGACTATCGTTACGTAATCTCGAACGTGATTGCCTCTTGTGTTAACTACCTAGATGTATCAATGAACTCTGTAACGTCGGCTAGATTTGCAATAAATAGGCCTGCAAAACATGTAATTAATCAGTTGTCGCTTCGGCGGCGGCGGGTCGACAAGACCTCTTCTCCCTTCTCGGAGAAAAGGACTAGTGACTTGGATTCTTGGTCCCGGCAGTCGGGGAGATGTCTCCTCTGGACGGAAGCCGGTCTTGAATCGCGCTGCTGTCGAAGGAGGCGAGTGCTACGTGGGCCTTGGCCCCGGAGACCTCGGTCTTGCTCTTGAGCTCGAGATGGCTTGTCCTCTGGGCTGTAGAGTAAGGTTGTTGGACTCTGGACGATTGGCTCTGCACTCGCCGTTCGACACTGTTCCCCTGGTTGCCTAGGGAACGAGTAGTATAGTCCTGGAGACTATATTTGCTTCCACCTCTCTGGGGTCAACGGCGGCCCCCTACGCTAAGGATTCGGTAAGCCAAACCTCACTTGACCGTCCTCTTTCTCTCCCGCGCATGCTGGTCCCACGGACCCACTGATTTTCTGTGTAGCCGCTTCGCTAGTAGGCACGATCTGAAAGCGAAGCGGACACACACTAGGTCTCGCGCCCTGAGTTGCCCCTCTTGATGATTCGGTGCTTGACGGGGCACCGGCTATTCTTGCCAATCGCGACCCAGTGCGATTGGGAGATATTGCGTTCTAGCTGACTCCTTGTGGGTCGGCCAAACCGTACCTCTCCATCGCCGGCTTGTGCCAGCGGTTGCCATTATAATGCGACCGCAATTTTTATTAGTTCGCGCTTGC
The DNA here is from genome assembly GCA_022539655.2 of Ceriodaphnia dubia. Classification (NCBI taxonomy): domain Eukaryota; kingdom Metazoa; phylum Arthropoda; class Branchiopoda; order Diplostraca; family Daphniidae; genus Ceriodaphnia; species Ceriodaphnia dubia. The sequence goes on along the minus strand of JAKUCG020000062.1, from coordinate 236,698 downwards.
CTCTTTGTTGACTGGGAATCAGTTGATTCCCTTAGAATAAGCCCATAGTCTTGAACGTCCGTACTGAATTCTATATTTTTCTTGGTCGTCTGAAGCGTCCCCTTTGAACGACAAGTAACTCTTCTTTTCTTTCGCCCCGCCGCAAGGGTTTGGAATATGTTACTTGTTTCATGTTTCATATACCTCGTACTTAACTTCCGACTGAGTTATACAGAGATATGTAATCGATTTGCAACTTGTTTTGTTGCCAATATTATGCTAGTCTCATGTACCATTCGTTTGGCGGCGCTGGCGCTTACATGCCTTTAGACTATCGTTACGTAATCTCGAACGTGATTGCCTCTTGTGTTAACTACCTAGATGTATCAATGAACTCTGTAACGTCGGCTAGATTTGCAATAAATAGGCCTGCAAAACATGTAATTAATCAGTTGTCGCTTCGGCGGCGGCGGGTCGACAAGACCTCTTCTCCCTTCTCGGAGAAAAGGACTAGTGACTTGGATTCTTGGTCCCGGCAGTCGGGGAGATGTCTCCTCTGGACGGAAGCCGGTCTTGAATCGCGCTGCTGTCGAAGGAGGCGAGTGCTACGTGGGCCTTGGCCCCGGAGACCTCGGTCTTGCTCTTGAGCTCGAGATGGCTTGTCCTCTGGGCTGTAGAGTAAGGTTGTTGGACTCTGGACGATTGGCTCTGCACTCGCCGTTCGACACTGTTCCCCTGGTTGCCTAGGGAACGAGTAGTATAGTCCTGGAGACTATATTTGCTTCCACCCCTCTGGGGTCAACGGCGGCCCCCTACGCTAAGGATTCGGTAAGCCAAAAATCACTTGACCGTCCTCTTTCTCTCCCGCGCATGCTGGTCCCACGGACCCACTGATTTTCTGTGTAGCCGCTTCGCTAGTAGGCACGATCTGAAAGCGAAGCGGACACACACTAGGTCTCGCGCCCTGAGTTGCCCCTCTTGATGATTCGGTGCTTGACGGGGCACCGGCTATTCTTGCCAATCGCGACCCAGTGCGATTGGGAGATATTGCGTTCTAGCTGACTCCTTGTGGGTCGGCCAAACCGTACCTCTCCATCGCCGGCTTGTGCCAGCGGTTGCCATTATAATGCGACCGCAATTTTTATTAGTTCGCGCTTGCCTCTTTGTTGACTGGGAATCAGTTGATTCCCTTAGAATAAGCCCATAGTCTTGAACGTCCGTACTGAATTCTATATTTTTCTTGGTCGTCTGAAGCGTCCCCTTTGAACGACAAGTAACTCTTCTTTTCTTTCGCCCCGCCGCAAGGGTTTGGAATATGTTACTTGTTTCATGTTTCATATACCTCGTACTTAACTTCCGACTGAGTTATACAGAGATATGTAATCGATTTGCAACTTGTTTTGTTGCCAATATTATGCGAGTCTCATGTACCATTCGTTTGGCGGCGCTGGCGCTTAGACTATCGTTACGTAATCTCGAACGTGATTGATCTTGTGTTAACTACGATGTTGCAATGAACTCTGTAACGTCGGCTAGATTTGCAATAAATAGGCCTGCAAAACATTTAATCAGTTGTCGTTGCCAATATTATGCTAGTCTCATGTACCATTCGTTTGGCGGCGCTGGCGCTTACATGCCTTTAGACTATCGTTACGTAATCTCGAACGTGATTGGTGTTAACTCTTGTGTTAACTACCTAGATGTGAACTCTGTAACGTCGGCTAGATTTGCAATAAATAGGCCTGCAAAACATGTAATTAATCAGTTGTCGCTTCGGCGGCGGCGGGTCGACAAGACCTCTTCTCCCTTCTCGGAGAAAAGGACTAGTGACTTGGATTCTTGGTCCCGGCAGTCGGGGAGATGTCTCCTCTGGACGGAAGCCGGTCTTGAATCGCGCTGCTGTCGAAGGAGGCGAGTGCTACGTGGGCCTTGGCCCCGGAGACCTCGGTCTTGCTCTTGAGCTCGAGATGGCTTGTCCTCTGGGCTGTAGAGTAAGGTTGTTGGACTCTGGACGATTGGCTCTGCACTCGCCGTTCGACACTGTTCCCCTGGTTGCCTAGGGAACGAGTAGTATTGTTATGAGCGAGGATTTGATGCGAGTTGAAATGTCCTTTAATGACCTCGGGCTACCCTTTTCCCCTTTCCCTGAAAGACTTGTCCGGACTTAAACTACGAATTGACGTTGACGAGACGATGATCAGGCGATGATCGAAGTGGAGAGTTGCAAAAGAGACTAAGTCGGTGCTTGGCACTCGCGATGGTCGGACGACTCATCCTGTGGACTTTGAATTTTCAGTCTGCTTCTGAGCCTAGGAGTCGCGTTAGCTTAACAAATTGATCCCGTCTGAGTAGATTTTGCCTCGGTTTTAGTAGTTTGAGCCCCTCCGTTCATAACAGTATAGTCCTGGAGACTATATTTGCTTCCACCCCTCTGGGGTCAACGGCGGCCCCCTACGCTAAGGATTCGGTAAGCCAAACCTCACTTGACCGTCCTCTTTCTCTCCCGCGCATGCTGGTCCCACGGACCCACTGATTTTCTGTGTAGCCGCTTCGCTAGTAGGCACGATCTGAAAGCGAAGCGGACACACACTAGGTCTCGCGCCCTGAGTTGCCCCTCTTGATGATTCGGTGCTTGACGGGGCACCGGCTATTCTTGCCAATCGCGACCCAGTGCGATTGGGAGATATTGCGTTCTAGCTGACTCCTTGTGGGTCGGCCAAACCGTACCTCTCCATCGCCGGCTTGTGCCAGCGGTTGCCATTATAATGCGACCGCAATTTTTATTAGTTCGCGCTTGCCTCTTTGTTGACTGGGAATCAGTTGATTCCCTTAGAATAAGCCCATAGTCTTGAACGTCCGTACTGAATTCTATATTTTTCTTGGTCGTCTGAAGCGTCCCCTTTGAACGACAAGTAACTCTTCTTTTCTTTCGCCCCGCCGCAAGGGTTTGGAATATGTTACTTGTTTCATGTTTCATATACCTCGTACTTAACTTCCGACTGAGTTATACAGAGATATGTAATCGATTTGCAACTTGTTTTGTTGCCAATATTATGCTAGTCTCATGTACCATTCGTTTGGCGGCGCTGAACTGAATTCTATATTTTTCTTGGCGCTGGCGCTTAACGACAAGTGTTTTTTCTTTCGCCCCGCCGCAAGGGTTTGGAATATGTTACTTGTTTCATGTTTCATATACCTCGTACTTAACTTCCGACTGAGTTATACAGAGATATGTAATCGATTTGCAACTTGTTTTGTTGCCAATATTATGCTAGTCTCATGTACCATTCGTTTGTGGCGCTACATGCCTTTAGACTATCGTTACGTAATCTCGAACGTGATTGCCTCTTGTGTTAACTACCTAGATGTATCAATGAACTCTGTAACGTCGGCTAGATTTGCAATAAATAGGCCTGCAAAACATGTAATTAATCAGTTGTCGCTTCGGCGGCGGCGGGTCGACAAGACCTCTTCTCCCTTCTCGGAGAAAAGGACTAGTGACTTGGATTCTTGGTCCCGGCAGTCAGGGAGATGTCTCCTCTGGACGGAAGCCGGTCTTGAATCGCGCTGCTGTCGAAGGAGGCGAGTGCTACGTGGGCCTTGGCCCCGGAGACCTCGGTCTTGCTCTTGAGCTCGAGATGGCTTGTCCTCTGGGCTGTAGAGTAAGGTTGTTGGACTCTGGACGATTGGCTCTGCACTCGCCGTTCGACACTGTTCCCCTGGTTGCCTAGGGAACGAGTAGTATAGTCCTGGAGACTATATTTGCTTCCACCCCTCTGGGGTCAACGGCGGCCCCCTACGCTAAGGATTCGGTAAGCCAAAAATCACTTGACCGTCCTCTTTCTCTCCCGCGCATGCTGGTCCCACGGACCCACTGATTTTCTGTGTAGCCGCTTCGCTAGTAGGCACGATCTGAAAGCGAAGCGGACACACACTAGGTCTCGCGCCCTGAGTTGCCCCTCTTGATGATTCGGTGCTTGACGGGGCACCGGCTATTCTTGCCAATCGCGACCCAGTGCGATTGGGAGATATTGCGTTCTAGCTGACTCCTTGTGGGTCGGCCAAACCGTACCTCTCCATCGCCGGCTTGTGCCAGCGGTTGCCATTATAATGCGACCGCAATTTTTATTAGTTCGCGCTTGCCTCTTTGTTGACTGGGAATCAGTTGATTCCCTTAGAATAAGCCCATAGTCTTGAACGTCCGTACTGAATTCTATATTTTTCTTGGTCGTCTGAAGCGTCCCCTTTGAACGACAAGTAACTCTTCTTTTCTTTCGCCCCGCCGCAAGGGTTTGGAATATGTTACTTGTTTCATGTTTCATATACCTCGTACTTAACTTCCGACTGAGTTATACAGAGATATGTAATCGATTTGCAACTTGTTTTGTTGCCAATATTATGCTAGTCTCATGTACCATTCGTTTGGCGGCGCTGGCGCTTACATGCCTTTAGACTATCGTTACGTAATCTCGAACGTGATTGCCTCTTGTGTTAACTACCTAGATGTATCAATGAACTCTGTAACGTCGGCTAGATTTGCAATAAATAGGCCTGCAAAACATGTAATTAATCAGTTGTCGCTTCGGCGGCGGCGGGTCGACAAGACCTCTTCTCCCTTCTCGGAGAAAAGGACTAGTGACTTGGATTCTTGGTCCCGGCAGTCGGGGAGATGTCTCCTCTGGACGGAAGCCGGTCTTGAATCGCGCTGCTGTCGAAGGAGGCGAGTGCTACGTGGGCCTTGGCCCCGGAGACCTCGGTCTTGCTCTTGAGCTCGAGATGGCTTGTCCTCTGGGCTGTAGAGTAAGGTTGTTGGACTCTGGACGATTGGCTCTGCACTCGCCGTTCGACACTGTTCCCCTGGTTGCCTAGGGAACGAGTAGTATAGTCCTGGAGACTATATTTGCTTCCACCCCTCTGGGGTCAACGGCGGCCCCCTACGCTAAGGATTCGGTAAGCCAAAAATCACTTGACCGTCCTCTTTCTCTCCCGCGCATGCTGGTCCCACGGACCCACTGATTTTCTGTGTAGCCGCTTCGCTAGTAGGCACGATCTGAAAGCGAAGCGGACACACACTAGGTCTCGCGCCCTGAGTTGCCCCTCTTGATGATTCGGTGCTTGACGGGGCACCGGCTATTCTTGCCAATCGCGACCCAGTGCGATTGGGAGATATTGCGTTCTAGCTGACTCCTTGTGGGTCGGCCAAACCGTACCTCTCCATCGCCGGCTTGTGCCAGCGGTTGCCATTATAATGCGACCGCAATTTTTATTAGTTCGCGCTTGCCTCTTTGTTGACTGGGAATCAGTTGATTCCCTTAGAATAAGCCCATAGTCTTGAACGTCCGTACTGAATTCTATATTTTTCTTGGTCGTCTGAAGCGTCCCCTTTGAACGACAAGTAACTCTTCTTTTCTTTCGCCCCGCCGCAAGGGTTTGGAATATGTTACTTGTTTCATGTTTCATATACCTCGTACTTAACTTCCGACTGAGTTATACAGAGATATGTAATCGATTTGCAACTTGTTTTGTTGCCAATATTATGCTAGTCTCATGTACCATTCGTTTGGCGGCGCTGGCGCTTACATGCCTTTAGACTATCGTTACGTAATCTCGAACGTGATTGCCTCTTGTGTTAACTACCTAGATGTATCAATGAACTCTGTAACGTCGGCTAGATTTGCAATAAATAGGCCTGCAAAACATGTAATTAATCAGTTGTCGCTTCGGCGGCGGCGGGTCGACAAGACCTCTTCTCCCTTCTCGGAGAAAAGGACTAGTGACTTGGATTCTTGGTCCCGGCAGTCGGGGAGATGTCTCCTCTGGACGGAAGCCGGTCTTGAATCGCGCTGCTGTCGAAGGAGGCGAGTGCTACGTGGGCCTTGGCCCCGGAGACCTCGGTCTTGCTCTTGAGCTCGAGATGGCTTGTCCTCTGGGCTGTAGAGTAAGGTTGTTGGACTCTGGACGATTGGCTCTGCACTCGCCGTTCGACACTGTTCCCCTGGTTGCCTAGGGAACGAGTAGTATTGTTATGAGCGAGGATTTGATGCGAGTTGAAATGTCCTTTAATGACCTCGGGCTACCCTTTTCCCCTTTCCCTGAAAGACTTGTCCGGACTTAAACTACGAATTGACGTTGACGAGACGATGATCAGGCGATGATCGAAGTGGAGAGTTGCAAAAGAGACTAAGTCGGTGCTTGGCACTCGCGATGGTCGGACGACTCATCCTGTGGACTTTGAATTTTCAGTCTGCTTCTGAGCCTAGGAGTCGCGTTAGCTTAACAAATTGATCCCGTCTGAGTAGATTTTCCCTCGGTTTTAGTAGTTTGAGCCCCTCCGTTCATAACAGTATAGTCCTGGAGACTATATTTGCTTCCACCCCTCTGGGGTCAACGGCGGCCCCCTACGCTAAGGATTCGGTAAGCCAAACCTCACTTGACCGTCCTCTTTCTCTCCCGCGCATGCTGGTCCCACGGACCCACTGATTTTCTGTGTAGCCGCTTCGCTAGTAGGCACGATCTGAAAGCGAAGCGGACACACACTAGGTCTCGCGCCCTGAGTTGCCCCTCTTGATGATTCGGTGCTTGACGGGGCACCGGCTATTCTTGCCAATCGCGACCCAGTGCGATTGGGAGATATTGCGTTCTAGCTGACTCCTTGTGGGTCGGCCAAACCGTACCTCTCCATCGCCGGCTTGTGCCAGCGGTTGCCATTATAATGCGACCGCAATTTTTATTAGTTCGCGCTTGCCTCTTTGTTGACTGGGAATCAGTTGATTCCCTTAGAATAAGCCCATAGTCTTGAACGTCCGTACTGAATTCTATATTTTTCTTGGTCGTCTGAAGCGTCCCCTTTGAACGACAAGTAACTCTTCTTTTCTTTCGCCCCGCCGCAAGGGTTTGGAATATGTTACTTGTTTCATGTTTCATATACCTCGTACTTAACTTCCGACTGAGTTATACAGAGATATGTAATCGATTTGCAACTTGTTTTGTTGCCAATATTATGCTAGTCTCATGTACCATTCGTTTGGCGGCGCTGGCGCTTACATGCCTTTAGACTATCGTTACGTAATCTCGAACGTGATTGCCTCTTGTGTTAACTACCTAGATGTATCAATGAACTCTGTAACGTCGGCTAAATTTGCAATAAATAGGCCTGCAAAACATGTAATTAATCAGTTGTCGCTTTGGCGGCGGCGGGTCGACAAGACCTCTTCTCCCTTCTCGGAGAAAAGGACTAGTGACTTGGATTCTTGGTCCCGGCAGTCGGGGAGATGTCTCCTCTGGACGGAAGCCGGTCTTGAATCGCGCTGCTGTCGAAGGAGGCGAGTGCTACGTGGGCCTTGGCCCCGGAGACCTCGGTCTTGCTCTTGAGCTCGAGATGGCTTGTCCTCTGGGCTGTAGAGTAAGGTTGTTGGACTCTGGACGATTGGCTCTGCACTCGCCGTTCGACACTGTTCCCCTGGTTGCCTAGGGAACGAGTAGTATAGTCCTGGAGACTATATTTGCTTCCACCTCTCTGGGGTCAACGGCGGCCCCCTACGCTAAGGATTCGGTAAGCCAAACCTCACTTGACCGTCCTCTTTCTCTCCCGCGCATGCTGGTCTCGCCCCGCCGCAAGGGTTTGGAATATGTTACTTGTTTCATGTTTCATATACCTCGTACTTAACTTCCGACTGAGTTATACAGAGATATGTAATCGATTTGCAACTTGTTTTGTTGCCAATATTATGCTAGTCTCATGTACCATTCGTTTGGCGGCGCTGGCGCTTACATGCCTTTAGACTATCGTTACGTAATCTCGAACGTGATTGCCTCTTGTGTTAACTACCTAGATGTATCAATGAACTCTGTAACGTCGGCTAAATTTGCAATAAATAGGCCTGCAAAACATGTAATTAATCAGTTGTCGCTTCGGCGGCGGCGGGTCGACAAGACCTCTTCTCCCTTCTCGGAGAAAAGGACTAGTGACTTGGATTCTTGGTCCCGGCAGTCGGGGAGATGTCTCCTCTGGACGGAAGCCGGTCTTGAATCGCGCTGCTGTCGAAGGAGGCGAGTGCTACGTGGGCCTTGGCCCCGGAGACCTCGGTCTTGCTCTTGAGCTCGAGATGGCTTGTCCTCTGGGCTGTAGAGTAAGGTTGTTGGACTCTGGACGATTGGCTCTGCACTCGCCGTTCGACACTGTTCCCCTGGTTGCCTAGGGAACGAGTAGTATAGTTTGATGCGAGTCCTTTAATGACCTCGGACTACCCTTTTCCCCTTTCCCTGAAAGACTTGGAGACTATGATCAGGCGATGATCGAAGTGGAGAGTTGCTTCCGATGGTCGGACGACTCATCCTGTGGACTTTGAATTTTCAGTCTGCTTCTGAGCCTAGGAGTCGCGTTAGCTTAACAAATTGATCCCGTCTGAGTAGATTTTCCCTCGGTTTTAGTAGTTTGAGCCCCTCCGTTCATAACAGTATAGTCCTGGAGACTATATTTGCTTCCACCCCTCTGGGGTCAACGGCGGCCCCCTACGCTAAGGATTCGGTAAGCCAAACCTCACTTGACCGTCCTCTTTCTCTCCCGCGCATGCTGGTCCCACGGACCCACTGATTTTCTGTGTAGCCGCTTCGCTAGTAGGCACGATCTGAAAGCGAAGCGGACACACACTAGGTCTCGCGCCCTGAGTTGCCCCTCTTGATGATTCGGTGCTTGACGGGGCACCGGCTATTCTTGCCAATCGCGACCCAGTGCGATTGGGAGATATTGCGTTCTAGATGACTCCTTGTGGGTCGGCCAAACCGTACCTCTCCATCGCCGGCTTGTGCCAGCGGTTGCCATTATAATGCGACCGCAATTTTTATTAGTTCGCGCTTGCCTCTTTGTTGACTGGGAATCAGTTGATTCCCTTAGAATAAGCCCATAGTCTTGAACGTCCGTACTGAATTCTATATTTTTCTTGGTCGTCTGAAGCGTCCCCTTTGAACGACAAGTAACTCTTCTTTTCTTTCGCCCCGCCGCAAGGGTTTGGAATATGTTACTTGTTTCATGTTTCATATACCTCGTACTTAACTTCCGACTGAGTTATACAGAGATATGTAATCGATTTGCAACTTGTTTTGTTGCCAATATTATGCTAGTCTCATGTACCATTCGTTTGGCGGCGCTGGCGCTTACATGCCTTTAGACTATCGTTACGTAATCTCGAACGTGATTGCCTCTTGTGTTAACTACCTAGATGTATCAATGAACTCTGTAACGTCGGCTAAATTTGCAATAAATAGGCCTGCAAAACATGTAATTAATCAGTTGTCGCTTTGGCGGCGGCGGGTCGACAAGACCTCTTCTCCCTTCTCGGAGAAAAGGACTAGTGACTTGGATTCTTGGTCCCGGCAGTCGGGGAGATGTCTCCTCTGGACGGAAGCCGGTCTTGAATCGCGCTGCTGTCGAAGGAGGCGAGTGCTACGTGGGCCTTGGCCCCGGAGACCTCGGTCTTGCTCTTGAGCTCGAGATGGCTTGTCCTCTGGGCTGTAGAGTAAGGTTGTTGGACTCTGGACGATTGGCTCTGCACTCGCCGTTCGACACTGTTCCCCTGGTTGCCTAGGGAACGAGTAGTATAGTCCTGGAGACTATATTTGCTTCCACCTCTCTGGGGTCAACGGCGGCCCCCTACGCTAAGGATTCGGTAAGCCAAACCTCACTTGACCGTCCTCTTTCTCTCCCGCGCATGCTGGTCTCGCCCCGCCGCAAGGGTTTGGAATATGTTACTTGTTTCATGTTTCATATACCTCGTACTTAACTTCCGACTGAGTTATACAGAGATATGTAATCGATTTGCAACTTGTTTTGTTGCCAATATTATGCTAGTCTCATGTACCATTCGTTTGGCGGCGCTGGCGCTTACATGCCTTTAGACTATCGTTACGTAATCTCGAACGTGATTGCCTCTTGTGTTAACTACCTAGATGTATCAATGAACTCTGTAACGTCGGCTAAATTTGCAATAAATAGGCCTGCAAAACATGTAATTAATCAGTTGTCGCTTCGGCGGCGGCGGGTCGACAAGACCTCTTCTCCCTTCTCGGAGAAAAGGACTAGTGACTTGGATTCTTGGTCCCGGCAGTCGGGGAGATGTCTCCTCTGGACGGAAGCCGGTCTTGAATCGCGCTGCTGTCGAAGGAGGCGAGTGCTACGTGGGCCTTGGCCCCGGAGACCTCGGTCTTGCTCTTGAGCTCGAGATGGCTTGTCCTCTGGGCTGTAGAGTAAGGTTGTTGGACTCTGGACGATTGGCTCTGCACTCGCCGTTCGACACTGTTCCCCTGGTTGCCTAGGGAACGAGTAGTATAGTCCTGGAGACTATATTTGCTTCCACCTCTCTGGGGTCAACGGCGGCCCCCTACGCTAAGGATTCGGTAAGCCAAACCTCACTTGACCGTCCTCTTTCTCTCCCGCGCATGCTGGTCCCACGGACCCACTGATTTTCTGTGTAGCCGCTTCGCTAGTAGGCACGATCTGAAAGCGAAGCGGACACACACTAGGTCTCGCGCCCTGAGTTGCCCCTCTTGATGATTCGGTGCTTGACGGGGCACCGGCTATTCTTGCCAATCGCGACCCAGTGCGATTGGGAGATATTGCGTTCTAGCTGACTCCTTGTGGGTCGGCCAAACCGTTCCTCTCCATCGCCGGCTTGTGCCAGCGGTTGCCATTATAATGCGACCGCAATTTTTATTAGTTCGCGCTTGCCTCTTTGTTGACTGGGAATCAGTTGATTCCCTTAGAATAAGCCCATAGTCTTGAACGTCCGTACTGAATTCTATATTTTTCTTGGTCGTCTGAAGCGTCCCCTTTGAACGACAAGTAACTCTTCTTTTCTTTCGCCCCGCCGCAAGGGTTTGGAATATGTTACTTGTTTCATGTTTCATATACCTCGTACTTAACTTCCGACTGAGTTATACAGAGATATGTAATCGATTTGCAACTTGTTTTGTTGCCAATATTATGCTAGTCTCATTTACCATTCGTTTGGCGGCGCTGGCGCTTACATGCCTTTAGACTATCGTTACGTAATCTCGAACGTGATTGCCTCTTGTGTTAACTACCTAGATGTATCAATGAACTCTGTAACGTCGGCTAGATTTGCAATAAATAGGCCTGCAAAACATGTAATTAATCAGTTGTCGCTTCGGCGGCGGCGGGTCGACAAGACCTCTTCTCCCTTCTCGGAGAAAAGGACTAGTGACTTGGATTCTTGGTCCCGGCAGTCGGGGAGATGTCTCCTCTGGACGGAAGCCGGTCTTGAATCGCGCTGCTGTCGAAGGAGGCGAGTGCTACGTGGGCCTTGGCCCCGGAGACCTCGGTCTTGCTCTTGAGCTCGAGATGGCTTGTCCTCTGGGCTGTAGAGTAAGGTTGTTGGACTCTGGACGATTGGCTCTGCACTCGCCGTTCGACACTGTTCCCCTGGTTGCCTAGGGAACGAGTAGTATAGTCCTGGAGACTATATTTGCTTCCACCTCTCTGGGGTCAACGGCGGCCCCCTACGCTAAGGATTCGGTAAGCCAAACCTCACTTGACCGTCCTCTTTCTCTCCCGCGCATGCTGGTCCCACGGACCCACTGATTTTCTGTGTAGCCGATTCGCTAGTAGGCACGATCTGAAAGCGAAGCGGACACACACTAGGTCTCGCGCCCTGAGTTGCCCCTCTTGATGATTCGGTGCTTGACGGGGCACCGGCTATTCTTGCCAATCGCGACCCAGTGCGATTGGGAGATATTGCGTTCTAGCTGACTCCTTGTGGGTCGGCCAAACCGTACCTCTCCATCGCCGGCTTGTGCCAGCGGTTGCCATTATAATGCGACCGCAATTTTTATTAGTTCGCGCTTGCCTCTTTGTTGACTGGGAATCAGTTGATTCCCTTAGAATAAGCCCATAGTCTTGAACGTCCGTACTGAATTCTATATTTTTCTTGGTCGTCTGAAGCGTCCCCTTTGAACGACAAGTAACTCTTCTTTTCTTTCGCCCCGCCGCAAGGGTTTGGAATATGTTACTTGTTTCATGTTTCATATACCTCGTACTTAACTTCCGACTGAGTTATACAGAGATATGTAATCGATTTGCAACTTGTTTTGTTGCCAATATTATGCTAGTCTCATGTACCATTCGTTTGGCGGCGCTGGCGCTTACATGCCTTTAGACTATCGTTACGTAATCTCGAACGTGATTGCCTCTTGTGTTAACTACCTAGATGTATCAATGAACTCTGTAACGTCGGCTAGATTTGCAACAAATAGGCCTGCAAAACATGTAATTAATCAGTTGTCGCTTCGGCGGCGGCGGGTCGACAAGACCTCTTCTCCCTTCTCGGAGAAAAGGACTAGTGACTTGGATTCTTGGTCCCGGCAGTCGGGGAGATGTCTCCTCTGGACGGAAGCCGGTCTTGAATCGCGCTGCTGTCGAAGGAGGCGAGTGCTACGTGGGCCTTGGCCCCGGAGACCTCGGTCTTGCTCTTGAGCTCGAGATGGCTTGTCCTCTGGGCTGTAGAGTAAGGTTGTTGGACTCTGGACGATTGGCTCTGCACTCGCCGTTCGACACTGTTCCCCTGGTTGCCTAGGGAACGAGTAGTATAGTCCTGGAGACTATATTTGCTTCCACCCCTCTGGGGTCAACGGCGGCCCCCTACGCTAAGGATTCGGTAAGCCAAACCTCACTTGACCGTCCTCTTTCTCTCCCGCGCATGCTGGTCCCACGGACCCACTGATTTTCTGTGTAGCCGCTTCGCTAGTAGGCACGATCTGAAAGCGAAGCGGACACACACTAGGTCTCGCGCCCTGAGTTGCCCCTCTTGATGATTCGGTGCTTGACGGGGCACCGGCTATTCTTGCCAATCGCGACCCAGTGCGATTGGGAGATATTGCGTTCTAGCTGACTCCTTGTGGGTCGGCCAAACCGTACCTCTCCATCGCCGGCTTGTGCCAGCGGTTGCCATTATAATGCGACCGCAATTTTTATTAGTTCGCGCTTGCCTCTTTGTTGACTGGGAATCAGTTGATTCCCTTAGAATAAGCCCATAGTCTTGAACGTCCGTACTGAATTCTATATTTTTCTTGGTCGTCTGAAGCGTCCCCTTTGAACGACAAGTGACTCTTCTTTTCTTTCGCCCCGCCGCAAGGGTTTGGAATATGTTACTTGTTTCATGTTTCATATACCTCGTACTTAACTTCCGACTGAGTTATACAGAGATATGTAATCGATTTGCAACTTGTTTTGTTGCCAATATTATGCTAGTCTCATGTACCATTCGTTTGGCGGCGCTGGCGCTTACATGCCTTTAGACTATCGTTACGTAATCTCGAACGTGATTGGCTCTTGTGTTAACTACCTAGATGTAGCAATGAACTCTGTAACGTCGGCTAGATTTGCAATAAATAGGCCTGCAAAACATGTAATTAATCAGTTGTCGCTTCGGCGGCGGCGGGTCGACAAGACCTCTTCTCCCTTCTCGGAGAAAAGGACTAGTGACTTGGATTCTTGGTCCCGGCAGTCGGGGAGATGTCTCCTCTGGACGGAAGCCGGTCTTGAATCGCGCTGCTGTCGAAGGAGGCGAGTGCTACGTGGGCCTTGGCCCCGGAGACCTCGGTCTTGCTCTTGAGCTCGAGATGGCTTGTCCTCTGGGCTGTAGAGTAAGGTTGTTGGACTCTGGACGATTGGCTCTGCACTCGCCGTTCGACACTGTTCCCCTGGTTGCCTAGGGAACGAGTAGTATTGTTATGAGCGAGGATTTGATGCGAGTTGAAATGTCCTTTAATGACCTCGGACTACCCTTTTCCCCTTTCCCTGAAAGACTTGTCCGGACTTAAACTACGAATTGACGTTGACGAGACGATGATCAGGCGATGATCGAAGTGGAGAGTTGCAAAAGAGACTAAGTCGGTGCTTGGCACTCGCGATGGTCGGACGACTCATCCTGTGGACTTTGAATTTTCAGTCTGCTTCTGAGCCTAGGAGTCGCGTTAGCTTAACAAATTGATCCCGTCTGAGTAGATTTTCCCTCGGTTTTAGTAGTTTGAGCCCCTCCGTTCATAACAGTATAGTCCTGGAGACTATATTTGCTTCCACCCCTCTGGGGTCAACGGCGGCCCCCTACGCTAAGGATTCGGTAAGCCAAACCTCACTTGACCGTCCTCTTTCTCTCCCGCGCATGCTGGTCCCACGGACCCACTGATTTTCTGTGTAGCCGCTTCGCTAGTAGGCACGATCTGAAAGCGAAGCGGACACACACTAGGTCTCGCGCCCTGAGTTGCCCCTCTTGATGATTCGGTGCTTGACGGGGCACCGGCTATTCTTGCCAATCGCGACCCAGTGCGATTGGGAGATATTGCGTTCTAGCTGACTCCTTGTGGGTCGGCCAAACCGTTCCTCTCCATCGCCGGCTTGTGCCAGCGGTTGCCATTATAATGCGACCGCAATTTTTATTAGTTCGCGCTTGCCTCTTTGTTGACTGGGAATCAGTTGATTCCCTTAGAATAAGCCCATAGTCTTGAACGTCCGTACTGAATTCTATATTTTTCTTGGTCGTCTGAAGCGTCCCCTTTGAACGACAAGATTCATAAAAGACTTGCCCTGACCGATCCCAAGAGCTGACGCTGACGTGACGATGATTGGGCTATGATCGAAGAGAGAGAGAGTTGCAAAAGAGACTATGTCGGCGCTTGGCACTCGCAATGGTCAGACGACTCATCCTGTGGACTTTGAATTTTCAGTCTGCTTCTGAGCCTAGGAGTCACGTAACCTAGCGAAACGAACCCTTTTTCCCTCGGTTTTAGTAGTTTGAGCCCCTCCGTTCATAACAATATACTTCGTACTTCCGACTGAGTTATACAGAGATGGCTTGCAAATTTCCTTCGATAAAAATACTTCCGTGACATATCCGATCGGTCATTTTCACACATACAATGTGTCAAATAGGGTCTATTCCACAACCTTCTAGTAAAAAATCGACCCACCCGCACCCGATCGGGATCCGAAAATGAGAAAATTTAAGTAATCAGCTGGAAGACTAATCCATGGCTTTCAAATTTCCTACGATCCGTGAGATATCCGATCGGTCATTTCAACACAAACAATGTGTCAAATAGGGTCTATTCTACAACCTCTGGTAAAAAATCGACCCACCAGAAACCGATCGGTATCCGAAAATGAGAAAATTGAACTAAGCAGTGGGAAGACAGACTGATCCATGGTTTGCAAATTTCCTACGATGAAAATTCTTCCGTGAGATATCCGATCGGTCATTTCAACACAAACAATGTGTCAAATAGGGTCTATTCTACAACCTCTGGTAAAAAATCGACCCACCAGAAACCGATCGGTATCCGAAAATGAGAAAATTGAACTATGCAGTGGGAAGACAGACTGGTCCATGGCTTGCAAATTTCCTTCGATTCGTGAGATATTTGCAAGCCATGGATCAGTTGGCTTTCCCACTGCATAGTTCAATTTTCTTATTTTCGAATACCGATCGGTTGCGGGTGGGTCGATTTCTGACTGGGAGACTGTAGAATAGTCCCTATTTGACACATTTGATGTGTTGAAATGACCGATCGGATATCTCACGGAAGAATTTTCATCGAAGGAAATTTGCAAGCCATGGATCAGTCTGTCTTCTCACTGCATAGTTCAATTTTCTCATTTTCAGATACCGTTCGAATGCGGGTGGGTCAATTTTTTACAAGGAGGTTGTAGAATAGACCATATTAGACACATTGTAAGTGTTTAAATGACCGATCGGATATTTTACGGAACGTAGGAAATTTGCAAGCCATGGATCAGTCTGTCTTCCCACTTTAAAATTGAGATCAAGTACGTATTTTTATCATCTCTCGTTCTCTGTAAAATCCAGTCGGAAGTTGAAGAACCTGGTTGTTTATGTACGATTTCTCGTCTTATTACCCCCTAGGATCAAACTCCATTAAAATTGGTGACGATTTTCGTAATCAACGAAAAATTTGCCACCAGAATGTGGTATTTTTAGATAAAGTTTAAAAATCAAAGAAATTGGGAAAAAGAGAAAGTCTTTAGCATGGAAAAATTTGCAATTTTCATTTAAAAATGGAATTCCTTAGAAACAGGTCAATTAAGTTCAGTTTTTCCCCGGATTATTGGGCTTTTTTCAGATTTGCGCTATCTTTTGTCGTTAGCTCAGTATTTCATTCAAAATTGAATGGAACATGCTACATATTGCCATCATTGCTGCGCGCCCCACGGGCTTTTCATAACCACGATATTTTGGGAGCACATAAAAGAGATCCGTAGGTTCAAATTGGAACCAAGGACGTCCTTTTATCATCTCTTGTCCTCTGTAAAACCCAATCGGAAGTGGAAGAACGGTGTCGATGAAAAATTGAATATATTGCAATCTTTAATGTGCGCCCCACGGACTTTACATAACGACGATATTTTGAAAGCACATAAAAATGACTCATAGCTGTAAATTGAGACCAAGTACGTCTTTTTATCATCTCTTGTTCTCTGTAACACCAAATCGGAAGTGGAAGGACGGTATCGATGAAAACTTGCACAATTGCAATCCTTGCTGCGCGCCCCACGGGCTTTACATATAACCACGATATTTTGGGAGCACATAAAAGAGACCCATTGGTTCAAATTGGGACGAAGGACGTCCTTTTGTCATCTTTGTTCTCTGTAAAACCTGATCGGAAGTGGAAGGACGGTGTCGATGAAAACTTGCAACTCGTGAATTCGCAAGTGAATTAACAAGTGAATTTACTCGTGAATTTCCAAGATATTTTACAAGTGAACTTACTTGTGAATTTACAAATAATTAACAAGTGAATTTTCTTCTTTCGTTTTTTTCTTCTATTATGTTAAAACTTGGAAATGTTGAATATATATATTTTGAACAAGAAACATTAAGCGTTTCGTTTTGAATTTGCTTGCAACAGAAATGAAGTGGTGTTGCCTCCCAGCCAGCAAGAATAAAGGACCATTATTGGGAAAATCTTGGAACAAGAAAATATTCTTGGTAAATTATTTTACCAACAAAGGTCCAAGAAATCATTTCTGCTGGGCTTCTCCAGGATTGAGGAATATGTTTAATACTCTCCGAATTGTTACGTTACGTTACTTAAAAAATGTTCCACACAATTCGAAAATCCTATTAAACGAAACACTGTATTGAAACGAGAGGGAGGAATTCTTGGTAGCTAAAAACTGAATAGGTTTACGAACGTTACATAAAACAGAAAACTAGTCGTTTTGGCCTTTGGGGGAGAACGAAAGAAAACTGGAGAAAAACAACAGTAAAAGAACAAGACATTAAAAAAAGACTACTCTTTAACTTGAATTTGAGACGCGGCTTGCAAATTGCTCAGAACTTTGGTTCAACTTTATCTTCGCTTTTATTACGCTTACTTGGCGATGAACTTGAAGAAGGAACATCAATCAAAGAGCGTTTCACGGGTTACTGTTGAGACAAAAAAGGATTTCCATTGCCGATAGCTGTGGTGATTTAAAAGTGGATCGACAAGCGCACCGGGCTTTGCCAACTTAAATCAGTGAATTGTTCCACATTCTATTTGAATTGCTCTTTCAAATCGCTAGGCCATGGTTAGTACGTCGCTTTCGTTAGTATCAATTGTGCTGACTTTCCGGAAGGATCCGGTTTAGAGTAGTTCTCATCCGCAACAACGGGATAAGGAAAGTACAAGTGAAGCTTTTCCTGTCTGTTGCCCTTTACAAAAACTGTCGAGGCCATAATTTTGTGTGTAGACTGGCAAGGATGTCCCTGGTCAATGGCCGCGAACACACCTGAAATCAATTACAAATCAGTCAAAAGAAAAGTCGAAATTTAAAGAAAACTTTACCTTTAGCACAGTCCTTGGAGGTTGAAGATATTTTGATACTGTAGGCACCTGCTGATTCTAGGCACTCTGAAACCTTCAATGACCGGCATTCGTTTTCAGATGACGGCCGGAGATGCTTTGAAGAAGGATGTGGGATGTCATAAGCCTTTTGTTGCACATCTTTGATTTCTCCGACAACCATCGTAGTCGCAACCGAAAGCATGTCAACGATGGCAGCGGCGTGAGTCTTCTCCAATCCATGTTTTTTTTATAGGAAAAATGACACTTGTACGGAACTGAAAGAACCATGTTCTTTTTTGCGCCAGTGAAGGACAAAATTGTCGATGTAATGAACACGGGGGATTTCATCTGCCCAATTGATTTCAATTTTCTTTATGTTTAACCTTAAAGCACAACGCTTCTTGTTGAATTCAGTGAAGAGATCGCTGGGAACCAAAATCAACCGCAACCAAGGAGCCCGTATTAACATTTGGTTTTGGATAAATAAAGTCTCAACGACGGGTGTAAACGACTGAATTGCGGTAACTTGCGTGATTGGAAACCCGTGTGACCAATACTCCAGAGTTCTTTAAGCAAGAGCAAAATGGGGTGCAACTTCTTGCTTCAATTTGAATTGTTCTTCTTTTTTCATAGCTTCGGCCAAATTAGTAACGATAGAACTAAAGGTCAAAGGGGTGTAGCGCTTCAAACCACATGTTTCCCTTGCTATCAAATTACGATCTTCTTCATTGATAAAGCACTTGTTTTTCAATTTCAAAATGAACTTGGTCAGTGGACGCGAGTGATTGACACTGTTACAAATAATGGGGGGGGAAACGGTAGAAAATGCGAGAGAAAATGCTACCGTTCTGGCGGACTCTTCTTTCGGTAGCATTTGCTACCGATTTTTAAAAAACGGTATCACCTCTCAATAATCGGTAGTTGATTTTCCCCGATATTAAGTAGCTATTTGTTTCAATTATCGGTAACAATATGTAGGCTACCGAATATTTTAAAAATTTATCTTTGAAAAAAGCAGTCGGGGGGATCGAACTTCTGTCCCGAAATTTCCTATATCAGCTTGCCAACTCTGACGCATCAACCACTTGACCACGCTTTCATAAAACTGTAATATTAAAAGAATAGAGAACGCGAGTTGCTTGCTAGATGGTGTATTACTTTGCAGTCTTTGCTACTTGAAAGCGGACAACACTCTGCCGAAACACAGGCAGAGTGGCGAATTATATAGGGAAACTGGGGGCTGGTTTCGCTCCATGAAAGGTGCGAAACCAGCAGTAGAGGAAAGTCGTTGCTGCTCGAATTCCTTACCAATTATGGCGCGAAATCGAGAGACGAGCGAAGGTGCGCGAATCGTTAAGATTCGCGCCTTAAAAGGGAATAGAATCGAGAGAGGGAGAGGCCGTGCGGTGACTCATCAATATGAGGTCACCGCCGTTATTAGAGTAAGTCGCACTGCGTGTTGCGAATAGCTATATTAGGAAATGTGCCGTGGCGCACATTACAAAACGACATGAGCTAATAAGATAATAGTCGTTATAAACAAAGTTTCTGTTAAAAATAATTCAAATTCCGATTCATACATCATTTGCTTTATTATTTGGCATTATAAAACTATTCCGGTATGTATAAAGATGATTATATCATAAAAAAGACTTTTGTGGGCAAAAAAGCCAAAAAAAAGCACTTAATCGGTAGTAGTTGTACCGATTTTGTGAGGGAGGCGCCGATTTTCAGTACGAAAATCTACTGAAATAATGTTTTTTCGAGAATTGTATCTTTGCACCGTTATGCGGTATGGCGTCTCGGTAAACGGTACCAAGTACCATTTATCGGTATGACTATGCTACCGAAAACCCCCTTTATTTTTAACAGTGGAGGAACACGTTTTTAAATCTAGGAGCTTGGCGCCAATAGAGTGGCGGGGATATATCCCACATGGCAGTCCTTTTCCATAAGAGTCGTAAAGCCCAGTTCTATTTGATTGGTCACTTGCAGTCCGTAAATAGTTGGGATCATGCTTAAAGGAGCGCACAATGATTCTTGCAATTATAGCGCGACGGTTGAAGCCACACTTCCCCAATAGCAGCTCTCGGTTATCAGAGAAGAGCGTGTTGGTTAGATTCAAGTTTCTGGCTGGCTGACACGACCAGATTAGCCAATCCCACTTTATTGACGAGAGAAGAGCAGTCAATCACGTCGAACTTGATCTTACAATCTGGGAGGGCAGGTTTCAAATCATCGCTGAAATAAAAGTGGAAGGTGGTCTCCTTTTTATAGAAATTCCAGCACTAGATCCTGTAGTGTTTTCTGACAGCATCGGCTAGCTATTTCTCCTTGAGCAGATGTCTCTTACTCTTAAAAATCCAGCGGAAAGTAAGTATCGAACGGACACGAAGTGACATCCACTCGCCAAGTCAGTGTTTTAGGCTCAAGCAGAGTAGGATTAAGAGCTGCATAGTGTTTGATTCCTGACGGATTGCAGGTTACCATCTGGAAGTTGGATAGGGTTTCCAGGCAAAGTTTCTTCTTCAGTTCCTCTGGGAAATCATCAGTGGCCATTGCCGAATTCCGCCATGCCGCCAATAGCTTTAAACTTTCAGGTAAGGTTCTGGGATTGTTCTTCACAGCTCTTACTACGATTTGTCCCATTTCTTCCAGTCCACCACGATTAATAAACTCCAACCTAGAATTTTACAAATAGAAATTTATTTATAATATGAAAATGTGTGTGCAAAAAAATTTAGAAAAGCTGTACCGTTCATTCGAAATCCCTTTAATCTGGGATGGCATGGGCAGCTTTTTCAGAGATAATAGCCAATCCTTCAACAGAACAATCAAGTCATCAAGTTGGCTTGGGATAAAATGGTATTGCTTGTTGGATTGAACTACAGTCTCAATGACCCTTTTGGCATCTTTTTATTTAAATCTTGGAAGAGTGCTCTCAGGCCATTGAAGGTTATACCACAGATCCCAGAGGTAATTGATGTCTTCTGAATTATTGACATCAAAAGTAGGTGCTGAGATCACTTGCAAAATTAGGGCATTGCCAGCAAAAAATAAAGGACAAGGATGATTCAAATGTATGCTACAATTTGTATCATCAGCTGTCTTTCATAAAAAAAGTAGGAATATAAACGTGGCTGAAAATAATACTAGTCCGTGTGATATGTTTTCATTTTTTTTAGAGTGGACAAGGGGGAAAACAATGCATAAAAAAAGAAATACAATTTTAATTGAAAAACGGATTGTTTAGGTCAAAACTAGAGGACAACCAAATGCCAATGGTATCATGAACACTTTGAGGGTTCTTTGTGTCGTCATGATCCCCATCGCCGCCTACGCACCTGCCGTACGTTCCTAATCGAGTCCTTATTAGATTTGCCCATTTATTAAAGACGAGTTGGTCTTTTTTTTATAGGATGTTGTCCTTTACTGGACCGTTTCCTCGTTTTACGGACTGGCGCAGAATCTAGTCATGCTATCGCCAAAGTTCAGGAGACTAGTCCGGATACCCAAAACTCCTAGCGGGAGGCAGCATCCATATCTTTACATTTTGAATTAAATGAAAGCTTATAGATTGTTTAAATAGACGATTGTTGTTATTAGAAAAAAGTGCCATTTTTATTTATTCGAATGTTGTCCTGATGGTTTTTAAATCGACCGCTAGATGACTCGGCGCGTCCAAACAATTGCTGTCGGGCAGTCGGGCACGACGACGACGAAGGAGAAAAATAAAAACAACTCCTATCGTCTCTGCGTTGTGTAAATGGGATTCTTAAAGAGGAATTAAGAGTTTATAGCCCCCGTAATTCTGTGCAATATCGTGTGAGATTTATTAACACAATCATGGCGAGCCGGCGGGTTACTGCCAGCAACGTCGACTGGCAAGTTGACAAGAAGAGTAATGCCGATAGGGCCAAATACATGTTTGAGACGAGCCTTTACTGCGATTGCGAGTTTCTAGTTGGAAATGAGGAAGAAAAAGAGGTGAGATTTTTGGGTCTTTTCTTTTGTCGTACATCATCTCAACTCTTTTTATTATTACTTGCAGCTGGTGAAGGCAAACAAAATTTCCTGGCCATGGGCAGCCCCGTTTTCAAAACCATGTTCTTTGGTGGAATGGCACAAGCCAACAGATTGGTGAGCAGGGGATCTGAAGCTATTGAAGTGTTAGATCTACAGCCCTCTGCCTTCAAAGACTTGCTAGAGTGAGTTTGAAGCTTAATTGGTGTCGAGTTCCAACTTGTGTCTTTCTACTAACTTTCTTGCCGATTTAGGTACATTTACACAGAGCATGTAGATCTCAAATCCTTTGATCAAGCTTGCAAGCTATCCTACGCAGCCAAAAAGTTCATGGTGTCCAACCTGGTGGAGAGGTGCTCGCAGTTCATGTGGAAGGACCTCATCCCTGAAAATGTGTGCAGAGCACTGGAGTTTGCCAACCTCTACGAAGACATCACCTTGAAAGTTGTCCTGTCCTTTTATTTTGGTATTGATTCCTCTATTAAACAAATTTCGTCTTAACACAGGAGCGTAGCCAGTATCTGATACGCTGCCGCACGAGGGAATCTCTATTTCACCCTGAATTTTTAAAATATCACCGAATCAACGCTCGTCATATATTTGGTGAAAGAGGACGATCTCGACATCAGCGAAACTGATCTCTTTGAAGCCGTCAAACGCTGGGGCACCAAAGAGTGCTCCCGAAGAGAGATCGACGTCAGCGGCCCAAACTTACGCCAAGTAATTTACATTTATAATTTTTGTATTAATTGGCTGATGATGTAACCCAAATGTCGACAGGTGCTGGTACATATCATTGGACATATCCGGTTCTTGACGATGAGCAATGAAGAATTCGCCAATTCTCCAGCCACTTCGGGCATTTTGACGCAAGAAGAGAGCCTCGCCATTTTAATGAACATCAGCTCTCGCGACAAGTGGCCGATGCCATCCCAGTTGTCTTCATCCAGACAGCAGCGAGCTCCCTACAATTTAAACAGTTCACCCAGCAATCGCGGCCCCGTCCCTAGGAGGTAATAACTCTCTTCAATTCAATGAAAGATTTGAAATTCAACTTTTCAATTGTAGTTGGCATCAGCTTGGAACGACACCTCTTGAATCCCGGTCGGATTTATTGCTACAGACGGGTCGAAGGAGAAACGCTGGTGCACAATACGGGCATTTTAGACTGCGCCGTCACGCTAACGGTCGACCGCAATATTTGCATCCAGGGAATAGTCATCTCCTCGCAAGCAAAGTATTAATATATGAAAGGCTCTTTTATCACATTTCATCAAACTAAAATAATAAACGAAAATTCACAGCCGAAGTGACGATGCGACATCTTGCGACGCAACTGGCGGCTACACGGAACTCCTTCACTGCCACTTGCTGGACCGAGACGGGACCCGATTGACGTATTCGCACTTTAGCGGCCGCTCGCCCAGACGTTCCACGCTCGACGTCTTCTTTAATCGGCCGGTTTACGTCCAACGCAACAGAGAGTACCGCATCTGCGTCGTCCTCAATCGCTGCGGATATTATCCGCTCGGAACCGGGTCCTCTTGGGTCATGGCACAAGGCGTCCATTTCCGATTCGGCTCTTCCTCCACCGAGCCGTTCGAGCTCAACGAAGGCATCCGAGACGGTTTCATCCGCGGGATCATCTTCTCTTTCTAAACGCGCTCGATGAAATTAAGACAAGAAAAAAAAACAACAAAATACTTTTCTCCCTTTATTTTCTCTTCTACATCCCCCTTTTTTGCATCCTCATTCCCCTTTGATTGTTTGTTCATATGTTGTTGAATGTTGCAATACATTGTATTAAACTGGATTCCACAAAGTCACATCTTGATCAGTTACAGTGATCAACATAGTACAACTCGGCATCCTTCAAGTTGTCAAAGTTCTGTGATTTTTTGCCTTTAAAGTCTACAGTTTGTTTCTTGGCATCAGAGCTTTAGTAAGAATAACAGATTTGGGATGTATAGCTTAAAGACTGCTCAGTAACTTGCTTTCAAACAGACACTTACCAAAGATAGTAGATACCAGGGATTCTTCCTTTGGCAACAACATAGTAATGAGTGGGGTTTTCTTTTCCGGCTGGCACCTTGTTAACAGAAGGTTTGGCAATTCCACCAGATGAAGGGTCCTTGACAAACAGTTCAGCTTCTTCTTTGGTGTCAAACTTTTGGAACCAGGCTCCGTCAAAATCTTCTACCTGGGCCTCACACTCCTCCCTGATAATAAAGATCAGTTTTAATTAATAAAAAATGAGAGAAAAAACTTGACCGATAAGTAATTAAAGAGATTAAATACCAAGTAGTGAACACTCCAGTCACTTTTCCTTTGGCAACACCATAGAACGAGGTCATTTCACCTCCGTTTTGATTCCTTTGAAATATAGTTTTTATCGGGATCTGTAGACAGTTCGTCTATTCTGAACATAAGAAATAACAAGAAAATTTATTA
This sequence comes from Ceriodaphnia dubia, assembly GCA_022539655.2. NCBI lineage: Eukaryota > Metazoa > Arthropoda > Branchiopoda > Diplostraca > Daphniidae > Ceriodaphnia > Ceriodaphnia dubia. Next base: position 212,386 of record JAKUCG020000062.1, on the reverse strand, counting down.
AGAATTCCAAGAGAAACCCTGGAGTAACCTTCATACATTACCACTCAGCAGCATAGATTTTGAACGTTTTGACTTTTGAGAAAATTTGATTTCATTCGCGACGTTGCATGACTCTGGTCGTAATATGGCAAAATATGCCTATGCCGCTATGCGATTATCGCCAAGCATTATAGTCAGAGTTAAATTACGTGATTTTTCTTAAATTCATTAAAGAAAACTGAACACTTACTCCGCCACCTCAGTTTATTGACACACATGTCCTAGAGGCATATTTGCGCTTTCTCTCCATTCTCTTTGCTCCAGTTCATCGCTCTCGATGCGGATTTCCACTCAGTTCCTTGTTTAGCTGAAACTGTTAGAAAATAAATAAAGTTACATATTACAAAATATTGTTTAGGTACATACAAAAAAAAGTTAAAAATAATCAAACTTGTTATGGTAGAAATGAGGAACTTGTATTGTAGTGGCTAGAAAGAAAAACAAATTTCCGTCGAGCCGGAGTTGAACCAGCGACCTATGGATACCTTTGTAATTCTTGAGAACAATTTCTGTTCTTGTACTCTACAGTCCACCGCTCTGCCAATTGAGCTATCGACGGTTATTGGCACTTGTCTTTGATTTTAATATATCGAATACCTACTCCAGGAAGTTCCGCCGATATTCGTGTCAACTTGTGGCTGCTTCTAGCCTAGCAATGACGATGCACTCTCTGTTGACTATCACCTCGACTATCACGGCGTACTTTAGCCGAGTGTGTCAAAAACCAGGTAAATTAATATAAAGTGAGTTGTTTCAAATTATCTATCATAGGCTATATATCCTTTCTACATGGAAAACCGTTTGTCAGCACATCAGAAAACAAAACATGTAAGTTTCTACTCATATATGCGGGTGCACGTCAATAGTGAAAGATTAGTGCAGTCAATAGTTTCACATACAGTTTACTTTTAAAGGCAAAACGCGGTGTTTTCCTATTAGAATCACTTCAGTGATACCAGCAGTTTTGTTATTGCTGTTCTGCGGGAAACAGTCTGGTATTTGACTCGCGCAAATTAAGTTATGGTACGTTGATTTTGAAACCTTAATCCTTAATCCGAGACGGTTTTATCTGCGGGATCTTCTTCTCTTCCGCCTCTCAAACTCGCTAGTTCTTCCTCTGATTATTGTTTGTACTAAATATGTTTTTGAATGTTGGAATACATATTGTATCAAACCGGATAAGAACACGACTATGGAAACTTCCGGTTACTCGCAATGATCAACATAGTACAGCTCGGCATCTTTTAAATTATCGAATTTCTTATAGACGTTTCCTTTGAAATCTTTGAGCTGTTGATGGGCATCTGGCTCCAGTCAACAAGAAAAACCATTAGATTTGAAAATAAGGCTGCTTTTAAAAAAGCTTCCACAAGAACTTACCAATGCCAGTAGATCCCAGGAATTCTTCCTTTAGCGACAACATAATAACAAGTGACATGTTTTCCTTGTTTGGAAACTCCTGCTGCAGGGACAGAATCTTTGACGACAGGTGGTTCAGCCTTTTTGGCACTTGTGACATTTGGGATGTTGATGATTCTCATCTTGAGTGCCACAGAAGAAGAAGTTGTCACCTTGTTGGATGGTTTGCAAACTTCGCCAGTACCTGATGAAGATGAGCCTTTGACAAACATTTCAGCTTCTTCTTTGGTGTCAAACTTTTGGAACCAGGCTCCGTCAAAATCTTCCACCTGGGCCTCGCACTCTTCCCTGATGGAACAGATAGGTTTGGGTTAAATACAATGAAAAGTGACTTGTCCAATTTTTAGTAAATGAGATTAGCCTATAATAACAATACCAAGTGGTAAACACTCCAGTAATTCTTCCTTTGGCAACGTCATAGAACGACAGCACCATTTTCTTCACGTTTGATTGCTTGAGACTGATTTGAACAACTCTAAACCAGAGAATAATCCCTCTACCAAATCGGAAAAATGACAAAAAAAATTTAGTTACTGAGGATAATCCCAAATTTTTCCTAAAATGCTTGGTAGATTACCTGATAGGAGGAGTCAGCTCTATTTTTAAGAAAAAAACTGATCCATTCGCTACGTTGCCTAACTTATAGTTTGTGCGGATATAACGACAAATCTGCATGTGTGCTACCAACGCTACCCCAACAGCTACCAATAGTAATATGCGAGGTAATATGCGACTTTAAGTTATAGTTTAATGGGAATTAAATTCTTGTGCTTATTTGTATTTATGATTTGTAAACCGAACACTTCGGCCACTTTAGCGACAAGACACTCATGTCCTAAAAAAATATTTGCGCACCTATTTCAAGAAATTTTCTCTCCATTTTCATTGCTCCGCCTTGCTCCAATTCACTGCAATTTCCACTGGAGTTACTGATTTAGTAGGTACTTTTACCAAATAAATAAATGAAGCTCCAAGTTACTAAGACAATATACCTAAAATCTTAAAAAAACAAATTGAAACCTGTTGTGATAGTTATAAAGAGCCGGTGCTATAGTGGCTAAAAGCAATAAAATTTTCCATCGAGCCGGAGTTGAACCAGCGACCTATGGATAACTTAGTAATTGTTACGAACATTTTCTGTTCTTGTACTCTACAGACCACCGCTTTGCCAACTGAGCTATCGACATGTATCTACTAATGTCTTTGCGTGTGTTTGATTTTGTTATATTGCGTATATATGAACTTGTGCTGATTCTATTCTAGGAGTGAATTTTGACCGTACCTTACCTAAATGTACCCATAATTATTTTTAAACTGTAGCCTATATACAAAGTAGGCTAGTCCTTCGTTTGAAAGACCTCAACACCATCAACGTGTCTTCCAATCGATTCACGCCAATCAGCTGGATTATCCGGGTAATAATAATTTTCAAACACGTTATTGCCGCTAATTTTATTAAGATGAAGACTGGCTTTTGTGGGCATGTTGATTTTTGAAGCTTCTGCACGAAAAAACTTTTTTCTCATCTTAATAAACAAAAGTAGTCCGTACTATATCGCTACAGCGTTTATAAACAAACCATTCGACGCAAACTGTCAATAAATACTGTGAACCAAATTCTTTTCGCTATATGGCGTCTCACCGATCTTAAGCGCTTAGATTAGCATGTTGCACTAGGCTGATAAAGTGATGCCGATCACCCATTCTGTCAAACTTGAAGAAACATCGCTGTCTAAGATCGTCAACCTGTCTGTAGGCCAACAAAGGAAGCAATGCGCATCAGCGTAGGCTATAATTGTTTCCGCCTTCTGCGGGGAAGCCCCACACTTACCTCTTCCTCCTACTAGTGTGCACCCAACGAAAAGTAGGGCAATACGAACTCGGGTGCTCGTTTTGGACCATCACCGCACCCGCAATGTCAAGGCCTTTCTGGTTGCATCGTGTTATTAGATTATTACTTTGTTCATCAGAGGGAGACCCGGAGACGCGACAGAGACGTATTAAAAACATATATATTATTATTAAAGACCTGTAATCAAACCGATTTATTCTTGAAACAACTTTTTTTAACAATTATATATTCGGGATTGAATAGCACGAAATAATCTTGATTTTAAAAATAAGAATAATATTATAGGCTAGAAGCGTAGACAAGTACCAAACAGATGTATAATATATATGTGGTTTTTTCTTCAATTCTTTTTATACTGAGTTGCCAAATGAAATTGGAGACTGAAGGAATGGGGAAAATGCAATTAGGAAATAATACACAGTAGGCTAATAGCTGGTAGCATAAATACAATTATCGGTTGGTAGTAAGCTATCGAAGAAAAGAGGTCCATCACGAACTATTTCGGATTTACAGTCGATATCGAGATCAAGCTTCAATTCTCGGTCAGAAAAATCGAGCCATTTAACCATGCTAATTTTTTCTTGAGTAACTTGCGTCATAACAACTTCCTGACAAGGGCATCGACGCTTACGGCAACACTCACATCCGGTTCGTTGGTTTGCCTGTGATAACAAAAGACGAATTACTATTTAACTATTATTAGGATGAAATAGAAGAGTATTCTTACTATTCCTACTCGATAATGACATATGATGGCCAAACGAACGTACTTCAAGGAAGTTTACCGAGTTGAATAAATCCACTAAATGGCGAGTGTCACTTGCCAGAGCACTGAAGCTAGTTTCGCCTTCTTTTAGTGGAATGGCCAGTAAGCGATCAAATGGGCTGAACTGTTGTAACAAATCCGTCACTTCCTTTACTGTCGAGATGGTTGGGAAAAGGTTTGAAGGGTCAGAGCATGCAATTTCGAACGTCATCGCTAACCTCCTTCCAGCAGTCAACTCCTCAATCTGACAGGAGCAATATAATACGACAGGAAAACTGTGTGTGGCCACTTTCGATGGGAAATTGTACAATCATTGTGACAAATACTCCTGAAACCATAAATATAAGTTTTGTGGAAAGATTCTCAATTTCAATTTAAAGATTGCAGGAAATACCAGGGGATTTTGTAACTGAAGACTGATTTGCACTGTGCACAAATTGCTTTGCTCCAGATTCCATAATGGTCAGCTTTTGCTTCCGCACCTCCAAACCTGGTATGTTTTCAGGATTAATCTTCAGCTTCCTAAGTGCTAATTCTGTCATCATAAGAGTTGTTGCTTTAAGAAACTTGTCCATATTAGGATTATCTGGGTCAAGATTGTTGAAACGTAGGGGCATTTCCCACAACCCATTGTTTAAGTGTTGAAATGATTGCTTAAGTTTTTCTAGATTCTGTAAAATGAAATAGATGATAACAATATTTTCAGAACCTTAAAAAAAATTCAGAATGTATTACCTCGATCGTTTGAAACAGGGACAGTAATTTCTCCCACACCTTTAAATGCAATAATATGCATCTGCTGGTTATTCCCCTGCACCTTCAATCCGTAGCACCAACTGTTACTGATATTTCATATCTCTGGTCCTTCTTGGTATGCTATATGTTTGGAAGCCAACAGCATTTTGTCAAACTTCTTTACTGGGGGACAAACTGATGACATTTTCCTTTTTGGCAGTCACAGCCTACAAAAACACAATGTAACAGTTGTATGAAAGAATTTCCACATTAAGGTAAAAAGAAACACATCAAGCCAAATATGTCATACACAAAGGAATTTAACTAAACGAAACAATCACTCAAGAGCTGTTCCGATTGACAGACGAAGTTCGTTATTAACTTACTAGGCTAAAAATGCTTGGATGCAGATGATAATGATTTAAAATACTTCTTCTCAATGAAGTAAAAAGAAGGGTGTCCTAAGATAATCAAACCATATCTCTCTCAAGTCGAAAAGGACAACCGAGAGGCAGAGTCAGCAAATATTTTCTTTGAAACTGATTGCTTCGACAGTCACTCACTAATATGAAGGCCAGGCTACCACATGCAAATGAGACCATTTGCAACAGAAGAATAATGGCCGCCAGAGTACTCTCTATGGCCCCATAACGATACATCAAGCGAGTGAGGGCAGCACCACGATATAAGATTGGGATTATAGATTTCGCAGCATCTCTTATCTTTTCAGAGGACGAATTTGAGTTTCGAGACACTATTCATGTATTTAAATATACTATTAAAGGTACACAACTAATGTTAATAAATTTATTTCCTTAAATTCTAGATTTCTGGTACATTTTAACTTGGTAAATACTAAATAAAGGTTTTCGCGCCATTCATCATTTTCGCTCTCCTCCGTTGTGGCGCTGACCACAGTGCAATGTTTGCAAACAGACGAATAGAAGGTGACGGACGTCCAAGGTCAAAGTTGTTTATAAGCCGATTTTTCCTGAGAAAATTAACAGGGTTGCCACCAATCTGGAAAATCATTGAAATCAGTGAAAAGCACTGGATTTTGAAAGTTGCTGGAAAACTCATGGATTCTCATGGAAATCAAACGGTTTTCTGGAATTTTCCGAATTTTTTATTAACAAATTTTAAAATTTGGTTTGGCTAGTACTTTTGGGACTAACCACGTCCAACAAGTCATTGAAATGCATAGACTGCCATTAGGGGTACTACTAGGGGTGTTACCCCCACCCCTCCCGCTACTGTCGAAGCTTACAACATTAATTAAGTTAATGTTCGGGGGGAATGGTATACATAAAGTGAACTATTTAATCGCTTGACTGAGGCATCTGTACTTAGTTTGATTTCACGCACTGACGACGCAGGTGGTTAGTGTAGACTTGTCATTTTCCATTTGAAAAGGTTTTAATTGTGGCGTTTTTAGTATTGGTTTTCTAAAATGGTTGTTGCAAAGTGCGTGTTTAATTCGGCTTGGATTTTAGACAAAAGTTTGTCATGGGTCAAGAAAGTTGATTCGGATCCTAATGCTGCAATGTGCACCATTTGCAATAAAGTAATTTGCCTTAGTAACATGGGCTTACAAGCCCTTAAGAGCCATGCGTTAGGGAAGAAACACTCCAAAAAGGTAGATTTACAGCAATCTTCAACTCCTGTATCTGCCCTTCTTCAACCCGCTGCAACAACAAGTAACACAGTAGAATTTTTTTTTGTTTTCCCACCGTTTAAAGTCGATTTTTAATTTGTTTAGCACCGTTAAATGAAGACAGCAGTAACAATAGTACAGCAAGTAATGTAACTGTTCAAGTCAATAATCATACGGAAACAGATTTATTGGCTGGACAGTCGCAAGTTGAAATTACTACCTGTAGGCCTACTGCAAGGCAGTTTGTTAAACCAGAAAGTGTTACACTCTCGTTCACCGGTGGGTCAACTTTGGTCTACTTAGCTTAAGTAGCAAAAGCTAAGTAGTACTAAGTTAAGGGCTCGTCCTACTTGGGAATAAGTAGAAGTGGTTTACCTATAAGTCAATCTCTCTACGAATAACTATATGTTGATAAGTATAGGGGGTCATCTTATTTACGTAAAGGAGGGGTCATCTTACAAGCAGAATTTCGACTGCAATATTAGCCAGTTTCTGTTTTATTCATTTGGCAACGTTATACTCTCTACCATCTGTCAGCTGTCAGCATTGCTTTGAATCAAAACACCTTTCTGAACTCGCACATTTCTAATTTGGAATTTTTTGAGCCGCTGCTGTTTTTTAAACATGGTGTGTGCTGGTTTTATCTGTTTTATGTGTCAAGTATTTATTCAAGGTACTTATACTCTTCTAATGTCTCATTTTAAAACGAAGCACGGAATGAAAACGTCTAATGCAACTAGAGCACATTTAGTTTGTGGGCAAAATGGCTGTGATAAAACTTTTCAAACTTTTGCAAACTATCGGTATCACTTGCAAGAATCATGCGAGAGTGTTGTTCGGATTCCCGATGGCTTATTACAAGTTCAAAATCCAGTTGGTGTTGTGGAAGTTCGGCAGCAAGTTCAGCCAAGAGAAATTGATCCCATAGTTGCTGGACCTCGTGAAGTATTATTAGCATTAGATAATAATCTTGATGAAATTGAAGAACAAAATAATGTAGACTTTACTTATGAGGTTGCTAAGCTAATGCTTACCCTGCGGGCTGAGCATAATGTAACACACGCAGCTATTAATTGCCTCTCAAAAGGTTTGGAGCAGATTTTTTTAAAAATTCACCAACAAGAGCATGCTGATGGTGCACTTGAACGTGCTGCCGTCAGCTTACGTAATCTTAACTCTCAAAGGAAGAGAGAAAACTATTTTATTAAACATTTTAAATTTATAAAACCTCAGGAGTTACAAGTTAAACCGTCACAAGAGATTCAGATTGGAGTTGTTGGCTCTACCCCTAAACTAGTAAAACACTCTTTTCATTATATTTCTTTACGCAAAACACTTTCCCGTCTTTTTTCTGATCGTACCTTTTATGATCTCTACCATAGTGAGACGATGAGTGAAGATGGATTTGTACGTTCCCACCGGGACAGCGTACATTTTCGTAATCATCCTTTGTTCTCCATCAAACCATTTGCCGTTAGATTGCAAATCTTTTACGATGACGTAGAAGTAGTGAACCCACTTGGATCAAAGACAAAAAAACATGAAGTCGGTATGTTCTATTTTTCTATTTTAAATATGCCTGCGATGGTCAACTCCTCACTGTCAAACATTTTCCCGTTTGCAGTGGTAAAAAGTAAATATTTGAAAGGGGGGGATTTTTCATTTATTTTGATTCAGTTCATGAACGAACTAAAGGCCCTTGAATCAGAAGAAGGATTGGGGCTTGACGTAGATGGCAGGCCAAACTTTACACTTAATGGAACTCTAGTTCAGGTATGCGCAGACACAAAAGGTGCCCATGAAATAGGGGGATTTATGGCACCGTCAGCCAACAAATTTTGTCGTCTCTGCCTTACCTCAAGAAATGAAATTCGATTAAAGATCACTTATAGGGACTTAAACATGAGAAATCGTATTAATCACGATATGTTAGCTCGAATAGCTGAGACAATGGAAGGTGGGGATTCTGCCACCGGTATTAAACGTTTTTGCTTGTTTAACGAAAGTAGATATTTTCATTTTGTAGAGAATTTTTGCTTTGATATATTGCATGATTTTTTTGAAGGTGCCGTTCCGTTTATTTTGAAAATTGTTCTACGTTTTTATATTATTAATCATCCTGAAATGAATTTCTCCGCCCAGCTGATTAACGAAAGAATAAATCAGTTTGTTTATAGCAGAATAGATTCAGCAAATAAACCGTCCCCTCGGTTTACAACAAATATATTGCGCCAACCAGGAAACTATAATACAAAGCAAAGAGGAGCGCAAAACTTTTGCTTAATTAGAATGTTTGGCTTAATGTTTGGTGATCTTGTTCCAAGTGGGGACACTCATTATTCTCTAATAACCACATTGCTTAAGATTTTAGAAATTGTACTCTCCCCCAAACTTGATCCCGGTCACCATGTTTACGTGGAGCAATTAATTAAACAATTATTTGAAAATTTTAACACGTTATTTCCTGAAATAGATCCAACTAACAAATTCCATCATTTGGTGCACTACCCCCAAATAATGAAGATTCATGGACCTCCTATACGTTATTGGTGTATGAGGTATGAATCTTTTCATAACATTTCCAAAAAGAGAGCTCAAGCAAATTGTAATTTTATGAACATCTCAAAAACTTTAGCTGAGCATCTTGAAACTAAGTTTTGTTTTAATATGCTTGAGGGGTTTGTTAACAAAACAGATACCATCATTCAGGGCCCATGTGAAACTAAAGGGTATTACGATGTCATCAATCGGTATTTACTCAACATTGATTCGTCCATATTAACCAGAGATATTGAAATAACAACTGCTTCATGGTTAGAGATAGGTGGTTGGAACTTTAAGATTAATTCTGTTGTTGCCTTGAAAAATTGTTATCAAACTATCTCTAGGTTACCAAAATTTGGATTACTAAAGAATTTTTTCGTTCAAAATGGCATTCCTTACGCCAAAGTATTGCATTTGAAAACCGTAGTTTTTAGTGAACACTTATTTGCCTATGAGGTTCTTCAGCCAGTTGAGAAAGAATTCGAATTAGTCAAAATGTCTGAATTACCAGAATGTGAGCCACTGTCATTACTTAAAAATTTCTCAAATGATGGTAACTGTTATGTTTGTCCTCGGCATTGGGTTTAAATTTTCAAAAAATCGTAGTTTTGTAAATCTCTCTTGCTATTGCCTGTAAATTTGAATTATTGGCAGATATTTGAACAAAGTTGAAATACTTGTTCCTCCTGAGATTATAAGTTTGAAAATTTCAATTTATTTTAACGTAAGAAATTCCCCCGAATTAAAAAAAAAATTTGCTTCAATCGGATTTACTTTAATGTCTACGGTAAAAAAAATCATGACGGCAACTATGGGAAATTTCCTTTCACTTGTTGTTGTTTCGAGAACGGGAATTCCTTCGAGAAAATTTTCAAAGCATGGCTGCTCTTTGTTGTGTTCACACATCATACTCCCGAACTCTGAAAGTGTGCGTTTGTACTGTATATATTCCAACGTACACATTGTGACATTGTGTTATGATACGTTGTCCTCAGAAGAATGGAAAACTTAGAAGATTTCGAGAAGTGGTGCAAAGATCGTGTAGCTGAATTTTTGCGTGAGAAAAACTTTGATAACACAACTGTTCAAAAGTTCTATGGTAAGGACTTGGTTATTCCTTACATTTTTATGTTACGACAGTTAATTTAAGAATCTCATTTATGTATGCCTGTAGATGAAGATGTTGATGGAGCTGTGTTCAGAAGTCTTACGAGTGAAGACTTGTTCCAGATGGGAATCAAAATGGGCCCCAAGAAAAGACTGCTCGCACTCATAAACCAAGTCAATGCCACACCAAATGGGGAAACGCTCAACAATAATTCAACTATGCCTGCTAATGATGGTTCTCAAAATAATGTTCAACCAACTGCCACCGTACTACAAGCATCTCAGGTAAAAACCAAATGTCAACGTATCCTGTTTAGCTTTTAACTTTGGTTCAACACTTTTCTAGCAATTCAACATTGAAGAAATTCTCGAGGAGACAGAAATTGGAAGGTCTGTTTTAGACAAATACAGAGCCACTAAGAGGATTGATACTGATGAAAGGATTGTGATTGTTCAACGCAGTGTTGATCACCTTTTGTCACTTCCATTAGAGAAGGAATACTACCCGACTGACCAACAAAAGTCTGCTATGGCCCAGGCCATCGTCAACTACTTTCCATGTCTCAAGAGTGAAGAAGAAGGAGTGTCCGAGTTTTTTGCGTTTTATCATCCAACTGCAGGTGGATTCCTTGATAGCCGTCTCAAGACAATACGACTTAAGCTTCCCGTGGAAAACAGGAAAAGGAAACCTAAAGAGAAAGAGTCTGGGCCCAGCAAAAGGATTATTCGCCCTCCAGGGTTTGTGAAAGACTTGAATGTTAAGAAACCGACGGAAGCCGAGCTCGATGATCTTAATTACAAAGTAAGAAGCCTTTAACAAGAATGGTATTTATTGTAATATTGCTATTTTTATTCGTAGGAAAACTGGATGAAAATGAATCTCCCTAATAGCCGAGAGAATTCTAGAAGAATATCCGAATACATGGCTGACACATTCCAGCATCGTTTCTCGAGATTCAATAGTCAAGATGATTTGAAAAAGTCCCCAACTTTACTGCTGAAGGAGTATCCCAGATTTATTGACACGAAGAATGGGAACCTTGTGAGTAACATATTTATTGGACTATGGTTTTAGACTTAACGAAAAACCTTTTTCTTAGATTTTTGAAGATTTTCTTCGCAAGTATCCGCTGTGTCGAGTTAAGTCAACAAAAGATGCAATGGATGGATTTGAACAAAAATACGAAGCTGGTATAAGAGTCCTCTCAAGGAATCAAGAGGTGGAAATAGAAGAAAGCACTGATGGTAGCTGGTTTTTACATATGTCCTGAGGTTTTATAAATTTCTTATACTTCAAATTCTGTTATAGAATTCCTAAGCTTGGTCCTCGCATTCATACAACTCTTCCCGAGCGTCAAGAGAGTTAAGAAATGTACAACGTCTACAATTCTCGAAAAAGTGGTCTATTTTCTAAAGGTTTGACTGAGCCAGTATTTATGATATTTCTTCTTCTAACTTTTGCTTGTCTATGCTATTAGGAAAATGTCAATGTGGAAGAATTTGTTGTGGGACCTTTAAGAGCTACCAAAAAACTTGTGCAACCATTTCTTCTTTGCCAAGGAGACGTGCAAAACCCGTTATCCTTTCATCTCATAATAGAGGACACCGTCATTCCATGTGGACAGGATTTCAAACACGCTTTTGCTATTTTATTCACATCGTTTTTTGTTATGGGTCTCCATTACCCCTCAAACATTGGCATTGACAGTGTGTACAAGTTTCTCGCTCAAATTGTCTTTAAAGTTGAACCTGTTACACCATCGAACTCCACTTTCAACTCAATGTTAATGAATGCTGCTTCTCACGCTGATGCAAACTAGACGTGTGGTTTTTCAGTGCATGGTAGGGCGTTGATTTTTATATGATGCTACTATTGTCCTTCGTACTTGTTTACGTCACTCGTGTAGTGTGATGCCGTCAACCCGGATATAATTTATTTCTTATATTCTATGCGTATACTGTATTCTGTGTACATGCACTGGTGCTGTTTGTATATTTTCCCGATAATTACTGATGGGTAAAAATAAATAGCAAGTCTGGAAATGTGAACGAACTTGAATAAATAATTTAAATATATGTAGACTAGATCGAGTTCAATAAGTAAAATAATCGCAATATAATATACTACTAATTACATTAACTTATAAGTAGACCCCTCTACGTAACTGTCCTCGTAAATGGCTAAGTTGACCTATCAGGCCCATGTAAAAATATCAGGTTGACCGTATACTTATCAAAGATGATAATCGACTTAAGAAAGCTAAGTAAATGGTCGACGAAGCTCGAAGACCCTTCAACTTATAAGTAGCAATTTCCATTTTGCTACTTACTAAGTAGGACTAAGTTAACCCTCCGGTGAGCGAGAGTGTACCAAAGCAGAGATTTTGTGGGCTTTGAAATCTGTTTGGTCTCATCGTTCCTTCAACTCGGCTAACGATGAGAGTGAATTATTTCGATCAATGTTTCCCGACAGTCAAATCGCCCAAGATTTTCGCCTTGGAAAAACAAAGTTGAGCTATTTAATTTCCTACGGAATTTACCCATTTTTTCTTAATCAACTACGCAACTATTTACGTGGGGTTAAACATGTCGTCGTCTGTTTTGACGAATCATTGAACAAGATATCACAACGCGGCCAAATGGATGTTGTCCTGCGGTTTTTTGAAGAAAAAACAAACCGTGTGAGAACGCAGTACTACAGCTCTGCCTTCCTTGGTGCAGCCAAAGCCGAGGATTTGCTTGTAAAATTTAAAGAAGCATTGCAAGGCATTTCCTTGACTTCAATCTATTCAATTTCGATGGATGGGCCTAACGTAAACTGGTCGTTTTTGAACAAATTCAAAGAAGAAAATCGGGCAAATCCAGATGACCCCAAACTAATAGAACTTGGGTGTTGTGGGCTCCATGTCATCCATGGAGCATTTCAAACTGGCCATTCTAAAGCAGGTTGGAGCGTCCAACGTGTCCTTTCAGCAGCGTATTGGCTTTTCAAGGATTCTCCTGCAAGACGGGCAAGTTATACAGAAATTACAAAGAGTAAGGTCTTTCCGCTTAAGTTCTGCCACATTCGGTGGGTGGAAAATGTTCAAGTTGCATCCAGTGTTTGCCCAATTCACTAGTTTCTTCTGAATTAATTCAAAATTCAAATTCAACCGTATTCCGGATGAATCTTGAATTTAATTCACTTGAATTAATTCACTTTTGTTTCGATTGAATTAATTTGAATTAATTCATTTAGATTCACGTGTATTAAATTGCCACTATTACATAAAGTTTACATTTTACGATCGATTTTTAACAACAATAAATGTTCCAATAGCACATCATTTAGACGATTTCGCCGAGTAGTTAATATAAGGGAACCAATACCTAACAGCCTATTGAGTGTTAGCTCAGCGTGAATTGATTCATTCGGGCAAAAGTGAATTAATTCTAAATTCAAATTCACCCTCAAAAAAGTGAATCTGAATTTAATTCAAAATTCAATTGACTGGGTGAATTAATTCGTGAATTAATTCAAATTCGAATTAATTCGCAAATGAATTGGGCAAACACTGGTTGCATCCCGCTTTAAACAAATTTCAAACGAAATCAGACTTTTTGTGGAAAAATGTGACAACCCAAGAACCAAAGAACTAGCTAGCTTCAAGACTCTTGTGTCCCTGTTTAATGAAGATCCTTTTTGGGATGCAAAACTTGAATTTTTCATTAGCGTTTCCACGTTGATCGAACCGTTCCTCCGCAAATTCCAAACTACCAAGCCTATGGCTCCAATGTTATACAATGAAGTAGGAAGCCTTTTACGTTCTTTATGCGAACGAATTGTTAAAGGAGACTTGATTTGTGGGAGCACGTCGAAGCTGACAAATATTGATTTTAAAAGTGCTGACAATTTGTTGCCCAATGACAAAATTAAAATTGGATACACGACCAAAAGCTGCATCAAACGCTTATTGAAAAATGCTGAAGAATTAAAAAAGTCTAGCAAGTCAAAATCTGTAAGGAATCAGAAAATCAGAAATGTTTGCGACAAGGATGTTGTAATTTTTAGACAGAGCTGTGGTAAGAACGAGCAGACCCTTTATTTCGTTTCTTTCAATTCATTATAAATTAAAGTTTATCCTATTACTCAGGCCTGTTTTTGACTGAAATTTGTCGCAAAATTGTTGAACGGTCGCCTCTAAATTATCCATTCGTTCGAGCATTGACATCAATTAATCCTGCATGTATTATTACGAACGAAGATCTCGCACTAAAACGAATGGATACGCTCATAGAATTGTCGGTGGAAATGAATCAGTTGCCAGGCGCTAAAGGTGACATCATTCAATCGCAGTTCTCTTCTCTTTGTCGAAAAGCAAGAAAAGAACTGAAAACGCAATTTGAAAGCTGGACAGAAGAAATTGGCCTAGACGAGTTCTACTCCGGTATCCTCATTCCCTCAAATTTCCCTGCAGGATGTTCGGAGCTCTTCGACTTTCTTAAAGATTTATTGATATTGAGTCATGGGAACGCCTATGACTCAATATCAAACGCCAGAACAGGGTCTGCCTATGGATTCGTGAATACCACGAACGAATTAAAGGGCGAGGGGGCAGCTATTTTAAAAATCAGAGCCCATAACGCCTTCTATGCCGCTTGCCACATCCCTTTTACATCATTGCTGGTATTCACGAATCCATAGGCAGACCCTCTCCAACCAAAAAATGACGATCCTTGAATAAAGAAAAGTTAGTTAAAATTCGGCATTACTAGTCCCTTTCGATAGGAAATTACTTCATTGGGACAAATGTGGCTTTGCCCAAAAATAAAGCAAGAGAGTCAGCTGATGATTTGCGAATGTTGAGAGAAGAGGAAGGATTTTGAAAAGTGTTCAGAAGGCGCTGGATGAAAGCTTTATAGAAAGCGGGCTTAAAACTGCAGACATAAAACATCAAGAAGTGGGCATGATGGATGTCAAAGGATGGTAGAATGAGCATTTCGAAAGCTGAATACAAGCTATCGAAATAGAATTTTAAATCGACGTCACTATCACTTTTACACTTGGATCGACACAATTCAAACAAGACTTTCATCATTTGATCAAGCGTTTGACTGGCTTGATGAATCACTGAATCCTCGTCAAAATCCATTTCTTGGTTAGACAATTTTGTAACGGAATATCGTTCCGCTATTAAGCTCCGCCCATATGTTTCCGCACAATACCCCTTAGGCCTAGTTAGCGTATTTTGTCCACTCACACGCGACTAGCAACAGTACACACTTTCCCTTTCTTTTACACATGAAATGTCCCTCCTTTTCTCACGCGACCCGAGTCGACCTTACAGCCACTCACAGCAAACCGTAACCCCTTAAACTAGGTCACGACCTAGTTTACTTAGTATAAAAGCCCCCACAATCCCGTGTAACAGACACTTGTCTCCACGGACTTGTCTCAACACTTCTCTCACCACTCTCACTAGCCGTGAGACGCAGCCCCTCCTGCGCCTTGACCGTGCCAGCCTACGCCTACCGTTTTCCCGTTGAGTAAGTCACCCCCCTTACACTCCCTCCTTACACACATTTTACGTTTCCCTTTTTCCTGTTTATTATTTATGTATGTTTCCTTTTCATAAATGGACTCTGTTCGTTTCCCCATTTTATGACCTCTACCGTTTCCCCTAGTTTTCGGACTCTGCCGTTTCAATTAGTTTATGAACTCTGTTCTTTTTACCATTTACCGGACTCTGCTCTTTTTCCCTATTTGCGGACTCTGCCGTTTCAATTAGTATTCGAACTCTGCCGTTTCAATTAGTTAACGGACTCTGCCAATTCTTATGATTATTATTATCATGACCAATGAACTTTGTACCTTTTAACTTATGCCAGTAATATATAACATTGTGGGTAAACCGCCTCTTGTATTCAAGTTATTTTAAAGTAGTCTTTCTTCGTATCGGAACAAGATGACAACATCTTGCCTTCCTTTACAATTTCAACAACTCTGCTCTAGGAACTCGACTGTCCAATTTAACCAATCTGAAATGAATAATACAAGGAGGGGGTTAATTAAGGTTTCCACAACTCGACAATAATACTGAACATATCTTCCAGTAATTATGCTCAAAACATAAGATCGAGCTGAGGGGTGGTACTCAGAAAACAAAATAAGATTTTTCACATAGCTCACTTGTTCAGCACTATCTGATCCAATATATGGGGAACAGTCATTTAAAGAATCCAAGATACTAGGACGGAATCTAAAAAGAAGCAGGAAATCAGTTATTTACACATTCAGGGAGGGTGAAACCTACATGGGAAACTTACAGGGGAACGAGGTCCCAGATTTCTCTCAAAACCCCATGAACACGACCAACTGCCATTACGTCAGGATGTAACTTCAAATTTGGGACTAGCATTCCTATAGCTGTTTTGTAGTAGTACGAATGGCATGAAACTAGTGTCTTAACAAAGTTGAAATATTCATCGAGTACAGCTGCTGGTCTTGTGATCCATGAAACACTCAGTAGAGCGTGAAAAAACTTCAACTTTAGGGACAAGAGAGCTGATGTCATTGTTGACCTGTTGAATTACGATGAGTAAAAAATCATCCTGAAACAAACAAAAAATTAGTCGTGAGACCATTTCCTTCAATTTGAGCTAACTCACATTAAGATTGGGATCATTTTTTAGCTCGAGTAAGTTGAGATATTGATCTTTACTGTCTTTTTCGATGTAGTTCTTCAGGATTGCAATGACGTCAATGTTGGGGCCGTACTGAAAATACTAAGTCCGGAGTTTCCAAAGCGGTAAGTACTACACCCTTGAGACAATCGGAACAGGTGGAGACTTCTTTTATGGTAAGCCTTACAAGGTGAGAGTATCTCTTTCACGATTGACTGTACCTCAAATGTTTCTTGCTTGACGCTACAATTCCATGGAAACTGCCGGTAGCCACTAGACAATTGAAACTTGTGGTTTCTTTCCTCTATTTAGAAGTTTGTTCCAGTACGGGCGCCATCGCCGTAAAAGTCAATAATCCTGCTTAACTATCTAATTTTTTTAAATCTAAATAACTCGCGTACATCGTCGAAAAAGGTGAGAAATTGTTCCAGCGAATGGGGAGCTAAATCGCCAAAGTAAAGCTACCTGTGTGGTATTTCCTTGTCCAGTTTTCCACGTACGGGTTCGGTTCTTTTTTTCAACAAATTAAGGGATATTTTCCGAGTAGCAGAACTTCCTCAGTCCGTGGTGAGAGTAACGTCCTACTGGGGATTCCACAGTAAGTTCATCTTGTTTTTTCCGTAAAGTCCATACGAAAGTTTTAATAGTAGTCTATCTATAGCAACTCGGCTTACACAATCAAAGGAAATCCGTCCGCATTTTAACTAGATATTTTGTCCCTGAGGCCTGGGACGTAGTCCCCAGCTGAAGGCTTACCGGCCCTTATTTATAAGGGCCACGCCTCCTTTCCTCGAGACCCGAGCTCGCAAAACACTTATTTAGATTTTGGTCCCACGCCCATCGGGGGAGCTATCTCCTCCTAATGGTACATCGTAGAAAAAAATGGTTTTCACCATCGTGCTCCAAATTATGTAATCTGGTTCCCAAAGTATAAACCGGGACTGTCCGATAAAGTTGGTTTTTCATGATAAAATTTGAGTTCCGCCGAGAGATTCAATGCATTCATACATATATATATATGGGTACAAAAAATTAAAACAGTTTCCCTTTCGCCGGTGGACAGTTGAACAGCGATTCGATTGATTACAAAAAGATTTAACGAAAGCCTATAGCCCACTGGTTTTGAACAGGTAGTCAAAGTGCATGTCTCTTTCAAATATCTATAGTTCTCTAAAGAGAAATTAACACTATTCGAACGATGCCTCTTAATTTCTACACTAGCACTGTCGTACCATCTATCGAAACACGAGTTAAGCAGGCCGAAGGTCTTGCCGCGAGGCTTTATATATAATTTGCGTTTAGCTCGTTATCCGTGTTTTTTTCTTTTAGACTTTTCCATTTTGTAATACGGGAGAACTGAATAAATTTACAAACGTGCAAAATCGTGGTCAACAATGACTTGGAGCTTGCATAAACATTACAATTTGAAGTAATTACAACTTGAAGAAGTAATCATCAATTATGGCGCCAAGACGCGAGCTCAATTTTGTCCCATCGCCGCAGCAAAACAAGAGATCTAACGAAAGAAACGATTAATTTCCTTGTCTTATTTCTCAAACGAAAACATAAGTGGCGCGTCAGTTTCTACAAATACAACACAACAGTAAAAGCAGTGACTTCTATCAAACAACTTATAATTTCCAAAGCTAGTAATTTTGATTTGAAATTCACTTGCTGGCTTGAGACATGGTCATCGACTTCTCGTATTTGACGGTCTAGGACGCGTCTTTACATCCTGCAAGATGTTTTCCGATTCCAAGACTAAAATCCATCCAGAATCTACCGCATCCACATTTCACTACATCGCTTAGAACGAAAGCTCGACCTGGTAAGTAAAAGTAAAAAAGAAATAAAAACAAACTGTTTCCTGAGCATTGGAATTCATACCAAATGCCAATTCTTTTCCACTATGGATCTGGAGGTGATTTTTCATGGCAGCTCGACAAGAAGTTGAAAAACTGCACGAGTTGCAGGATTGTTTGTTATCAATTATGAAGTGGTCCATCTTCTCCAAGGGATCGTTGCATTCAAGACATAGTGCTACGGTGGGTTGCCTAGCTCCTGAGATGGATGGTGGAGTCCAGATTTTCAGGCACTTGTCGCAACTTCTGCCCGCAGGCTTGTTGACCACATAGTTCACACTGCAGGAAATTTGATTGATGGGCTGAGAAGAGTTTTCAACTTGTTGGGAAAAGCGATATGGAGATATGGTCAACCAATGTTTCTCATTCTGAAAAACTGACCGTGAATGTTCTACAAGTAAGAAAGAAAATGACTCATATGACTTGCAGTTGTTGCTTAAACATCACAAATATTTACCCAAGTTGTTCCACTCGGTGCTATTCGGCATTGCAAAGTCCTTTACCATATGTAAGCTCCCGTGTTGTTCGCTGCAGCAGTCAATGCAATTGTCTTCAAGTATCATTTCTAAGCTTGTTTCTTAATCCTAGCAGTAATTGACTTAATGATTAAGAAAAAATTGCTAAAGGGTTTAATTTGTACAGGAAAAATCGTCTTATAAACAACTTTGACCTTGGACGTCCGTCACCTTATACCTTAATCGTTTGAATCTGTTATTAGAAAACACTGCACGGTGGTCAGCGCCACCACGCGAAAATGGTGAAAAGCGCGAAAACCTTTATTTACCAAACTAAAATGTCCCAGAAATCTTGAATTTAAAGAGATAATTTTATAAAAATTTTAAATTGCCATGCAGTTTAGCTGTGGACCTTGAATAGTATTTTTTAATGCAAACTCTTTTTTTCTACTTCTAGTTTGCAACAGTGCGGTACCTCACATATTGATGGTAGGATTGGTAGCAGAAGTTAATCTCCACACGAAGGTCGAGGGACGTTTTAAAAATTAAAACTCTTCTTGTTCGTTTCAGGTAATTTAAGTTGAAATTCAATGCCCTACTATGGAAACTAGGTATCATTTAGTATTGTGCGTTCTTAATTCCTTTTGTTTTTTTTTCAAGGCACGGATATGGTTGTAATCTAATTATGAGATCAGGGTCAATGAACCTTTTACAGGTCTACTCCATTCTGCTTTGATGTTGCTTTTTTGAACTTTGCTATTTTGAACTAGGTAATTTCTCATTCATTTGATATTGCCTTTTAATAGAGATTAATTTTTCGGGTAATAAACCCCCCTGGTGCCTTTTACCCATCTTTCCAGTGAAGCGGTTTACTTTTCTGTTGAACAAAAGTGATTGGGTTGAAATAACTTGGTACAGCTTCATGGCCATTTTTTTCTCATCATAAAATCACAATCTATTCCTTGTTTTGCATGTACTCATTCTCTTAATTTATTCAAACTATGACTTTTACCATTTCACGATGAATGATTTGCTTTTAACTAACTAGATGCTTCCTGTTTAACTCATTCTTCACTCAAGAGTCAGTGACTACCTTGAGCATCATGCATCAATGATTGAAAGATAACATCTAGTGTTACCACCATAAGTAGCTTTCTTCAAGCTGTGGCTATCGGTGGTATAGGTATGCTAGTCTTCACCGCTCACCCAACTAGGCTATAGGCTGGGATTTATATTAATTTTAATGTAAAATTTACTTGCACTGTATGCACTTATTAACATGGGGTAGAGAGCTTAGCAGCTATTTTCGCATGTAAAGAAAGTTTGTTGCTTGGGTTGTAGCCATCACTTGGTCTCTACTGCCTAAATGTAAAATTATAAAGTTTACTGTGAATTGCTTTTAAAATCACGAATTCCCTCTCGATCTCTACGTGAGTTTCCGTATACAGGTTACGAGCAAGCCCGATTGAGCTTTCTGCAGCGGTTGAAACTGAAATTTGACATTATTAATTCCAGAACTTTTTCTATTCTAGAATGTGATAATGAGCCCTTTCGTCTAATCATCGTCGCTCTCTCCAATCGAGCAGTCTTGGCGTGACCCAGAAAACGTATCTAGATCGCTGGTACAACAGTCGGCATAAACACTACATGTCAACGTGCTATTACGTCTGCGAACCGTGGGCGTGACCGTGTGAACACCGCGTTATGGACTGACGTAGACGTGAACGATGCGTGCTTAGAGCGTTTTAACCCATCTGCCGACCACGTGAATGGATCTATTCACTCTGTGCGTATACTAGATCGTCTAATCTAAGATTCTAATCGGTTAAAGTCTAAAGATTCCCTCTCTTATTAGATGTTGCACCACTACTGACAGAAAGAACGACATCAATAGCTCTATTTAACAAGTCTTTGTGTGCAGAGATGTATTTGAAACTCTAGGTCTTTTTTTCTTTGATTGTATAAGGTGTTTCAAAGTTCAAATGCAAACAGGTGGGCTGGTGGGTGTAGAGCATTCTTTTTGTGGCGATAGTAACCTAGCTCAAAGACGAACGGGTCCTTATCGCTGTATTGCTAATCCCGGGATTAGCACTTGACTGGTTGGCTTGTTTGTTGCGTCACCACTATTGAGATAGTGGCTGACCGTCAACGACAGGCGACTGATATAGTACTAGTAGTAGCCTACAAGGTCAATGGGTGTCGAAGAGTAAACATTGTTCAACCAACGACAAGATTAATTGAATTAATATCAAATTCGGGTGGGATGGAAAGGAGGGCGATGTGCGCAGCATTTCGAACCGCATTCGACCACCATCTTAAGAAGAGAAACGGATAAATAGGTTGAGATGTTTAGCCTTCTCTTCACTGTTGCTCTTGACCTGTCAATAGTCATTAGCTCTTAGTCCAACTAGAGTAATTCGAAAAGGTAAGCCGATACGGTTAATTGAATTGATGTATATCTTAATTTCTATTCTTTGAAACATCAGGAACACAATATAAAGATGAAATTCGCCATTGCCGCCACGACGGCTCTGATTCTGTCGGTTGTGGCCTCCGTAACGGGACAGAGCTGCTACGCCGACATCGCCAATCCCAATTTCTATTTCGCCACAAAGACGTCGTACAAATTCATCAAAAACACCAACACGGACGAAATCACTTTGCCAGGTACGTCAACCCAAACATCCATTACTAACCTGATATTCCTAATAACATTGGTTTGTTCTCTACTTCAATTTTGAACGCGATCTTAACGATTTGTAATTCAGGATGCGAGGCAGTTCAAATGTGGCTCTTTTCCCGGCACGGAACCCGTTATCCTCGTAACGATCCCGAACCTGGAGGCGAAGACAGGACAAACGAACCTGTGGCCGAGGGTGCCACTGAACGCGAAATGGAGCTGGACGCTCTGACGACGCAGATGCCCATCCTCAGGGATGAAATCCTTCGGAATCACATGAGCGGCCATGGTACATAACGCCATCCAAATAACTATAAAACAACATTAAATTGAGTCTCTTTAATTCGACATTAACCAGTCGTGATGATTATTAGCTAATTGAAATTGAAACTATGTACAGGTGAATTGTGCGCTCAAGATTTAAAGAATCTCGAAGATTGGATCATCGACATCCCACCCGAACTGGAAGAGAAACTGGCGCCATCCGGCGAGGAAGAGATGCACGACATTGGCCAGCGCTACACGGCCCGATTGCCTGGACTCCTGGACAGATCCTACAAAGACGGCGACTATGTGGTAATTATTGTCTGTGTTTCTATTAAATTTTTCCCATTTTTCTCATAATCATTTCAAATCGTGGCGGATTATCGTTGCAGTTTCGATTCACGACGGCCAGCCGGGCGGAGAAGAGCTGCCACCATTTCGCCAAAGGTGTTTGGGGCAATGCCGAAGAAGACACGATCGTCTATCCGATTCCTATTGAGAACGATCCCCTCATTCGGGTATGTCTAGATTATCGAATTCACCATTGTTATTATACAACAATGTCAATTGCTTGGGTCTTTTCTAGTTTTACAAGGTGTGCAGCAAATGGTACGACGAAGTCGACAACAACACGGCGTCCCGCGTCGAATGGCAGGCATTCATCGACGGGCCTGAAGTGGCACAAACCGTCGCCGACGTCTCTCGCCGCCTGGGTTTCACCGTTCCTCTTACTTATGGTATATTTTCAGATAATAAATTAATTAATTTAAATTATTATTATCTTGATTCGGTACGTTTCGCCATATGCAGATCAAGTATCGTTGACTTATACAATGTGCCGATACGATAAAGCCTTGTACTATGGCCAGCTGTCGCCGTGGTGCGCCGCCTTCTCCAATCGCGACCTACTAGTCCTCGAGTATATCGACGACCTCCTCTACTACTACAAAGACGGCTACGGTTACGAAATCAACTGGAAACAGGCCTGCAATCCGGTTGTGGACGTGGCCAAATATTTCGATTCCATCGTCGCTGGAGTGTCGACCAAGCCGTACGGCGTCTTTTACTTTTCTCACTCTGGCGCTATGGCTAAATTATTGGCTCGCTGGGGACTGTACAACGACACTTTGGCGCCGACGGCCTCCAATTTCGCCTTCCAATCGGGTCGCCAATGGAGCACGTCGCGCATGCAAAATTTCGGCGTCAACATGGTGTTCGTCCTGTTTCGATGCGAGTTGAACACGTACAAGGTGCAGTTGTACGTCAACGAGAGGCTGACCCACATCCCCGGATGCGCCCAGGACACTTGCCTCTTTTCAGAGTTTGCCGCTATCGTCAAGCCCATCATCGAGACGTGCGACTTGGACGCCATTTGCGAGAATCCTCCGGCTTACTACAGTCATCAGCAGAAATAATGAATAAGTGATTTTGCGCATATTATATGTTCCCGACAACTAGTGCAACCCACCATTGAACATTTGTCAGGCGATAACACCAAGAGATACGAGACCAATATTGCTTCATCTCATGCATCCACCAAAATGTCTGTCATCACACATTTTACGTGTCCATTTTGTCTATAAGCTATTCTGCCAATAAAAACAAATGATATAAATTAACCAAAGGACCGACACGTTTTCCTGTTTTTAAACTGACGCCGATTACTAATTCACTACTAAGACAGTGCCTCTTTGACGCATGCGAATCTGACTGCATTGACCAGCGTCAACAGCCGCATCCATCATTATATACTTTCCGAGCAGACAGTTGGAAGATAAACGTATTATTAGTAATCGTTGGGTTCCGAACCAATGGCGCCCCGCTTTCTGCGATTAGCGCTTTCGTCTGCACTTTGATCCAAAAGGTTTCGCTTGTAACGGGCGAAGGGAGAAGGGAGAACGTTAAATTATAGTGGAACCGGCTCACTTTGAAGTGAGAAATCGGCTGAGACTGGGCAAAAAAGGACATAAATCTAGGCTTTTGATGTCATCATATTATATTGTAACTTATGCAAATAAGTAAAACAAACAACAAGAAAAAAACAATAGGTGAAAGGCAAACAAATTGCCAAATCAAAATTTTAACATTTTCAGTCTACGCTAATTGTCGTACAGCATCAGATTAGTCTATTTGGGGATTCTATAGTTTTACTCTTAGACGTTTTTAAATGGAAAAGAATATGCATGAATCATATAGAAAGACGTTGCTTATGCCCCTTTCAGCCACTGAGAAATATCTTCTTCCAGTAACCAACCTGTAAAGTCGGTAAATCCATCACCCCTGATGTGCACTCCTGGTGACAAACCATCAATTTGTACCGTGACTTGATCTCCTGCTTGCAACTGCAACGTAGATGGAACCACAAATGGTTCGACATTCCGGATATCTGTGATATTACTTTCGTCAGCCCATCCACAAGCAATTTGAACACCATTCAAATAAAGACGAAGAAGAAGGTGAACTCCAGTAGAAGATTCTGGAAACCCAGCTTTTCCAGTAAATAACGAGAAGAAATATTTTCCAGCTCGCGGAGCTGTGAATATTCCTGATGGCAAATCCATCGCTCTTCCAACATTTAGTACTTCCCTCTCAAAAGGAATAAAAATTTTTGTCATGTTGAAATCAGTATTTCTTTTAACATCAAAGTAGATTGGTGATGATTTCACGTCCGCATATCCGATCCATGTCTGAAAATCTGACAAGTATAATTGATTTATTATTCTTCGAACAGCCTCTTATTAATAAGTGGTTATAGACCACTGTAAAAAACGTACTCGAATCACTTGATAGTTTCGTAAAGTCACAAAAACCAATTAAATTTTTTTATCGCCTAGGACAGAAAAGAGTCAGCTCAAAGTGTGACCAATCTGCCAGAGATCTGTGCAAGATTTTGGCATTCCAGGTACGACCTTTTTTCCTGTACATTCGAATCGACCCAAAGTATGGAGACCAAGAGATTCCTCAAATATTTTCCGGCCAAAATTGAGACGCGTGATGGGCAAAACATTCTTATCGGCGATGATCCCTGAATAGACGATACATATAGCCTACACGATTAACTTTTGTTGTGGCGCCAACCTAAGTCGGTAGTACTCACTAAATCTTTTTGCGTTTAAGTAACGTATTGGAAACGACTACTTATGATTACCTAGTATTACTGAAGTATTACTTATAGGGGAGAGTGGGGTAAATTGGCACGCAGGCAAGTTGCCATTTCTTTAATAACTAAACTGTAAATTGACAAAAAATTTGGAAATAATTGTCAAATGTGCGTAATTACTCATAGATGCCTTGTGCCAAATTTGGTTTTGTTGTCGCCATGACAACAAAAGTTATTAGCAGAAGTTTGTTTTGACAGCTTTTTGTAATTTTCCGTCGGCTGCTGTTTTTTTGTTTTAACTCATATAGTATTGGGGCTAAATTTTTTTCAAGATATACATTCTGCGCCAAATTTAATTATCTTTCTTGCTATTATCATTAATTTTATCGTATTTAAGTATTTATCAGTGAGAAGTAATTCATTCCAAATCACTTCCCTTGGGGCAAGTTGTCCGGTTTTGATTCCTTATGGAACATCCCTTAAGAGAAATAATTAATTGGTGAGTTTTTAACTATTAGGTATCAAAAAATGTAAATTAATGACAACAAGAAAACTATGTTGAAAGGTGAAATCTCTAATTTGTCATTTAACCCCCTAAAACTTGAATTGTTTGGTTTTCTTGTGAATTATTTGTCTATTGAATTTTTTGAATACATTGAATTGTGTAATTATTTGTCTTGGTGACAAATAATTAATGTAAAAGTTATTTCTAGGTTTCTTTTATACACTAATATTCTTATTGATATCTCAGGTTTATGTCTTTTAAGTTTCATTGACATACATGGACAACTTAAAATGCAACAACAAAGAAGGCACTTTGCCCCCACTCACTTGGCACTTTGCCCCGGTGGTGCTCTCTAAAAAATGGTGTTCACAAAATAGGGGGAAAGGTAAACATTTTGTTTCGCCACCGACTCCAAAACATTTGTGTTTAGTTTTTGTTTTTTGTCGATTTAGCTATGAAATTGAATTAAATACGCTTTTTAATAGTCCTACAGTGTAGGAATAGCAACTTTACATAGTTCACCCAATTTTTAACATTTGAGTTGCCTTTTTACGAGTGTACGGCCCAAAAACAAAAACTAAACACGAATGTTTTGGAGTCTTTGGCTGAACACTATTTTTTAGAGAGTGGGGCAAATTGCCTAAAAAAATGGACTGTATTATTTTAATTATATATATCTTAATCCTAAGTTTTTCTCAATCTTAATTACTCTCTAAAAACAGATGTTCAGCCACCGCGTCCAAAACATTTGTGTTCACTTTTTTATTTTTCAATTGTAAGCACTCGAAATGTAAATCCCGATCCAGGTATCAATTTTATAAAAGTAAAAGTAATGAGTCATGAATTTATGACTTTTTGGATAAGCCTTTTTGGCACTTTCACGGTTTTATTTGAAATTGAAAAAACCGAATAAAATGTTTTGGACGCGGTAGCTGAACAAAATTGTTCACTTCATGGGAAAATTTTTTTCAGAGTAGTTGATTACATAGCTGAATAGATGACCTTTAAACTAAATGTATTGAAAAATTAAAATATGTTGTTTAAAATACAATTATTGGGGTCGGTTTGAAAAATGCGGCAACTTGCCTCGGCCTCCCCTATTGATGCCAAAAACTGTAACCAAGAAACAAACTGCCAAGTTCAGTATAATATTTTCAGAATTTTTCAGTTGAAAGCCTAAGGCCTAAGCGACCCTTACGAAAATCATATAATATGATCTCATATGAGATATGAGTTCTCAGTTCCAATGTCGCATATCGCATATGATTCGCATATGATTCTCATATGCGAAATGAGACATTGGAACTGATTACTCACATCTCATATGAGCTCACATCATATGTTTTTTGTAAGGGGATTGACATCATTTATCGAATGTTTTTTACGCCTTCTGCTCCCATGTTAAAACCGAAATGTAAGATTCAGTTTTGTAATGCAGGTTAATAACACTTGAAATTGACACAGAAAATAGTTCAAATCAAGGGCTTTCGATCGGGGTTGTGACCATCGCAATAAAAAAATATTGCGATCGTCACAACCCTGATCGCGATCATGACTTAAGACTCAAACGACACCCGTGCCAATTGTTCGAGCGAAGACAAGTCTGTGTTATCAATATGTAGGCTAAATCCAGCGTCCTTGCAACGAAAAATGGATGGAATGGTTGTATAATGGTTATATAGTAGTTAGAAAATAGGTTAGATGATGAAGTAAATTTGCTGTATCCGAGCTCTAATGTTGACGTCAATGTATATATATAGACAGAGAAGAAAAAAAGAGAGAGAAAAGTAAAGAAGAGGGGCAGAGAGAAGTGAGTGACCGTGTTGGAGGTCGTCGTACGACTTACGATGGCCTTCAGGCCAAACCCTTTTCATCCCTTTACGACTCTCGTATAAAGCCCTTTTCGGCTATCCCAACTTTCGCTCAATTCTCTCTTTACCCTTAAATGACGAACCCTAGTTGACTGTAACTAAATGAAACCAACGTTTTAAGCTAAAGTAAGAAAAGGGCTTTGGGACTTCGACAGAACATGACACAGTTAATTCGTAGAGCAATAATTTAAAGAAAACTTAAAACGAGGAGTGAACAAATGTCTGGTGAACATATATAATCTTTTTTTTCAACTAAGAAGTCAACAAATTGTATAAGCTCCTCAATTCGAATTTTGTTACTGGTCCTTTCCTAACAACAACAAAAACAAATATTTGGGTTTTAGTTTGGCATTTATTTTAGTATCAGTAAGAAAATCTTGTGAATAAATTATAAAGTTATTTGACGGGACCCCAAGGGCATGGAGATCTTGATCTCGTCACCACCAAAACATCCTGTTGATTTTTTTTTTTTTTTTTTTTTTTTAAAAATAAAATAAAATTTAAAAAAAGAGAGTAGGCCTATCGAGTCAAGTTACCACAGACGCGTAGTCCAACTTTTTTACGTCTCAGATGCGTCTACATCTCTTTCGAAACAGTGGAGAGAAGTTGTAGCGGCTATAAAAACGAAAAAGCCGCTCCACGGCACGTCAAGAGAGGAAAGAGTATATAGAAACAGCTTCTTTTGGAACAACAGACGACAGTATTCAGTCATATTGACCATTTTTGTGCTTGGGTCCGCTCAACAGTTATAAAGTTTCGATTTTAATTAACAAACTCGTGAATTGACTGCGAATATATAGTTTCATTGTGCATGTGTAGGCTACAATTAGTCTTTAATTAGGTTCGTTTCGAAAAATGTCGAATATACACGACGACGAGCCTGCTTTCGGGTTGACATCAATGCCTAATTCAGACGAATTGACGTCGATCACCAGCCAAACAAACCCGCCAAGTTGCGGATTGAGAAACTCACTGCACGGTAACGCTTTCCAGTTGAAACTTTTAATGCTTTTCCTGATACGAGGCATCGAAAAAAGCTACAAGTTTGAATTGGCGACTGAAATGCCTGGACTAGGGGGGAAATTTGACGATTTAATTTTCAAATATCAGCAAATTGAGGAGTCAACAGGCAACATACGCGACTGCTACCGATATTTGCAGGCAAAACACAAACAGGATGAATCAATTCAAATCACAGCAGCCCAATTATTGAAAGACAATGAGGGTGATTTCAGTCTTGCAAAGTATTTTCGATCTTATTGTCGTGCTATCAAGAGACAGCTCGATGCGAGTCAACCGGATAGCGTTCAAGACTGCATCATTTGTACGAATATTGGGATCGACACAAAAGATTTGGAAGGCAAAGGTATCGAGTTAGTTGATGTTTCTCCCCCTATTACATCAACTCAGCATCCAAATGAAAAAGACATTTTGGCATTTGAAAATGTGTCAGAAGGTAAACGGGTAGTTTGGTACAAGTTGAAATCAACCGCCAATTTACGTCAGAAAATGAGAGAATGGTCAGTTGTTCATTCGTTAGCTAATTTGATGTTCGAAATCGCTTTAACAGATGGCAAGAAACTGGAGTTGCGCAACGAGCTACTCAAAAGGTATCATGTTTCATTATTCAAAGAAGGTGTTTTGGTGAGACGAAGAGAAATGGGGATCATTCATCCAAACTTTTTCATTAAGCAGAATGAGGAAAACGAAGTCATGGAACAGTTTCGTAATATTCTATCTAACATCACGTTCGTTCACTATTGTAAAAATTTAACATTTTCCGAGGACACGAAAAAAAGGAGAAAAGTGATTCAGAAGCAATTGAAAGATTTTAACGGCCAGCCGCTGCTATCATTACAAAAGTACTCTAAAAAAATGGAATGGAATTTTGACGTCTTTGACGAATATCGGGAGGTGTTGGTGAAAAACAATGTCATTACTATTCACCCAAAAAGAGGGACGAGAAAAAAGATCAAATTTTCGAGAGAGTTTGAACTAGGAATAAGCACTCTCTCGGCTGAAGTTTTGACGTTCAGAACAAGTCTTAGCTGTTATTTCTTTGCCCACTTCTGGAGAGATTTGACATTCCATCTCAGCGAGAGTTTCGGCCAGAGTAACAACTCAAATCAAACTGTAACCGTTGACAATCAAAATTTGCTAGATAATTTGACCAAAGAGGAAGATATCGAAACATTTCTTGAGAAACTCATCTTCGTTGTCAACACGCCCAACGAAGTCCAATTGGGAAAGATTCTGGAAAAGGAGATAGGCAAGTATTACAAAGTGGTCGCAAGTGATTTTCAATCGTCTTACATTTTGAAAAAGATGCTAGATTGGTTCAAGGCGAAAGATTCGAAGTGGTATTCGTCGGCTAAAGGGACACGTCTGCTGAAAAAAGGGAAACAGAAGATGAAGTCGTTTCGTGCGACTAGTCTCTCGCTCGATTACCAAAAAGAACTCAAAGACCTTTTGTCATTCAGTGACAAGGCAGTAAAAGACACGATGGATAAGTTGAAATTGTGGCTGCTTGACGATCCTTTAAACTTGGGAATAAAACTTCAAGTAAAACACATTACGACCGAGTCACCAAAGTTAACTGCCGTCAAAGTCATTGCGGCACTCAGAGGCGGAATCGCTGAACAAACAAGCATCTTCGAACGGGATGACAGTTACTTGCTGACGTTATCGAGTCGTTTGAAAAGAGGGCGCAAAAAAGAGTGGATAAGAAATGCCCTGATAAAAAAGGGAAATCCACAAGAGCTTCTGGTTGTCGTTCACGAAGACAACGCCATTTTCCACGTTGTGGAATCCAATAACGAAAACAGGGAAGAATCTCTTTTCCGTCGAAACGAAATGGAATCTTTAAAAGGGAAAAAAATCATCGTCATTGGCAAAGCCAATTCAAACAAGGATCATCCCACGGATGACACGATTGCCTTCGAGCAACTGAGTGATATCTCGAAAAATCGTTTACTTTCGAGAGCTGTTTCATTCCAGAGGAGTCCCAATGAGGATTCAAGTTCAAGTGCGAGTGATGAAAAAAATCTGACTGTTGGTCAACTTATTGGAACATTTCAGCACGGAAACGTACTTGATGTGCCTTCAATTGAGGAGCTAGTGTTAGAAGGGGAGCTCAAAACAATAGAAATCCCCCCGTACAGCGCAACTTCATTCGACCAGGCTCTCTACGTTAAGAGGCGAGTGCAATTTGACTTCAATTTCGACGACACGTTTTGGAGGAAATCGGCTAGTGAATTGGAAATCCCCGTCGTACGACTACGAGGGCTGTGCAGAATCGATTCGGAAACGGGAATTGTCAAGTGGATGAATGAGGACATGACGAACGAAGATCTCAAAAAAGGAATTTGGGATAAAATAATTGAAAAGACAAGACGAAACTCTTCGACGACAACTTCCGAGAACCATTTAATTAATGAAGGTAACTTGCCGAAAAGAGTGGTCATCATTTCAGGTGTGGCCGGAACTGGCAAGTCCACTTTACTCTCCCATTTTTACGAAGAAATCAAAAGGATGAAACCGACTACTTGGGTGATACGGATCAACTTGACAGATCACCAAAAAGCTCTAAAAGAGATTATTATCGTCGATAACTCGAGATTGGCCCTTTTCCATTTCCTCATTCAACTTCCGAGCGGTTTGGTTGCTGGTAGCAGTCAATTTGCTCGTTCACTGTTGAAGCGACGGCTCGAAACGGGCGACAACATCGTCCTCATGCTGGACGGATTCGACGAAATCGACAGAAAGTGCCAAGAAAAAACGATTCAACTCATCAAATCTATCTTGAACGACAAGACGGGATCGATCGGTTTATACATGACGACTCGACATCACATGGCAGACGATTTGCAGTTTGAGCTGGGCCAGTTGGCTTACAGTTTGGACGATTTCAGTAAACAGGATCGGATCGATTGTTTAACCTCGTTTTGGAAAGCTAGTTTGAAGGTCGGAAGCGACGGGAAGAAAGAGATAATAGACGTCGTCGTCAACGAGATAGCAACGTTGCTAGTCGACCGGGTGACGTCTACTTTACAAGAAAAAGAAAAATCTTTCATCGGTGTCCCCCTGCAGTGCCGTATTGTGGCCGAATGTTTCCTGTCGCATATCCAAGAATTAGTGTCGGCCCAAATACAACTAGATCCGTCTACTGCTGGAAGAGCATCAGACGAGAACTTGGCGGTTTTTCCAATCATGGATAAGTTATTGGTGAATTTCAGTTTTGTTAGCCTGTACCGTCTCTTATTGGAAAAGAAACGGGAAATTTACCGCCAAGAAAAGGTGAAAGCGCATAAAGCCGAGAGCCATTGCGTGGACAAGCATGTGGATCGAGCCATGGCCGGACTGGAGAAGGATTTGATTCAATTGGCAATTAAGACGATCGTTTCGAATCAAGAAGATGCGAACGTGCTGTTGAGACGAAAGGACTTGGCGTTTCAATCTGACGCCGACCAGGAAGAGGAAGAATCGATAAGAGACAGCGATGGAATTCGATTTGGATTGTTGGACGAGACGAGAGCAAACACACGAGACCAAGTGACGACGATCAGAAATAATAAAAAGGTGGTTTTTCTGCATCGGACCTACGCCGAATACTTCGTCGCCGATTTCTTGTACAAAGGATTCGCCTTGGACGACAGACGCCATAACAAGCTGCTGAACAATGAATCAGTTCGTCGTTTCATCATTACAGACATTTTGGCTGGAAAGGATGAGTACAATGGCGTCCAAACGTTTCTCAATTCAATGTTGGGAGAGGTGGTCGGTAAGAATGAAGAATGGCGAGATAGAATCAACCGACGCAGTTTACCTGAAAGGTTCTGTCAATTCACCAGTGATATAATATCTCCCCAAGTTTCCTATTTAAAGGAAGTCAACGCTCTTTATTTCTCTGTATACCATAGGAGAGACAAAATATTCCTGTTTTTGTGCGATTGCCTCGATGCAACTAGGGAGAGGAAACAAATCCAACAGACCATAAAGATGGCCTTTTTAAAACCAAATGTCGACAATAAACACACAGCACTGTTCAATTTATTCTGCAAGCGTAACAAGCATGGCCAAGCTTTGGCTGAGGTTTTCAGCCGATTTTTGAGCTATGTCATCGATAACGAGGAAGTGCCGGTACCGTTTGCGACGAAGGCCGAACACGGGCAGTATCCCAGCACCGACAGATTATCGCCAGGAGACAAGCCATATCCAATCACTAAAGTGGTGTTGACAAACTTCTTGGTTGTTAATATAATAGCCTGGGATTTCCACGAGAGTTATTGGAACGCAGAAGAACAGAGAGAAATACTCTTCTACCTTTTGCAATTTTTCGAAACTAATCGCATTTCATTCAATCAAATGAAACATTCCAAACAGATTTCAAGTCTCTTGAGTTTCTTCGTTTGGAACGAACACTACCACGGTCGTCATTTGCAAACGTTTTTAAATCTCTTGTCAAAAACAGAATTGTACTTGGATGATGATGTCGCCTTCGCTAAATTAATAGCACGAAGTACGTTTGATTTTAAGAGAAGGGCGAATTGGATAGTGGGAAGAATCGACAAGACGTTGGCCGCCTTACGTGATTTGAACCGACTCAACGTAGCAATCAAAGTGGCGCGCAGTGTTTTAGGAATCGAACCGGAAGCGATTCGGGGGTTTTATCGTCAGGGGCAGCTACAAACAACGACAGCGACAAGAATCGTGGACATGTATGAGGACGACGTGGGCGGTTGGTTGCAGTGGCTCTTGGAACGGGACGAGGTTCAAATGACTCAACTACACCTAAAAGCCTTGTGCAATGAGAAGGAGAGCGTCAAAGGAATACTAGACAGAGTTGCTCTAATTTGGTTGTCACCCATTGAAGAAACACAAGCTGCTTACAGAATTAAGAATCTGGCACAGCAAGTGGTCAATTTAATGGCTCGAGACGTGGAAGGTTTCACTCCTCTCTATGTGGCCATCGTGCGTAGCCACGAGGAAATCTGCGACATGATTCTGTCCTTCTTGAATCGAGTCCTTGATAAGGATCAACTGAAAAAAGATTTGACGACACACGATGGATTTTTACGTCGCGCATTGAGGAATGCTATTGGAGACGAAAACATCGCAAGGGTGAAACTGATTTTCGAGTCTGTTAAGCGGCAATTAGGGCACAATTGCCTACTCGATTTACTCAAATCAGACTATAGTTCTAACTATCAAAAGTCCCTGTTCTTTTCCTTCTTTCTCGATTCCGAAAACATGCTGTCGCCTGCCGTGGTAGAGATTGTCGTTTCTATCATTCATGCCGGCAGAGAAAGAAAAGATTACAATCAAATTAACGATCTGGTCTTTGGCGACAAAGACAGAATACAGATCTTAGAACGAATAGATGTCGACACCCTTCGCAAAATGCTTTCCGCTGATGGAGTCGGAAAATGGACCAGACAGCTGTTGGACAAAAATATTAACAGGGGATTTCGTTTCCTATTGTCTCGTAAGTTACTGCAGATCCTGATCGGAGATGAACTAGACCAGCTACTCGAGGCGGTCACTGGGAAAGAAAACGAAAGAAGAAGGAGCTATTGGGTTGATTTTGAAGTAGGCCGAAACGATAGCGATCTATTGTCCAATTTTTTTAGAATTCTTTCGACGCATCAAGAAATCAATGTGGATTTGTGCTGGATCAGGAAGCTGGTGTTGCCATCCGATGACGAAGATGCCGACAGTAAAGGCCAGTACAAGGGCATGATCCGCTTGAAAACGTTGGTCAGCGCCGCTCTTGCTGCTTCATTATCTCAAGAATTGATGGATGAAGTAATACTACATGCACAGAAAACGATCCAAGACATACTTTTACTATTGCCAATAACGACAGATTTCTCCAAGCCCGAATCGAGCAACTTGCCAGTGTTTGCTGCTGCCTCTGATTCCGCTTTTGGTCTTGATGTACCTTCATGCCATCACTTGTCTGATTCGTTACACTTTTACTTGGATTACGGTAGTGATGAGCAGCTCAAGGAATTCGTCAATGTGGTCACTAATACCGACCGCTATTGGAAGGATAAAAGGCGATGCAGCATCTGGAAATTATGGTGGAACCATTATCGAAGCAATAACAAAAAGACGGTCGCACTTTTGAAACGCTTGTCGTTAGAAAAAGCGGCAATCTGTGGCCCACAGGCCGTTAAAACTCTTCTCGTCCATGATCACGATGAGGCCGAAAAAATTCCCTTTGTGTTGAGAGTTGCGTTGACGGGAGTCGACATCCACGCCGAAATCATCACCCATTTGTCCGAAGAGAATCAAGACGAAATGAAAGACTATTTACGTCTAAACGTACCTAAACTCATTGACAAGGCCTTCACCGATTCTAAAACCTACTTCAATGACACCGATGACTACAGTCGATTGAACGTCTTGCGTTTTTTCCTCGATTACGCCAATCAATATCAATTGAAAGATTTCGTCAAAAATATAACGACCATAAAGTGTGGCACAGACGCAGAGACTATGGAATATACCATCTGGAGTAGTGTCATCAGCACGAAAGAAAGATTTTCCAAGGAAGACATTCAAATGATGGAACAATTCATGGAAAGCGCCAAGGAGAAATTGGGACAGGAGGCTGTGATTCAATTAGCCCTACAGGACGATGGCCAAGGTGCTGTCATCGGTAGCCTGATAAAAAAAGGAAGGGATGATATGGCAAAGGCCATAATTGCTCATTTAGATGACGTTAAACGCCAAACGTTTCAACATAAACTGTGCCAATTAGGGATAATGAGGGTACCACTTTTATAAAGTTCGGATCAGCCAATACACTTTGGTGAGTTTTATTATTAGCTACTTTCGCGCTCTTTATTAAGGATTTTCATGTATAATTATCTATGAAGGGATTTGTGTCTTGGACCATTTAGATTATTGATAATCAAAATGGATGTTACCATACTTACAAATAAAAGCATCGCGAAAGCTATGTCGCCTCTGGTCCAAGCTATTGGTGCCCCTATGGTTTACGTCAACGGATTCGCCCCTACGCCGCGTGGTTGCTGAACGCTGTCGGCTCTCCTTTAGTTCTCGAACATTTCCCTCGTCCGTTAATCAGCGTTGCTGACGAAAGTCACCTTCTACAGAGGACTTTTAATAGCCTTACTGGCCTTTTGATTGCCTACTTTCACCGATGGTTTGTCCTCCCCGGAGTCGACAGCGCCGCATCCAATTCTCTAGACACTGCCAATTTGACACCCGTCGAATCAACCGAAAATCGTTACCTGAAACTCGTCATCACCAACACCCGATCCAGCATCAACTATTTACTGCCAACCTTTGCGGCTGTTGTACAAACCGGCGGATTACAATGTGTTCCACCCAACCCTTTGCCAGAGGTAATATACCTCTGGCAAAGGGTTGGGTGATATCAATTAAAGGGTGAAAATCAATTAGTTTGATATATATCAAATTAGTTGGATATATATTCAATTAGTTGATATATATATCACGTTCAACGAATGCAACCACAGAAATAACTTCGCTTCTATGTTCTAGAAGAAGGCGAATTAGAGAAGGGGAGACAAATTGGAAAGATTGTATTTTGCCCGCGTCTGATGTTTAGTTCCATGGTCGGAACATAGAGTGGTTTTCTCTAATACGTCTCAGTTACAAGTGATACTTAAGTCTGTGGTGGTCGGCCGGTGCATTTTTTTACTTATACTGTACTTGCGTCACATGCAGTAGCAAATCTTCGGTTTTGTTTTTACAATTTGCTACTTTATTCGAAGTTTAATTCACGATTTTTATTTTAATATTTGTATATTAGTACCATACACAAAGTTCTTTTTGGAGAACAATACCATATTGTTTAATGTTTACGTAAATGTAAAAAAAAAAAGAATGTAACGGGCGTTTTTATCGACGGACCAATTGCCAGACATTTCGTTAGGTAGGCTATTTACTGACACCCATTCTTTGAATTCCAGCACCCGGAATCCCCAAGTTTTATTAGATGAACTACTATTAAAACTTTCCCGTGACATTAAAAAAAACTTAAATAAGCAATAAACGTACTGGAAACACAATCAAGATGTTGGGCGAGTCTTAACGATAGTTATCTATACTCATATATTTAATATATACAGGCTATTGTTGATGGATTCAAAGTTGTCGAGTACGAGTAAATATTAAAAATAAAGCAATGATAAAAGTATATATGTAATGGGAATAACCCAATGTTTATATACTACCTACAGCCGGTCATTACCTTCTGTCAACAGTGATAGCTATAGACCTGTCAGGGAAAAAAATGAAAAACACACAGAACAAAATGTCAAAGTCCTGTGCGTCATCAACTGACTTTTTTATGAGCTGACTGAGACTGTTGGGCTATAATCGCCTATCTGATGGATTTACAATGATGGCAGCAGCAATTTTAGTCGACCAATAATTGAGATGACAACGCACTATTTTCTTTTAACATGTAGGTGGTAAACCTACAATCAGTTTACACGTTTACGATAGTCAACGATGTATATGATTA
The DNA here is from genome assembly GCA_022539655.2 of Ceriodaphnia dubia. Lineage (NCBI taxonomy): Eukaryota > Metazoa > Arthropoda > Branchiopoda > Diplostraca > Daphniidae > Ceriodaphnia > Ceriodaphnia dubia. The sequence goes on along the minus strand of JAKUCG020000062.1, from coordinate 175,347 downwards.
GAAGCGCATTGAAGGCTACTATAGCCTGTAAACATAATCAAGCAACAGTTGGCATTCATCCTGTATATAAGTATAGGTCAAGATTTCAGGAGCTATTGCATTTGCCAACGTAGGCTACCACGTTCCCAATCAATTCGCAATGAGATTACTCGCCTTCACCTCGTTGGGCTTCATCTACTTGTTTGCCTCCGTTTCGTCGCAGAACGTGGGCACTCAGGCAGTGGAGGAACCATTGAATTTGCCCATCTCCGTCTGTACGGCACCTGGCAGCTGCACAATTGAGAACGACGCAGTCGTTCTGGACTCCAACTGGCGGTGGACTCATACGGTATTTAGGCTACGTAGTAATGCATAATGTATTAAAACAATTTCTACAAAACCTTGCGGACAGACTGCCGGTTACACCAACTGTTACACTGGTAACTTGTGGGACACGGCTCTTTGTCCCGATCCGGACACTTGTACCGCAAACTGTGCTATTGATGGTGTGCCAGTGGCCGACTGGTCAGGCATGTATGGCGGTTCTACTACCGGCAATTCCCTCTCCCTCAAGTTCGTCACGAAAGGTCAATACAGCACCAACGTTGGATCTAGGACCTATCTTCTGGACTCCACCAAGAACAGGTTTAATATTCTTCCAGTCACTATTATAGATTTATTTATTCTTTGCAAGTCTTGCAATAATCTGAAATTATATGGGTTTCGGTGGCATATTTGACGACTATATACAGCTATCGCATGTTTCAGCTTTTAAACAAGGAGTTCACGTATGACGTTGACGTTTCTACGCTTGATTGCGGCCTCAACGGCGCTCTCTATTTTGTAAGTTACATAACCAAATAGTCTCGAAAATAATACAAAAAAATTCCTAATCTAATCGGAGAAAATTGTTACGTAATCGAATAAGGTATCTATGGATGCTGACGGCGGTGCGTCCAAGTATTCTACCAACAAAGGAGGAGCCAAGTACGGCACTGGCTACTGCGACGCCCAGTGTCCACATGACGTCAAATGGATCAACGGCAAATCCAACTCCAAGGACTGGGTACCCACTCCTGGCGATGCCAACTCCGGTAAAGGCTTTTACGGCTCTTGCTGTGCCGAACTTGACATTTGGGAGGCCAACAAACAGAGCCAGGCATTCACAACTCATCCTTGCACTGTCAACGAGCAAACCCAATGCAACGGCGTCCCTTGCGGTGACAACGATTCTGGCGACAGGTAACCGTGTTCCCGACATAGTGAGCCGTTGTATATTTGTTTAGGCCTAGGTAATAATAATAAATACTATTTAAAAATGTTTAGGTACAACGGAGTTTGCGACAAGGATGGCTGCGACTTTGCGTCCTACCGGATGAACGACAAGACCTTCTACGGCCCTGGATCCAGTTTCCAAGTCGACACAACTAGGCCTTTCACTGTCGTCACTCAGTTCATCACTACCGACGGAACCGATAATGGCGACTTGAAGGAAATGCGCCGTTTCTACGTCCAGGACGGACGCAGGATCGAAAACTCCAAGGTATTAGTTTTGTCCTCATATTTTATTGTCGATATCAAAGTCCGTATACGTCGCTAATGAATTAATATAATGATTAATATAATTTGCTTACAGGCCAATTTCAACGGCGTTGCTCCTTACGATTCCATCACGGAAGAGATGTGTGACGTAACCAAAGCTCTATTTGGTGACATCAACGACCACAAAGCCAAGGGTGGCTTGAAACAGATGGGCGTCGCCATGAAGAAAGGAATGGTTCTCGTCATGTCCCTGTGGGACGATCACGATGTCAACATGCTCTGGTTGGACAGCAACTACCCGACCAACGCCGACCCCAGCCAGCCGGGTGTTGCTCGCGGCCCCTGTCCAACAACATCGGGTGTTCCCGCCGATGTTGAAGCCCAGCAAGCCGACGCAACCATTAAATTCAGCAACATTAAAATCGGACCGATTGGCTCCACCGTTTAATATTCTAAGACGACAGGTTCATTTTTCCTATTCACGGTTATGGCCTCCTTATATCCGCGAGCCCTTATCAATATAGCCCAATAAATCAATGCAAAATAATGCACATAGCCTATAATATAGTTCAGTTTCTATCGCAACTCGCGTCTGTATAGGTATATTGTCGTAAACTATACAGGCCTATAGCCTACTATAAAACGCTTGACGGATAATACGGTTGGTAGGAGTTTAGAAAGAATGACAAAAGCATCAAGTATAAGGTAATAAGGGAATTTAACATTGATGATGTGCTAAATAGATGGGATGACGGCGATCCGTTAGTGGATGGCTTCTCTGTCGTGCTGACTTTGCTGGTGGTAGTTGGCGTGATACTTTCTTCTGTGGTGTCCGTGTCGCCAGTTGACTGCTGCTGCGTTGTAGTATCAAGTGTGCTGGTGAGATCCAAAGTGGTGGAATCGTCAGTGGTAGGATCAAATGTGGTAGAGACGAGTGGGGTCGTCTGAGAACAATAAGCAAAGTTTTCAGGATCCAGGCTCTCAAATCGCATTGACGGATACGGACTGTCACTGGCGCACTTTCCCTCTATAACAGCCGGGAGCAAATCTCGATTTTCAAGAATCAACCAAGCCAGGTCACAGCTGCAGCCGAACGGATCTATTATACATAATAGAACATAATTCGGTGACATTTATCTCTTATGAGTGATAACACTAGATTTAGTGTTCAAAATAACGTTATAGCTGCTATAGATTTCTAAATAATAATCCGTCACAGTCCGCGAATTCGCGAAAGATGTTATATTTAGGCTATACAGCCCATATATATATATTCGCGTATAGCCTACTATATATACTTGTGGCAACAAAGAGGTATCCTTTTCGTGGCTGGACTGACATAATTTGTTGTAGCATTTCTTTGAAAACGCCTTCTTCAAAGAGGGCAAAGTTGTTGTCATTCAAATCGACTGCTGCCATTGTAAAATTACCTAATAATAAAAAATTGTTTTTGAAAAACATCAATGCCTTTATTTTGTCATTGATCTTACATTAGGTTAGCCTAGTTTAGAAATAAAAAAATAAAAAAATTATGCACCTTGAAATGCGCCACTTTCGATAATAAACTTGTCGTGGTAGTTTTCCGAAAGGTCTAAGTAAGAAACGGGTGAAGTAAAGGCCAGAGAAGACGAAAGAATGCGCGAGATGGCGTTGGCACTAAGATCTAAGCTATTTAACTTGGGAAATGCTAGTGGAACCTCTCTGGGAATAGTCTCTATTCCGTTTTTCGATAAATCGATATACTCTAACGATTCAACTGAAGTCGATGCAGCCACTGACGATAAGACATCGTCGGACGCGTCGTCACCCAGAGCGCAATCTGTTATGCTCAAGTAGGTCAATCTAGCTGGACTCAAATCGGGAAACGCAGTTTCACTGAGACTCCGGCACTGTTTTATGCTCAGTTCAATTAGGGAAGGTAGAGGTGGAAGATATTGAAAAGCCTGCATATTGGAATTGAAAGAGAGTTGCAACGTGACTAGGCTATGAAAACCAGTCAAGAAGCTGAAATCAGTTTGCAAGCTCATGTCCCAGTCATACAGCTCGAAATAGATAGTGTGGTTCTGCGAGGAGCGGAATGCCAACGGATTGATAACCAGCTGTCGCTTGGTGCCTTCTTCGTCAAGACTGTAGGTAATGATGGAAATATTTGAAATTCGCTTGTCAATCAGAAAATCAGCTGGCAGGGTGATGACATTGTCCGCCGAGTAGACCGGCTCAAATTCGAAATAAAAAATCTCGGAATCGGTGGTGCGACTGAATACGCTCTGGACGTTTTTAACGGTAACTTCTGTGCAAACGACATATATCTTTGAAGGGAATTCTCTGTAGCAGAAACAGGGGAAATAGTTTTCGCTGCAATCTGCTCTTTCGATGCCATCACGAAATTCGGTTTTCACGTTCAATGCAGATGATGGAAATCGATCGCCGAGTCGTCTAGCTGGCTCTTCAACGTCCTGGCTCTTCAACGGCCCATTGGCGTGCCTCTGGTATTTCCCGATTGTGATATTGACATTCATTGGGAACGCCAATCGTACAAGCTCTATGAACTGGATGATAAGCCAAATAATATATACAGTATATCCTAAATAATGCAGGTTTATTCAGAATAATGAAAGTTATAAAAGTAAAAGTGACTTACGATGAAGAAGCTAACGACAATTTTCATGTCGCTAATATTTATATTAAAAACCTATATAGCCTAATGTGTATTAATAAAGAGACGCAATATTCGTGATCTGACAAGTTCAATAGACTCTGTCAATGTATTAGTTCCATTATCTTTATTAATACAGTCTATTATCAGGTTTTAATAGTTGTTGCTATGGATACGACTGATGTAAATCAGTGGCGTGATCATTAAAGTGCAATATCTGTGTTAGAAAGTCCACCCTTAAATTGGCTCAAGGACAGGACAAAGGTTGCTGAAGATAATCCCATCAGCTATAAAAAGTGGCTATTTAATACAGCAATTGATGTGGACATTTATATAGCCTATAGGTTGTTGACTACATGTTGGTTTGACAATTCGATGATTTATTCAACAAGATCACTGTCGATTCCACCATCCAAGTCGGCAACACCTTACACACATCTGTTCCAGGGAGTAGTATTTTCTATGAAGAAACTCATTATTGAAATCAAGAGCCCCATAATCAAAAGAGCAAATGCCCCAGTCAAATTAATTAGTCTCAGCTGAAGTAGTGGCTTGGGTTCATTTGCCTTTCTACTAAACTTGATCTCGTTGTTCAAACAAGGCTTAGTGTCAGGTTCAAATTGTTTTTCCCAGCGGTGGATCAATCCTACTTCGAAAATCATTAACATCCTGTGAGAGATTTGGAAGAGATGCACAAGTACAGTATTGATCCTTATTATAATGCCAATTAATGTGTTAGCGTAATAGTATACCCTCGGTTGAATTCCTCAAGATAGGGACTGTTTTTCGCTAGGGCCCAGCCAAATCCGAGGCTACTCGATCCTTCAGCGACCATCGTCAATTCGCATTTTCCTGTTTTAAGGAAATCCTCCTTTATTGCATCCAATACTGCAATTTTACCCTATTAATAGTTAAGGATACAAAATTGGAATGATTCTAAAATTTCAAGTCTATTTATAAGCAATAAATGCGATCAACTCGATAACGTATTCATTCATCCATTTCTTACGTTGGTATAAATGTGCCGAGGTGGCAGTGATTTCACCAAATCGATGCACTCATGCGTTCTGTCACATCTTGATCTGGAATATGCTCGCAACTTGTCTCCTAACATTTTGTTGATCCCTGTTTTTGCAATCTGCGAAAGTGTTAAATAATCAAACCTTAATTATAGCCCTTCATTCAACCTTAACCAAGTTATAATAATCAATTATCAATATATATTAAGTAGCCTACTTTTCACATTATATATGAATATATGTTAACGATTCCATACCGAAAGGAGAAGATCGGAAGCCAGACCTTTGTTGACTACCAGGTGCAAATTTGCATTTGCCACAATGTCTTCCGGTGAGTTAATAAGCGGCTTATCACGTCGCGTAATCGTTAAGTAAGAAATTAGAGTTCCGTTGTAGATGTTAACTAAAACCAGTGCCAGCAGCAACCAAGACCCAACTACAAATTGAATCATCAAGATTCTGCTCGGCATGTTGCCGCCTATAATGTAGACGTATGACTAATTTTATTGTCAAGGAAATATACGGGTGAACAAATAAAAACAAATTATATAGGCTATTTTAATTTGCAATGTCCCAATAAATACAATTTTGCAACAAATTCTTTCTTAAACTAGATACATACCTTGATTTAACAGCGATCCCAGAACGTACATTGATATATTACTAATAATGGCTGTATTTTTCAACTGCTGTTGATTCTGTTTCTCCATTATTTTTTCCTCGTAAACGTTATGAGATCTTTTTTTCAGAAATTGATTGAAACAAGACAAAATAAACACAACCGAAATGGCGGCTACTGCCAAGGACACCCAAACCTTTATTTTCAAATAAGAAGTAGGCTAAGTTACATATAATAATAGGCTAGATTATTTTGAAATTTGTGATATTGATAGGCTAAAGCACACTCTAAAAACTGATAGGCTTAGTAGCGAAACGGACGAGGCTACTATAAGGCCCTTAGTAAACCTTTAGTAGTGCCATAGTAGTAATGGTAGCCTCGTCCGTTTCGCTACTAAGGCCCTTAGTAAACCAATTTGTTTTTAGAGTGCAGTTAAACTTCCTCGTATGAAAAGGTACACTGACCCACAGTTGAAAAGGCTTGGTGATAGCATCGACGTTATTTCCCAAAATATCTGGTAATGGGACCAAAAAAGCTGCTGATGTGTACAACCAAGGATGGATAAAGTCCAAAACCTGCAAACGTTCTGAAGATGGCATAATTGCTGCCATAATGATGTCGCACTCCTGTTTAATTAATAATGTTACATTTTATTTGTCAATATGAAGGCAATTTACAGTTTAATGGTAGTTGCATATGAACTGCTAAACTAACCCCTCTAATTGCGTAACTGGCATGCCCACGTACATTCGGCCCTTTGTCCTCAATGGTGGTTGCCTTGGTGTCAAGGATTGAGTAACTTGAATACAAAAAAATTGATTGTCATTCCTAAATTCTTAATAATTTTTTTCGTTTCGATTTTTTTGTTACGTCACTTAAAAAGGTTTTGTTCTCGTATTTTCGTTATAGTTTATATATTACCTGAATTTATAACAAATAGACAGCCAGTCAAGTATTAGCGGCGATACTCCTGTAACTCTTACCAAGTGCCCGGACGCGTTCCTTTGAATACTGACTGAAACTGGAAACTTTTTACATACACAATCCGATTACATTCAACAAAAATATTTGGGCCTACTTATTCCCTATTTGAATTAATTTAACGGTAACTAATACGGATATCAATAATATTGTTTTCCCTTTCAGATTGACTTCAAATAGGCCAATATCGTTATATGGGTATTAATAGACCCTAATTTTAATAAGAAGGAGTGTCCGTGAATATCTGACGGCATGTCTGACAACTATGGGCGTTTGTTGAAAATGCTCGTTTCTTATTTTCCCATTTACAAACAAAATTTATTACAATATTTCTTAATTTTTCAAAATGAACTTTGTATGCTTATTGAAATTGTAAAATTTTTGCAACTAAAACATTCCAAACTCAACTTAGTATAAGGAAATAAATTGCTAAAACAAAACCGGACATTTTCTGTCTGGCCGCTGGGCCCTTGACAAATGTCTGGTATTTACGGACATGCCTTCTTTAGGGTTTACTCATATATGAATCGAAATCAACTTTCGTATATAATGACCATGAAAGAATTACCTCCGAAGCAGTAACAACAAAATGATCTTTCTTTTTCAGCACTGAAAGTGACGTAGCAGCGAAATCTTTTCCATCGCCAGAAATCGTGACGGTATTCTGAACAAACCAAATGCAAACCAAAAAAAATCTTAGCACAATCCACAAATCATTCTTAACTGTCATATTTTCCTTATAAATTTCTATAGGTTTCTGATTATAAAGCAGAATCAAAGAAGATCTTTAAAAAAGACCACACTAAAGCCAAAACTATCAAAGACTACACGATTCCCCTTTAGACTCAGTACGTCAAGGAAGCTTTATGGCTTGAGACCGAAGCGTAATTAAAGTTTAAATGTTGACATAGGCTATATTGGCTGCCTGTTCAACTGCTGTCTGTTTGTCACGATTGATGAATCGATCCATCAGACTCAACGAATACGGTTTTCTGTGTGCTTTCAAAGGATAGGCCCACTTATTCAAAACTTAGTACTCATTTGAATTATTGAATTAAATTGGTTCTTCTTTGACTAAAAAAATATAAAAACTAATAGAAATCACATATATACTTTATGGTCCCCTTCCACTTCACATGCTACAGTCAACCAACTTCTCCTTAACCCTTTCAGTGCCATAGCAAAAAAGTGCAAAAAACACTGTGCCACTCGTATCTACAAGCTTCCCGCCCTTAAATTAGCCTGTATATTTTCATGAAGCTTTTGCCATGAAAAATAGCATTGTAGAAAAAAAATGAAAAATTTTATGTCCGCCGGCGGACATATGGTACAGCGGACACAAATGACTATAGTGAGGCGCCACGATGTACGCTTGCGGACAACGTTCCAATAATGCTATCGGAATGCTTTTTGCCATACATATGAATGGATATGCATACATTAGTAGCCTATCAAATAGTAAAGTTATTGAAGTGGTTTATCGAAACAAGAAGATTGGATCATTTTATAAGAATTTTTAGTTGTCTAAAGTGACCCCAAAATACGGTAACAAAGTTCGATAAACAAAAAAAATACATATTCTAGAATTACACAGCGGCGTTTTTTCTATTGAATAGTTCTTTTTCAGTAGTTTTAAACTACTGAAAGCTTTAAGTCGGCTGGAGTTTCCACTGAAATATACTTAAAATGAGCTTTTTCCTACTTAGAAAGAATATTTTTCCGTCCACCCCTTCTGAAATTTATTTTGCCCACTTAAAAATGGGTCTTTTTTGTACCTTTGGACTTCTTCTCGACTAAGGTGATTTGAAATCTTGGCCTGGTCCATTCGTTTGTAACAATATTCGAATTCGTTTTTTGCCCAGACAAAGTTAGTGCCATTGTCACTGTGATATGACAGAGGGGTTCCAAAGCGTAATTCGAAACGATTTAAGCAGGAAATAAACGAGTCTTTGTTTAGTGAGTATGCCATCACTAAACAAACAGCTCGGGACGACAAGCAGGTGAACAAACATCCCATCTTTTGACCTTTCGACACCTCGATTGGTCCAAAATAATCGACACCTGTTCTGGGAAACGCCTGGAGTCGACGTTGAAGACGAAAAAAGGGGAGTGATGCCATTTTTGGTTGAAGCGGTTTCGGGTTAGAACGCTTACATAAAACGCACCTTTTAACGACTCTCCTGATGGTGATCAATCCTTTAGGGACCCAGTATTGACGTCGTAACTCATGAAGGGTCCTTTCGTTTGAAGAATGGGCACAGTCTTGATGGGCTCTCCAAATCAGTATATCCGTTAGATGCGATCTCGCTGGAAGAATTATAGGATGGCGAGCGTTAAATGGCAGCGGGGCATTATCGAGCCTTCCTCCAACACAAAGGATGCCATTTTGATCCAGAAATGGTGTCAGCTGAATGAGGTGCGATCCTTTGCTGACTTGTCCCTCGGATCTTAAGTCGGCAATTTCTTCGGCATAAGAATCTTGCTGGTTTCTTCGGATGAGAAATATACGGGCGGCTGTAATTTCGGCCGTGGTCAACTCTTCGCGGCTACGGCTACCACGTCCCGTTCTGGCGTTCAGAGCCCACCGAAGAACGTACGTGACCGTTCATACGAGGCGATACCACCTCGAAGATTTCGAAATTAGAAGGTCGAGTGAATCTGTCTGTCGTTGAACAAACCCAACCCAATTCGATGAACGCACTTCCGGATCGTTGGGGTCCGGTAGAGGAATAGGCGGAGTCGCCGGCCATGTGACAGGAGGGGAGCGTAGATATTGAGGTCCAGTGAACCACCGATGGTCAAGCGTGAGTTTGGTAGCATCAAGGCCGCGGCTAACGTCGTCAGCGGGGTTTGCAGCAGTCCGTACTTATCGCCACTGCTCTAATTGAGACGAGTCTAGAATCTCTCCAAGTCGGTTTCCGACATATGTATGAAAACGGAACGAGGTTGAATTAATGTGGGACAAAAAAGTTGACGAATCCGACCAATACGTAGTTGACTCAATCGGGATTCGGAGCTCTTGGGTGACGAGAGTAGACAACCGGACGGCCATCACCACGGCGCAAAGTTCCTTTCGGTATGGCGTGCTTTTGCGCGTCCGCGCCAGCTAACTATATGAGGCATATCTGTCGGCCAATTTGCTTTGTCCTCAGCTATTGGGTCAAATTGGGCGGTCGCCATGATGGTGCGGATTGGAGAAAACAGCGGTGACAATGATAAAAGCTAGCTATTTTAAACGCTACTTAGTGCGAAGCTTCCTTGCACAGTTAACTAAAGACAAGGTGAGCAAGCAAACGTCTGACCGAAGCGGAGGAGCAGCGGAAACATCTGACCGAAGCGGTGGAGCAGCGGAAACGACAGACCGTCAGATATGAAGCTTGAACACGTAGTCACTCAATGTCAGATAGATCTCCTCCAATGTCAAGAATATCTTCTTGTAATTGCTGACCAATGACAGGTTGGTCAGGTAAAACCACAGAAAGGGCTTCTTCTGGGATTGCAGCGATTTCGGCTTGGGCGTCGATGAGTTCGGCAGCAATTTGCTCTACGACAACCACAGGATCGGCTTGAACCTCTTCAACAACTTCGTTGAGGGGTTCACGATGGCTAACGCGCCGATTTGGGTTCGTGACTCGATCCAAGTTTTCAGCGGCTCGTTTGATGCTGCGGGCCGTCCGAGAAGCCCTACTATTTCTCCCTTTTGACAGTTTTGATACAAAGGATTGAACAGCAGGAGACTGACAGCGTTGGTTGTTTCACAAAACGAAAAAAAGGCACTGACGCTCATCTCTGTAACAACAAACAATCCAACGAGGGCGGAACAGCGAAAAATAACTCGAAAAATTCTTCAGTTGGAAACGTCTTTTTGTACCGTATACCGATATTACCGAAATCCGCTATGAGTTTTACCAGAAAAAGAGCTGAAAATTATTGTGTCTAAAGTGTCGCCACACTGAATGCATTTTAAAGAGATGCAATCTAACTCAACCGTCAATACTGAGTTAAATATGCTCAAAGAGAAAGTTGAAAAATTCGAAACCAAATGTTAGATTTGTTGCTCTAACCGACTGAATGAACACCAAAATAAAAAGAAAGTGTCTCAGCCAAAGGTTCAAAAACGTGTAAAATCCCTCATCATTTAAGAGTACTAAAAATAAACCTTCATTAGTCAGAAATTATAAATATGAATGGCGAAAAAAATAAATAAATGGAGTGCCATAACCCGTGTATTGAAGAATAGTAATAACAAACAGAAAAAGTACAAAAAATCGAAGAATGAACCTTTTGAATAACTAAGATGATAAAAGTACAACTTCATCTCAGCCAAAGGTACAGAAACGTTGCTTATCCCTCGTCATTTAAAAGTACGAAAATATAAGCCTTTATTAGTTACAAATTATAAATATGAATGGTAAAAAAAAAATCCAGAAATAATGCAGTGCCATAACCCATGTATTGTTAAATAAAAGTGACAAACAGAAAAGGATTAAAATGCAGAGAATGAACCATTTGAATAACTAATGCAATCCTCTCACACTGATGCCAGCTTTGAGCTCATATCTTCCTCGATTAACCAACCTGAAAAACTGGTGAAGCGGCTTTTATTATCATCAAATAATTTGCTTTTCTCACCATTAATTCCCGTGTAAACTTTATCGCCTGCTTTAAGATATACAGTGGTATGAATATTATGGTTACAATTTGCGTCTTTTTCAAATTCATCACAAAACGACGCTGCGAGCCTATTTTCTTCACGGGCATCATTTTTGCAGAGGTAAAAAAAGGAAAGTCCATTAGCTTTATTTGGTTGTCTTTCTGCTGTTATTGCTATTCTTGCGCTGGCAATAAAAAAATATTTTCCTGCTTGAGGTGCTGTGAAAACTCCTGTGGTTTTATCAAAGTAATTGCCAAAGTTCGTTTGTTCCACCTCGTAAGGAAACCCTTTTATATCCCAGGTGTAATCTTGAGGACGATTTTTTCTCATGGTGAAGAAAATTGGTGCCGTTTTAACTTGATTGTATCCTATTAGTTTCTCGAAACCTGGGTAAATTCGATTGATATAAATGGTCTCGTGCCTGTTTCTAACTTTTTCCTACATTTTGATAAGTTTTTATGTAAAACAAATTCGAACCTGATTCATTGGCTGACTTTGTAAAGTCACAGAAAACACTTTGAAGATTGTTGTTTGCCTTAATTGTATAAAATCCACTTAAAAAGTGTCCAATATTTTTCAGGTCCTTGCAAGAAACAGGCATTCCGCTTAATGTCCCTCGGTTAGCTCCAGGATTTATTCCGGCTGAAACTAATTCAGAGTTGGATCTTTCACCACGAAGAGCAATAGCTTCTAATTCTTTTACTTTGGCTGTCAAAGTATTCTGTTCGATCCCCCCAAAATTTATATGAAAGCAAACTTTAATTTTATGAAATAATCAATTCTATTAAGCAACAAACAAAACTTACAATAGTTCTTGTTGATTTTGTTGATTCTTCTATTATTGAATTCAATTGGCCCTCTAAAGCTTCCTACATTGATTCCATTAAACAAAAATATTCAAAACGATTATATTAATAGTAATTTAAACAAGAAATATGTGGAGCAAATTATATGTTAACAACGATAAGTATTTGATCGAAAGTTTTTTTCGGGAATACACGAAGGTTACTTATCCATAACATCTTCAGAGTTAAATAGGATTACCACTATAAAATGTTCTTTAAGAAGAATTGAGAATTTTATTTCATTGTTCGAAATACGGAAAACCAAGGAGTAATATTCTTCTCGTTAAATAAAAGCAAAAAAAAAAAGAAAACATGGTATAAATAGACAGAACTGATATTGGATACTGTTTAGAATAATCTCCATAAACATTAGGTAGTTAAACTAAATGGTTAGGCAGGGACCTCACATGGCAACAGTTTACCCCTTCACAACAGCATCATCGCTAATATATTAATAACTACTCCAATTTATTTCAAAAATTGAGCAAGGTATGTACAACATTAAGAAATTGAACAGACAAATAATACACCAAGTTCTTATCTAAAGCAACAACTAAATAGAACGTTCACGTCAAAAGAAAACCAAATTTGGAATTTTATTTACTAAGGTAGTCAAATTATGTATGTGCCCTCCCGGAGTAATAAAATATGAAGAAATGTAAAGAACAGTAAAATAGAAATCTTGTACAGAAAATGTTTACATTATTTAATGAAATTCAAAATTATACTCACATAGTTTCGCAGTAACTGACTAACTTTGTCCTCGATGGGCAAAGTTAGTCCTGTGGTAGAACATGTCCACGAAGTTACTACTAGCATGCATAATAGAAATGCAGAAAATCGAGCCATGTTTAAATAACGGAGTCTCAGGAAATTCTGTTTTTAAATGAAAACGCGTCTTTGTTTTATAGATGGTATTCAGCATGGAGTCGCCACCGTCGATTTTGAAGGCTCCTCCTCCTGTTCTGGCCAGGATAGGGAAATAGCACACTGACGGGCGTTTTTAGCATATCCTGATGTGAAATTAGAAAAAAGCCGCAAGGAATTGTGCTTGTTGAATGCGTTGAAAAATTCCCTTCAATCCTGAGTAAGAAACCCTAGGGTTTTGAGCTAGGGATGAAAAGTTATCAGTAGTTGAAAGGCTGTTATTCTACAAAAATCAAAACAAACAGAATTTTACTCTGCTACTTTCCGAATTTGACATTTTTTCGACCACCAGTAGACGGAATTCTTGTTTGAGTCGATTTTTGATTCGAAAATTACGACTACACAATTTAAGATATACTTATTATACCGAGCTCAAAACCCTAAGAAGCCTCTCTTAGGAATGAAAAAAATTTCCTAGGAAACTCGAAAAACCCAATATTTAACAGAATGTTTTCAATTTCACTTCAGTAGGCTAAATGTTGAAAACTACCGTTCCTGTGCTATTTTCCTATCCCGATTAAAACGAGGGATGGAGACTTGAAAATCGACGGTGGCGACTCCATACTGAAAACCATCTATGGGACGATTTTAATCGTGGACCAATAATATAAAGCTGCGTGGAAGATTTTCATTTTTTCCCCGAAAAAATAAACTGTTTAAAAAAAGGCTTGAATCTACAGATTGTAATTTTTCCTTGTTAGACGAGTCAGGAGATTTGCTTAAACAACTGGAGCCCGCACATGCTCAAGCACAGATGCAAAACCTATATCATCTGTTCGGGAATCCATATTGAGGAGCTGTTTCTCGAAAGCAACATCCATACCGGGAAAAATTTCGAAGCTTAAAGAATTTAGTTACGTACCAAGGTGTACAACGCATGTGCTAAAGACGCTGCCTAGTAAATGCCTAGTAAAAAATCACAGTGCCTAGTAAAAAACAATGTACCAGTGCGCATATTTTTCCTTTCTTTTATATCTTTCTTATGTTTAAATGTTTAAGTTTTCCTAATAAACACATTCTTCTCTGAATCTATAAAGGGAAACGTCAGAAGGTTTTCTTTATTTTAAGATGAAATAGCCCTAAAATCAACAAGGTTCTCCGAAATTTTTTTAAAACGAACCCAAGCGAAATTTACTAGATAAATATGTTAGAAATACAGACGGTATTCAGGGAACGTGATTTGGCTGAGAGACAAACTAGTGCGACGTTTCCACACACCAAAGGGGCCGCAGCCAGTAGCATGTTTCTTTTGACTGACAAGGGGGCACCCTCCATGGATACTTCGTTTACAAAACATTTGTGGGCAGCAATCATTTGCCAATGGTATGCACACGAAGGATAGCGCCCTTTCTCTAAACGAAAGTGACAACTGGTGGCGCCAACCGAAACACATTTTGGGAAACGGCTTGATCAAAAGAGTCTCATGCGACATTTTTATCCTCAAGATTCCTTTGAAATGCGTGGAATATGAATATGATCTCAACATTCGGTGCGGCAGACAAATTATTAAATCTGCTTTGGACTTGCCATGATAGGAGTATGCTACTTTATGATGATTTATGAACACTTAAAGTTTCTATTTTGCATACACAGCTGACAAATTAAAGTAGTGGAAAAAACTTTCTCTAAAACCCCACAGCTAGTGCTACTATTTTTTCGATATGCAAACTATTGTTTCTGTTCACCTACAGCTGGTATAGAAACATAGGTAGAATTTTTAGGAAAATTTCTGCATGAAATCATGATTTATGAAAATCGCGCCCACCCTTATTGTCATTGGAAACAAAATATGTTTTGTAAGCTTTATAGTTATGGCCTACAGTCATTGTAAAATGCGTATGATTATTAAATTATTTTCAGGGGAAAAACAATATTTTTTCGAAACTTTTTTATATTATCTGCACTTTTCTTTTCAATGTTGTAAGTATGTTCTTTCCGTTACTGTTTATTGATATTCACTGACAGAACAGGCAGGATAGTAGCCTACAAGCAACGAACAGTGACCTGAAAAACAAAACAAAAACAGGCAAAAAAAATAGAGGAGCAGTTAAAACGGGCAGATATGACGAGCACAGCTTCCTACACGACTAAGGGGATAACATAAGGAGAAAACCGGATGGAGAGAAAAAAACAGTCGGGTCATTGGACTGACAGAATATGATATAATTTGGGATTTGGGGTGTGGCTGATTACCTTACTGCCCATAGTATGTGACTTGTGATGATAACTTGCAATAACGAGAGAAAAGAGATAATTGGGGATACTATCTAAGAAATACTGTCTAGCGATCCCCTCCCGTGCGCTTTTTGCTTTTTGCTTAGCTAGATACGATGTCTCGTCAAACAAAGGGGCGTTAGCTCGCGGGAGGAGATCGCTAGACAGTATTTCTTAGAAAGTAAACTGACTGACACAGGCAAGAACGGGTAAAACGGGCAACGGGCAAATCTGGCTGCAACGAACACAGACTTATACTGAGCCCAACGGCCTGCCCATGTGGCAA
This sequence comes from Ceriodaphnia dubia, assembly GCA_022539655.2. NCBI lineage: Eukaryota > Metazoa > Arthropoda > Branchiopoda > Diplostraca > Daphniidae > Ceriodaphnia > Ceriodaphnia dubia. The sequence goes on along the minus strand of JAKUCG020000062.1, from coordinate 159,625 downwards.
AATGAGAAGGTAAGACTGAAAATTTTATAAAATGTTTTCTATTATGAAGAAAAAGTGACAGAAGGTTGCTTCAATTTTTCCTAAACGTTTATGAACAATCACAAGAACGGACAACGGGTGGCGACTGGCACGGAGGCATTGAAATAAAATTATGGGAGAGTCATGCTAATTTACATAAAATATTTTTTTCTACACATCGCTAATTTTAAAACTGCTTTAATGTATGTGTATTTTTGTTTACCAACGGGCTACTAACCACCTAGTCAATGCTTTATATAATAGCAATCAGCATTTTAATAAGGATTGGTGATTGTTTCACAGGTGTTCAACTTTCAATTAGCAAAAATTCAATGCAGTAGCAGTAGCCAGTAGCCTACATGTCATGCAAATAAATGTATTTTAGTCAAAATTGCTCGATTTTATGTAAACAATAGCAATGAAATTCATTTGAAACTAAATTTTTGCCAATTATTCTCAGGATCACATTTAGCTTGAATTAGCTTCGAAAACGAATCTTTTTCAGGTATTACCCTTTCTAGACAAAGACCAAAGGCGTTTACTAAATTGCAGTTTTCAAATTTCCAAATGCTACCATTTCCTTTGGTTGAAGCTCCCTGAACGACTTCAGCTTGGTCTTTATCAGAATTGTCTTTGGAAATAAGGCAAACACCCGAACTGCGGCAAAGTGTACCACCATCTTGGGCTAGTGAGAAAGCCTGATTGTCACCACCATGGCAGGGGTAAACAATAGGACGAGTTCCAGGTTCAGAGCTGCTTCCTGGGCTGTCAATACAATAATCATCTATTACGGACACCAGAACTGCTTCTAGCATCGTTCCCATTAAAACCATTCCAATGATATTCCAAAGGAATAGTTTGTTCATTTTCTGAAAAAATCAATGATTTAATCTATGAAGAACATATAGAAAATATCATGCGACAATGGAACAAACAAAAATTTGGAAATGGAACAAAGTCAATCAAAAGACAAAAAACTTATTCTTAATATATAATAGTTTTTACCGAAAACATATTGGTTGTTTTTAAAGTCGGATTCGCAGAGACTATCTGGCGGTAAAAAAGTTAGGTGTTTAAGTATATAAACGTTTTTTCAAGAGGCGTGACCTTAGTGACAAACCTTCTGTTCACTCTTATGTAAATGCAGATACACAATTGTTCGTACGTCACTAAGGTAACTCCCATGAACCCACTTTTTTAAAAACCTGGGATAGAAGGCTTAAGCCGATTTGAACCGATTGGATCAAACAAACTAACCGCTATTCAAAAAAACTTTAAGTAAACTCCACAATCTAAACTGTTTATTAAACTAAACATTATATGTCTAAGATTTCTTACAGTGTACCCTATCGCTATTGCAAGTCTATATTTTTTTCAATAAAGCGTCTTTTGAAAAATTTGTGCTATCTTGTTTAGCCGTACCAAAAAATTTACGTGTATTGTACGTGTATCCAAAAAACCTGGTTCCAAAAAGCATCAAAAACTGTCTAGGAAATTTTATTTTTGCAAATGTAGAATATGGTCTTATAAGTAATGTTGCTAGGAGATTTGCGAATTTGCGCTTATATTTGTACGTAATTGATTAGTTAATAGGTTGGATTATTGAAAAAAAAACTACTACAAAATAAGGACATTTTTTGTACGGGGTGGGTTCTGTTTGCCGATGTGTCACGTTCCAAATGTTCATTACGGAAAAACAGAAGTTCTAGATGCTATCACTAATGGATTCGCCCAAGCGTTCAGAAAAGTATGACAATCCGATAGTAGATGAAAGTAGTTTACCTGCTTACCATATGCTTATTGCACATGTATGTCCCATATCTTCTGAAGGAAAAAATAGCATATAATTGTTTTTACCTGTTTTTTTAATCCTATCTTTTTAACTATCCGTATTCCTCGGGATATACCCAGTTTATCCCAAGTATATCCTAATCATAGCTTCGAAAGGATATATAATTTAGAATATTCCTGGAATATCCCTGACGTATACCAACAAGGACATCGTTAACTCGTGTGCTTCTTATATGTTGTCATGAGTTCTTTTTAGCGTCTTTGACCAAATTAATAGTCCTGCGATAGTTTCCACTTCAATGCAGGGTTCTAGAAATGCTTCACGGCAAAGAAAAAGATTATGTTGGCACTACCAGACTGATACCAACAGCTGTGTCATGGAACATTTTTTCAAAATTCTTAGGATTTTATTAGTAAAATATTCCCATATTAAATTGGATTTGTTTAACATCCTTCTAAGGGTGGTATTCAGATCGCGCGGTGGGAATCGAGGTACCTGGAGCGCCGTTTCCACACACCACAGGGGCGCCACTTTTGGCCATTTTAATTGGGCATGAACAAAGTATTCTCTGTTCTGAGACCCTTGGACAAATAAGTTTTTTTTAAATTGTATTATACACCAAGTATCAAAATAAAGAGTCCCCCTGTGTCAAGCCAAAGAAATTGCAACTCTTTGCTTCTCTGTGGACTGTGGTGTGTAGAAATGTCACTCCAGTTTTTCTCAAAATCACAGGGCTATGAATACCATCTGTTGTAAAGTACTTATATTTTAAATGAGTACTTGGTCAAAAAAGAATGTTTATTTAAATTTTGTTTTTTTTTTAATTTAAAAATTCGACTGTTTATTTCGTTTAGAAGTTGACTGTTTATTTCGTTTAGAAGTTGACTGTTTATTTCGTATTTCGCCAACTTCAACGTTATTTGTAAGTTTACTTCCTTCGCACTTATTTATATACACTCAAATACCTACAATTTTCAAGTTTAAACATATGCAATGTATGTAGCACGTCTGACTGCAAACTTCAAGAACTACCGGTCTCAAATCATTATTTTACACTTTAATAAATTGCTGGCAAGATAAGATATATAAATATGAATGGTTAAAGAAATATCCTGAAATAATGCAGTGCCATAACCCATGTATTGTAAAATAATAATGACAAACAGAAAAGGACTAAAATACGGAGAATAAACCTTTTGAATAACTAAAGCAATCCACTCACACTGATGCCAGTTTTAGGCTCATATCTTCCTCGATTAACCAACCTGAAAAACTGGCAAAGTGGCTTTGATTATCATCATATATTCTGCTATTCACACCATTAATTCCCGTGTAAACTTTATCGCCTGCTTTAAGATAAACGGTGGTATGAACATTATGGTTACAATTTGCGCCTTTTTCGAATTCATCACAAAACGACCCTGCGAGCCGATTTTCTTCCCTGGCATCATTTTTACAAAGGTAAAAAAAGGAATATCCATTGGATTTATTTGGTTGTCTTTCTGCTGTTACTTCTATTCTTGCGCTGGCAATGAAAACATATTTTCCTGCTTGAGGTGCTGTGAAAACTCCTGTGGTTTTATCAAAATAATTGCCGAAGTTCGTTTGTTCCATCTCGTAAGGAATTGCTTTTATTTCCATGTTAAAATCTTGAGGACGAGATTTTCTCACGGTGAAGAAAATTGGCGCTGTTTTAACTTCGTTGTATCCTATAAGTTTCTGGAAACCTGTGTAAATTCGATTGATATAAATTTTCTCGTGTTTGTTTCTGACTTTTTCTACATTATTAGACTTTGATATAAAAAAATTCGAACCTGTTTCATTTGCTAACTTTGTAAAGTCACAAAATACAGTACGAAGATTGTCGTCTCCCTTAATTGTGTAAAATCCGTTGATAAAGTGTCCCATATTTTCCAGGTCCAGGCAAGAAGCAGGCATTCCACTAATAGTGGGACGCCTTCGGTTAGCTCCAGCATTTATTCCAGCTGAAACTAATTCAGGGTTGGATGTTTCACTACGAAGAGCAATAGCTTCCAATTCTTTTACTTTGGCTGTCAAAGTATTCTTTTCGATCCCCCCAAAAATTAAGTGAAAGCGAACTTTATTTTGATAAAATAATTGCTATTAAGCGGCAAACAAAACTTACAATGGTTCTTGTCGATTCTTCTGTTATTGAATTCAATTTGCCATTTAAAGCTTCCTACATTGATACCATTATACACAAATATTAAAAAGGATTATAGTATTAGTAATTTAAACAGGAAACATGTGGATCATATAATATGGTAACAACGATAAGTAATTTGATTGAAAATTTCCTTCAGGATTACCTGAAGGTTACTAAACCATATCATCCTGAGAGAAAACAGGATTGCCATTTGAAAAAATTTTTAAAGAAGAATTGAGAATTTTATTTCTCTGTTTGAAATATAAAAAACCAAGTAGTAATGTTTTTCTCGTTAAATAAAAGCAAAAAAAGAAAAAAGTTTATGAAGGATCGATTGAATACTGCTAAGAATAGTCTCCAAAAAACATATTGTAGTTAAACTAAGTGATTAGGCAGTGACCTCCATGGCAACAGTTTACAACAGCACCATCGCTAATATATTTTTTACTACTCCAAAGTTATTTCAAAAATTGATCAAGGTACCTAAACCCATAATAAATGGCACAGACAAATAAAACACCTAATTCATATCAAAAGCAACAACTAAATAGAATGGACACGTCAAAAAAATGTACCAACTTTGGGATTTTATTTACTAATGAAGTCAAATGATGTCTGTCCCCCCCCCCGCATTAATAAAATATGAATAAATGTAAGGAACAATAAAATGGGAAATCTTTAACATTATTGAATCAAATACAAAATTATACTCACATAGTTTCGCAGTAATTGACTAACTTTGTCCTCGATGGGCAAAGTTTTTCCTGTGGTGGAACATGTCCACGAAGTTATTACTAGCATGCATGCTAGAAATGCAGAAAGTCGAGCCATGTTTAAGTTACAGCGTCTCGAGTAATTCTATTTTCAAATGAGAACGCGTCTTTGTTTTATAGGACGATTTTACTCGCGGAGCAGTAATATAAGGCTGCGTGGAAGATTGTTATTTTTTTTCCGAAAAATAAACTGTTTAAAAAAAGATTTAAATCTCCAGACTGTAATTTTTTCCTTGTAAGATGAATCAGTAGGTTTTTTGAAACAACTGGAGCCCGCACATGTGCAAGTACAGATGCAAAACCTACATCATCTGTATGGGAATGCATATTTCGGCAATAAAGTTGTTGCTCGTGAGCAAACCGGGAAAAATTTCGAAGCTTAAAGAACTTAGTTACTTACCAAGGTGTAAAACGCATGTGCAAAAGAAGCTGCCTAGTAAAATAACATGTAACAGCTTCACAGCGGCGTTTTTCTTGCTGGAAAGTGCCAGCCTACTTAATTTCCCCACTGGAAAAGAATAATTCAGTAGTTTAATTCTTTCAAAACTACTGAAAAGTTCTTTTCCAGTAGGGAAATTAGAGACGAGGAGTGCTGTCGTAAAAAGTTGTCTCTTGGTACGTAAGATGCACGCCACTTACACGAAAATGACAAGACTTAATTAAGGATCAAGCTGTTGGAGAACTTCCCCCCCACCCCAGTTCGTTCACCCGGCCTATAAGGTTAGCGAACAAGTATCCCCCTCTATGACACACAAGGTCGATCTAAGCAAAATTTTATCATCCTCTATCGGCTCCATCTTTACTGGTATTCGACCTTGTCTCAAGTTAGTAGAATTGCAACGTAAAACTTTTAATCTGGGCTCAGCATATATAGACTAAAGCTAAGGTATTTTGAATCTTAATGATCGAAAAAAATTCGGCACTTGCAAGGTTCTAACCTCAGATATTTGACTTCACATTCCCTGTCGTTTACCATTAAACCATCAGACGATACGCGAAAGCTGTTAAATTTGAATTTATATTCAATAAATAAACGCAGCGCACAACTATAAATTCAACCTCTCACGAAAAACTCTGTAATTGTAATAATCGTATTAATAAAATTGATGCAATTCTGTTACTTCCAAGAAACATCATAAATAGGCCTATACATTACAATACAGTTTTATTTGAGTTTTAATTCATCGTGTCATTTTGAAAATAATAGATTTTACATATAGGCCTAAATATCTAATGTCACGTGACATTAGACATGCCCCAGTGTTTAACTTCTTACCGTCTGATAGATATCCAGCTGGATTGGATATGGGCTGGTTGATTGGATATCTCATGGATATCCATTGGTTATCCTGTGCCGCTCGGGTTTGTCAGATGATTTACATGGATGAGATTTGTAAATGTATGAATACCGACCCTCCTCCAGTCAACATCTTTTGTTTTCATCTTAGTCTTACGACATTATTCATTTTAGAAGAATTAGAGAATTACCCATTTTGGACGAAATTCTTTCAATTTGTACGATCTTTCACATCAAATGATAAACATGATAAAAAACGAAGTAGTCTTTGCAACAAAAGTAACAAAACAGCGTTGCATTACACCTTGAAAACGATATAACATAACAGCAAAAGTATACTAAATTTTCTAAAATCTTATTTAGAAATAAAGTTACTTAGGGAATTGTTGTATCTCTCTAGAAAATGGTGTTCACAAAATAAGGGGAAGAGTGAGCAATTTGTTCAGCCATCAACGCCAAGACATTTTTGTTTGGATTTCATTTTTGCTGATTTAGCGATGGCATTGCTTTAAATATCTTTTCTAATAGTCCCATAATGTGAAAATGCTACTTTTACACATTTGGCTGAATTTATGGCCATTAATTTGCCTTACTTAAAGTTTACGGTCCAAAAACAAAAACTAAACAGAATTGTTTTAGCGTTGATGGATGAACACTATTTTCTAGAGAGATTGTAGGTGGACTACGATACCGTATATAAAGGTTTAAATTTCGTTGCGATCAAATTAAGAAACTTATATAAACTCTAATTTAGTCTTCCAATCAGACGTTATCATTTATCAGACGTTATCAGACGTTACTATATATATAATAACTGAAAGTAAGTGCAAATAAGTACATAGCAAAAGGAAATATAAAGAAACAAATGACAATTTAACTTCAAATCTGATTCTATTTCAATCTTAGCCAATAAAATTATGGAATTAATTGGTCTTTTAAAAAATGGACAAATATATCCCAGGGTTATTTACCCGGAAAAAAGATGCAGTTTGTTCAGAATTTGAGCAACATGTCTCCTTCCAATGACTCATTATAGGAAAAAAAAGTAGGTACTGATGCTATCATTAATGCATAAATTTCATGTGTATGGAATATTTAGGGCACCTGTGTGTCTGTTTTAGGCTACCGTTCTCAGGACTCGTCATCACCCACAGTTAGTTTTGGCGCTCTCTTCCAACATTTTTTAAATTTTTTAATGCGTGGAGCACTTTATTTCGTTAACGAGGGGTGAAGAGGGGATTGACCTGCTTTTCTTTAATTCAAGATGTCAGATAGACACACAGCAGCGACTGCTTACTTAAATGTAAATACTTAAAAAAGGCCAGGGGTACTTTAACGTTTTTTGTTACTTAAAATGTTTTCATACTTAAACAATTTTCCATACTTCACATTTTCAGTAGATTACACAACCTACTTAACTTTACCAGCAAAATAATTAACAAATAGGAATTACACTATGCTAAAAATGTGTAATATATCATGCCTAAGCTTCTGTGTTATCCCTAATATCAATTTCATGAAAAAATGCAACAAATTTCAATAAAAAATTAAACTCATATTTTGGAATTGATACCGTGACCCATCGAGTACCTCGAGTACCAGTCTGAGTCTCTAACCATTACACCACAGATCAAGTTTTGACTTGCAAAATATAAATTGGCTCCTTTGGACTTAGAATAAAATCAGAACCATTGTTAAGATAAGAATTATGTGGCTAACTGTTTGAATACCAGAGATTTTGGGATTTTATCGAAAATTTTTTTTTTCATAATTGTTCAACTTTTTGGACTTAGCCATTTTTTGCGAAAATTGACTCTCTAAATGCAAGTTTTAAACTCATTGATTGCCGGATATACACAATACGGAATATTCGTAGTTTGGGCTATTTAGATGCATAAGCCTATGTGTCCTACTATCGTGTTTTACATAATGCATTTCATACAAACGAAATAATATATGTTCAAAATAGCTTTCAAATAACGATAAATGTGTGTTTGAGACGGAGATTCCAACTTGTCGTTAAGTAGTGAGGTTGAAGATTTTTGTGTGAAATTCTAACTTTAAGTAGCATGGTATAAACTACTTAAAATATGAACCGACTTATTTAAGATATTTGATACTTAAATTCGAAATAACATGCTTAACTTGAACATAGCCCTAGAAAAGTAAGTATGGAACCTATGTTTAAGTATCGAAAACTAGATTTCAGTATCCACTGAAACATTTTAAGTGCGAATTTATAAATATTTTTACGTTCAAATGTGCTGGGAAGTCGTTAATGTGTGAATATATGTATAAACTGTATACGTTTACTGTATATGTATGAACTGTAAAGAGAACTCAAATATAGCATCATCCAAATTTTAATGAAACTGACTAAACGAGTAGAAAACACGCGAATTTTTTGTGGGTTTTGGAAACTATTTTAGATTGTTCAACATTCGGAAGCGAAGCACACAGATAATTTGTCAATTTAGTCTTAATATTCTCATTTTAAAAAATTATATCTGCAATATTATACTGGTCTCCCGGCCAGTGCTGCATGTGAACCATTATTTTCCGTAGGCACCCGATCTCTTACACCAACACGTTTGTTGAGTGATAAGAACTTTCAAAGTCTTGTAGTTTTAAAATAAAAAGCCTTTTACTGATGCTGATGGGTCTTATTTTTGGTTTTTATAGTACAACCAAAGTTTTAAAACTTAGTCTACAGCTCCATTTTAGCAAAAAGTATCGAAAAAAGTGAAGGTATCGGACCACCACTATTTTTCGTCGACGGTATCGGTATCGCTATTTCCGATACAGAAACTTCACACTAGCGGTATTTCTAGCGCCGATATAAATATAAAGTATCGGTTAACAAGCCTGCCAATGATCCAAAATATAATCGGTTGAGTAATATTCAAGCAATGCTCGGCAGAATGCAACCCACATTTAAACTTTGCATGTGTATATGAGTACAGCGATTGCATTGGAACGGCAATCGTTTTGAATAATTTTTAAGAAAAGATAGGCCTACAGTTTTGTGGTTAGAATTAAAGTTATTTTCACCCCATTGACTTCTAAGCTTAATTCCTTCTAATTCTTATTTTGCCATGCGTCTTTATGTCAGGAAAATTATTGAAAAATACCAATTTCTACAAACGAATGAAATCAAATTTAACATTTTATAAAATACTCTAAAAACAATTAGGTTTCCTGAGGGTCTTAGGAGCTAAATGGACGAGGGTACAATTACTACTAGTATCTTGTAAGCTACTAGACCTACTACGAGTTTGGTAAAGACATCAATAACTTCGTCCGTTTCGCTAACCCGGTTGATTCTTAGAGTGTTACAAAGCATAATAATTAGGTTCAATCCTATGCATTGTCGCATTGGCATTCTCTTAAATGGAGCCGCCAAACAACTAGAAAAGCCATAGAAGAACTCTCTACGAAATATGTCCACTTTTTTATTGGACATATTTGTCCGTCGACTTTTAGGGCAAATTGTCCGAAAAAATGGTCATACATGTACAGATTTTCAAACAAAGAATGGACTTTCAGATTCAGTAATGGTCTTTTTGGTCTTATTTAAATTGTGGACAATATCTCCAGTATAGAAGATGGCAGTTCGAAAAAATTGAAGGTCACGCCTAAAATCACTCCCACTTTGAGCTAGTATATGTCCCTTTTCCCACTTATGCACTCGCATGTCTGGATACGCCCCCTATTTTTTTTACTTTGACTGAATTGAAATTTAAAGAAGTATCATCACGCACTTCGGTTTCTTCGTTAAGAAAATAAATATGTTAATACTATGTTGCCTACAAAGCTAATAATGTAGTGCAATTGGGATCTTGTACCTGGCCCAAATCCGTTAAAACCTATTACTGCAATATTGGTTAGGTATGGACAAAAAATTTTCCAAATCCGATATCCTGTAGGGTAAATTCTATATATACTCTGACTGTGTAAGAGTATTATTATACTGTGGCATAGCCAAGTGATTAAGGTGTTGGTCTCAGGAGGCCGAGGTCTCGTGTTCAAAACTCGGTGAAGTAATTTTCACAATTATTTGGCGACATTAAAATAAAACTACTAAATGATTTAAAACTAATCTCATTAACGCGGATGATGGGTAATCGAAATTTTTAATTAAATTTTTTCCACAAAAGCAAATTTAAAAAAAATGGACATTAAGTCCACTTTCATTGGGCATTTAAGTTCTGAAAAAGCGTACATTATATTACCGCAAATAAAACGGACAATTATTGTCTTGACGCCCGTTTCGGACAGTAGGTAGAGAGTAATATGAAATTGTGATCGCATGTTCCATTTCAATGCCGGGGAAAGGTCAGTCAATAATCAAATCGGTAAAGTCATCAGTTTCCGATAATTCAGTTTGGTTCTGTCGCATCGTCTTGCTTATTTCCAGCAGCGAATAATTCCTTAAAATTTTGTGGATATATCAGTACTTCGAATACGATGCCTTTGCCTTCTTATGAAGTCCCAAGGCCAATCGTTTTGATTGGCCTGACATATAGTATTGCATGTGTATTCCTCTCTAAGAAAATTGTCTACTTTCCAGAGTGGAAAAGTTTGTTCAAAGAAATACAAGACTTATTATCCGCAAATAATTGGACATTTTGTCTTTGTATGCTAAACATATCAAATTTCAAAATGTCTACTTTATAGAGTAGACAAATATTGTCCCCTTTCAGCTGTTTCGGTAGAAGTGGACATTCCTAGCAGAATATGTCCTATAAATTTTCTTCTGACCTTCATTATGGGTTCGTGGCCATATTGTATAAATGACAATGGCACCCTTTCCTTTCTTACGTTACCACGTCACTTTTTTGGACAATGAAGAATTAAAAAGCGCGCGGGGGCCATTTATAGTGTAGCGGAATACAGCATACAAGACCTCTGATTCAAACTAATCCTAACTATCCTCCCTTACTACCTTTTTTTTTGAAAATCGATGCTACGTGACTGATAATTCGTAGTAGAGAAGAGAAAGAGAGAGAGGGTGATAAACTGATAATGTCCCGCGCCATTGCATTTGCATAACTCGAATCATATCAATTTTGATGTGCAAAGGTATGGGTAACCTAAACAGCTGCATGGTAATGGATCCCAAGTGTCATCCTTTTTCTTACTATAGATTAAGAAGCTCATGGTAATGTATGCCTTCAGGTCATCAGACGCAGCATATAAAAGCAAGGAAAATTGAGGGTGCATTTCAACGATTTCAAAGCTGATTTGTACAGGTGTAGACATGGCATCTTTACCGGAAACATCAACCGAAGACGTAAGTTGAATTTTTTAGATATATATATCGTTTGCTTTTAATAATACCGAGTTGTTTGTTTAGTATTATCCACTTGCCGAAATATTGATTGTAATGTGTGGAAGCCAAGGTGCACTGGACTTAGCAAATTGTTTGGAAAACGCACCTTCCCAGGAATCCGTTATTTATTTAATGGAGAGAGTAACGAAGTGGTTGCTGCAAAACAATAGTACCTGGTGAATAGTTAAACTTACAACTATTTGAGTGAAAAAAAGTTCTAACTGCTCTTTATAATTGGTTTTCCTTTTAAATTTAGGTACTATTATCCAACCGAAAATGAATACTTAAAAATGGCCAAAACTCTTGTCCACTTTTTCCCGCTAACAGGAAATCAACATTCGTCCACACCATGGGTAACAAAACATAAATTTTCATGCAATTGTGTTGTATACTGAAAGCAAGTTATTTAGGATTTTTTTGTTGATATTCAACGTGGAAAAAACCTTTTTGAACAATTTGCAGATGCCCGAAGAGCCGAAGTTTGTGTGTAGTGTGGAACATAAATTTGGTTGTTTGTTGAAATACAACATGATTCAATTGACTTAATTTGTATTACTTTGTCTCAATTGTTGTGAAGGGTGGGAAGAGGGGGACATTCCTTCTTTCCTAGCCTCGTCAAATTCCGACATAATGCCGGCGGATATTTTTTGGTTTTGTCGCGCATTTGATACGCTCTATCAGCCGTTCTCAAACATTTTCTAGTTTTTACGTTTCTCTCACTTGGTGACCCACTCCTTCAGTGCCCCATCCTCCTAAGTCAATTACTTCAAGTGAAATTTCATATCGCGGATTATCGTTTTCTTCTCGACATGTTTCACTTTCATCGTGCATGGTAAAAGTGCTTAACTCCCAATATGTTTTGTTGCCCGGTGTGTAAAACGAACTCAATGTTTGAGAGCCCTAGTGCATTAAGAACCCATATTTCCAAACACAAAATTGATGGATACCCGTTTAAATACCCTTTGAAATGTGTTCAAGCTGATTGCGAGGGAAAGTACGCGACTCTTGATTCCTTTATCGTGCATGTTAACAGTAAGCACAAAAATGATTTCGGTTTTGCATCCAACGGCAATCATTCCTCTTTTAACGAGTTTTGTGGAACTGACCGTGGTATCAACAACGCCACGAAATCCCAAGTCACCAAAGCACGTCCTAACGAAACATTACTAAATTCTTATGACACAGCACTAGATAACCTACTCCTCAATCTGTACAGTAACAGTAGCATACCTCACTCTAGTGTAGAAGAAATTGTCAAGCATTTTGAGGACTTTTTGGTAATACTTAATAGTAGAATCGTTCAAATAGGAAGTAAAGTGCCACCTGATACAGTTAATTTGCCATTTTCACAAGCGTCGACTGAAATCCAAAAGGCTTTATCGGCAGTCAAATCTGTTAACACGAAGTACAAAGCAAAGAAACGCCTTTCGAGTCATCCATTATTTGTTGAGCCCCAAATTGTTCATCTTGGAACTAGAAATGACGCATTTTTGATTAACGGTTCTGAGGTGAATAACAGTTTGCGAAATGAGGAGTCTATTTACATTTCAATTATCGAAACAATCAAAGTGATTTTATCAGATCCGGAAATAGCTAATCTTATTCTTGATGAATTTAAAGTAGAGATTGAGTCAGATCCAAACATTTATTCCGATTACAAAGATGGTTCCGCGTTTAAAACTCATTTGCTTTTTTCCGACAGAACGAAGACATCGCTTCGAATCCAAATCTTTTACGATGGTATGGGAACAACTAATCCTTTACGAGGCCATGGGCCAGCCCATTCCGTCGGAGTATTTTACTTTACAATTCAAAATTTGCCGCACTCTTATAATACATGTTTCCCCAACGTCCATCTCTTTTCTGTCTGCTATACCGCTGATATTAAAAAATATGGCTTTGAACGGGTATTATCAAAGCTAATGGACGAAATAAACATTCTTGAAACCACCGGTATATCTGTTGATATACCCGAGCGCGGCATAGTAAACATTTTTGGATCGATTTCCCAATTTTCCGGCGACTGTCTAGCCACCAATGAAATTTTTGGATTGATTTGTAGCTTTTCCCACGATTTTCACTGTTCAATTTGTTACGGGGAAAAACAAACAATGTCGTCGTTATTTAAGGAAGAAAACTTTGTTCTGCGCACTAAAGAGCTTCATAACCGAGATTTAGAAAACTTAACGTCGAATCCTTCCCTTGTACACTCTCGCGGCGTAAAGCAAAATAGCGTTTTCAGTAAATCAAAATATTATTGTGTTGCCTTGCATCGATTGATAGATATAATGCATGTTCTTCCGGAAGGAATTATTCCCTACGTCCTAAGTTGCATATTGTACGAATTTATTTACGTTAGAAAATTGTTAAGTTTGCAAGATTTAAACGAAAAAATTCGTTGGTTTTTTTCGACTTCTGAGATAGATAAAGGAAATACTCCCCCCGAATTCAACGAAATAAAAGCTGCAGGCGCAGGTTTGTCGCCCAAATGTACAGCCAATGAGTTATTGTGTCTTTTTCGTTATATTCCATTTATTTTGTCTGAATTCATTGAAGATAAGGACGACAATCATTGGGAGCTATTAATTCAGCTCCAAATTATCACAGATATTGTTTTTTCACCCAAACTGGACGAAAGCCTTTTGAATTATTTTTCAGAACTCTACGAAGAACACCTTACTCTCTTCAAGAAACTATATCCTCAACTAACAATTAAACCAAAGCAACACTACCTTGTTCACTTCCCTACAATAGTGAGAACAAATGGCCCTCCCACTCATAGTTCATGTTTCAAATATGAGCTAAGAAATAGCTTCTTTAAAAGAGCGTCACACATTGTTTGCAACTTTAAAAATATACCTAAAACTTTAGCTAACCGAAACCAACTTACTTCCCTTTCACACAGTCTTAAAAGAAGTAGAGCCCGCGGACTCTGTGTGCCCGTGTCGAAATTATCTCCAGTGCTAATAAGTGCTCTAATACCGGGTGCACAGACAATTGCTTCCCGTATGTCTCTTCCAATCACTGCCCTAGTTTTCACCACCTTAAAAGTAGAAATTTCAGGCAGAAGTTTTTCAAAAGGAAATGTCTTGATATTAAGCAAATCGAGTGAGGATTATAATCTTCAGTTTGGCGTTGTCCAAACTATAATTATTCCCCAATCAAAAACTGAAGTTTTTTTTCTAATAAAAAGACTGGAGACAGTTGGCTTAGATTCCTCACTTAACGGGTATTTAGTTAAAGTCACCAAACCTCCTCTTTCGGAATTAGTGAACATTTCAGACCTATTAGATTTTCACCCTCTCGATTTAACAATCCCCTTTAAAAACCATGATATGTACGTGAGGCTAAGATACCACGTTTGGTAAGCCACGAGAAAATTTTTCATTACTATTATGTCGTTGGAAGTTGGCCGCATTTTTTTTTGGTTTTAAAGAATTAAAATTTACATATTGTGTAATGTTGGGCATTGAAAAGAAAAAAAAGCTTTTTTGGTTTCCTTACCCTCCCTCCGACTCTTCTCCCCACAAGTTCCCCCCTCCATGGCAGACGAACAGTCAGTCATTGTTTTGGCGTAGAAGAAAAAGAACGTTTGAAATGGTACGGAAATTGTGTAAAGTGTCAATTTTGGAAACCGGCGAAAAGATATGTGTAACTGCTCAAGATTTTCTGGAATTCATTGAAATAGGTAACAGTAATCAACTATGACAATGTTTCAATTCCACTCTTGATTTATTCATTGGTCATTTATGTGTTTGCTTTTTGTACAGTTTCAGAAGTAACAAAAACTGTTACTGGTAACCTAAAAATTGAAACGCCCGACGGATTTTCACTCAATGCAGAGGGGTTTCAAATGTGTTTTGATGATAGCGACAAACCCGAATTTCATGTTAAGTTCATAGATCCACTCCCCACTGCAGTCGAGAACCCCATCATTCAAAATGGGGAATCTGTGAATGGAGGTAATCAAGCTGGAGCTGCCCTGGCTAATGATCCACCGGAGGTAATTTCTTTCTAATCATATCAAATCAATTTGCAATGTGCTTATACATTTCTTAATATTTCTACACAATACAGTGTCGGTTTGATGTCAAAGACGTTATTCGAAACAGTGGACTGCCCGAACAAAAGATTGACGCCCTTTTTGATAGCCTGGAAAACAGCACGACTCTTCGATCACCAGATCGCCGACAACTGAACAAAATACTTGGCACGTATTTATACAGCAACTTTGGATCGTAAGTCAATAACTTATTTCGTTCTTCTATGATAGACTCTTAATTTGTTTTAAAAACCAGGGACGTCAATCCTCCACCTTGTATTTTAAACGAGATGGCCCAGTCTATTACCACTCACTTTCCTGTGGCAGCAGACGTTGGTAATTCTTCGGTAAATATCTGCTCATACATATTTTAAACAATTTTTACTAGTTCCGTTCTTATATTTTAAAAAGAATTCGTGGTACAACCCTAAAACCGGCAACGGACGACTCATCAAGTACGTTGGGAGAAAACGCCGTCAAAATGGGGTTAAAAGGCCATACACAAGACGAGAGGCTCAACAGTAATATAATCTGCTTTCGCTACATACATTGATGATTGCAGTATATTTAATTTGCTATTTATTTTCTTCTAGGGATATCGTGCCACACGAAAGTGAAGCTGCCGAGACCTTCATGAGAGCTTCCTCTTTAACCGAGAACAACAGGGCTGCAATGATGCAGGCACATAACAATTCGTTTATTGCGAGACGCGCATGGATCGTCAAGGAAAAACCAGCCTTGTCTGCAATCATCAACCGTTTTCCACGCTTTCAGGATTGTTTAGATTCGGTAAGATTTTTGAGAAACACATCAGATTTATTGAAAAAATTGTTCTTTGAAGTAACATATTCTCTTTTCTACAGATAAAGGCCGATTTCGCCTCGGTTTGTAAAGTTGACTTGGACAATTTCCTCCCAAAATGGTTGGAGGTGGAGCCAAAAGTTATTTGTCTTTTTCCAAACGAGAAGAAAGAAGCAATTGAGTCTTGTGGTAAGTTGTGTTCTACAATACGGACTCGTTTTTATAGCCTTTAGTTTATTTGTTTTTGCAGAGTGTCAAGCAGAGAAGTCTCAACTTATATTTATGGCTCTTCCGTCTCTTTTGCCAAACGGCCTACGGCGATCTATCAAAACGCTCCCTACGGAAGAATCCATTCGTAATAAGTTTCTACAAGTATTTCCGGTAACCCAACTCCGTGTTGCAGTCGCTTTTTCTGAATTGTCTATACAAGTCTGAATGTTTTTTTCAGGATCGATTTACCATCGAACGTGCGGTTGAAGAATCATCTATGAGCGGAATGGACGAACCTGGAATTCTTGTTATTGGAAAGCAATTTTTTTTGAAGTGCGAATCTGTGAGCATTGAACTTAAAGTTGGATGTCTAGCTGAAGCTGTTGCCTATTTGTCTGGCATATATTTTGTCTTTAACTGTAACTATCCGTCGGTATTGAGAAATCTGTTTGGCTTTTTCGAACACCTGATAGGGATTCCGTTGACTCGAAAATCGGTGCAAAGTAACGTTACTGTCATTGATTTTCTAACCAAATTGTCAAGACAATGAATACAATGAGTTTCAGAAAGCTAATTTACATGTACAATATAAAACTTATTCCATGAGTAGTATATAATGTCACGAGATGAGAACTTTTGAATCTCGCTCAGTTTATAAGGTTCATCTATGAATCATATGAAATCAATTAACCATTACTTCACAATTATTTATTAGAAGAGCATGATAAAAATTTCTAAATTGACCTTGAATTTCGTATTTCTAAATTGACCTTGAAGTTTAGAAGAATAACATTAAGTTAATTGGACTATATTCATTATGACAATTCTGGAATCGTCGACGGCATTTACTTTTCACCTTGAATGTTATACCTCCTACATAAACCTTGACGTCAATTACACTAACTTAATCAAATGTCTCAAGGCCATAATATAATCTCATCGCCAGTGGAGAAACGGAAAAAAAAGAATTTTTTCCCTGACCCCACATTTTTAAACTTAAAAGAGAATGAAAACATTTGTCTGGTTTGGAAATAGACAATATTTCCTATTTCAAATAAGGAAAAGCTGTGAACAAAACAGACAAGTTTGTCCTCTTAACTGAAAACAATATATCCTATAAGAAGTGGACAAAATTTGTCAAGAAAATAGCGGACAAGATTGTACATGAAGTTCTTTACGGACAAATATGTCTGTAAAAAAGCGGACAATTTTCTTAGAGAGTCCTTCCAGTCATGGAGCCAACTAATCCCAACACAGCAGTCATGATGAACAGTAATAGATTATTCAAGTCACATGTCTGGTAAGGCCTTCAAGAAAACGAAATGAAATTAAACAACTCCTACGCTGTATACATGCAGGTAGGGGGGGTGCTTATTAAACATTTATTGCATATCCTGGTGCATGGCATTTCTACGTTGCCTACTTTTTGTCACGTCCGTCTGTCAGACTTACATCGTGTTATTGGTTTTACGAAAAACGCAACACATCATCCGGTAGTTGCAGGTTTGCATGGATATCATTAGACGGTTTTTGACTGAGTACTTAATTAAAATAAGTATATTAAGTGAGTGGCGCGGCCAAATATTCAAATTAAAATTTTCGATGAAAATTTGAATCCGTTTATGTCAGAATCTTAAAAATGTATGTTTCAATACATGTAACCTAGTAGTAAAACTAAAGGCAACGCTATATTCATAATTCTGAACTAAGGACAACTAGCAAAGTCCTCAGGTTTCAGATTCACAAACTGTGTATAAGGAAATGAACTGTTCGTAGCACATGCTCCTAGGTAAGTAGCTGGGAGCAGCTCACGATTGTCACGAATTAACCAGGCCAGGTCAACCACAGATGAATGGGTCTAGTGTTTTGAATTCCACAAAAATATTTTTGTTAAAGCTAGTACACATAACAATGTGTACACCCTAAGAAGGGGTGTCTGCAAATACCAGACAGAAAGTCTGGCAACTGGGGCCTTGACAAAAATGTCCGTTTTGGTTTTTTCCATTTTGTGTCCAAATTATTTTTTAAATCAAATTTCGGTAAAGTGAACACTGTGCCCCCTTCCATCGGCCACATTTTACAATAAAAACATTTAAAATTTAATGAGGCATTTATTGGTAAATGGCAAAACGGGAACCTGACATCGATCCTAGAGGCCCCAGTTGCCGGACATTATGTCTGGTATTGGCAGACACCTCTTCTTAGGGTGTAACTTTCGTGCAGGCTTATTCTTAATTTAAAATAGGCTATTGACTGATCAACATATATATATGTTCATTCGTATATCACCGAATCGTTAGAGCGCCGAAAAATATCTTGAACATCTAAAACGGACACATCGGTACAAGCAACATAAGTGTTGTTATACATGTCAACTTCTTTGGAGATGTAACAAGTACAAGGGGTTTAATCAAAAGTGCAAGGTTCTCTCGCCCTGCCATCGATGTCGTCCATTTTCACTGTAACTACGAAGTCAGCTGTCACAATGCACCGTCCACAACAGAAGCTAATATATATAAAAATAGAATATGGTAAAAACATTTTGAACAAGAAAGGTATACATTTAGCAAAAAGGTTAGGCTATTTATAAATTAATATAAATATCTTGCCAAAATTTTGCTGTAGATTTTCATTTCGTGTCCTTTGAGTGTAAGTTCTTGAAATATTTTATTATTGCAGTCTATCGTGTATATAAAACAACGATGATTCTACAATCGAGCCAGTGTTGGCTATATCTGCACTTCTTGTACTGTGTATAAAGTAGCCTATTGCGGGATAAAGTTCTCTGATCAGGAAGGCTAGCAGTCTCAAACTGGCTAGTTTTGGGCGTTCTGTTTTAACATATAGCTCATGTAAAAGTTAAATTCTGTATTGTCCATATTGTTCTACGTTTATTAGCCAAAATTGTAGCCAGTGATCAGCATAGTATATCTTAGATATACAAGTAGACAAATGCCAAGTAAGTAGTAGTAAAGGCAGTTGTCCTAAGATACTTTCAGGTAAGCGTAAAAGTGATGAATCATTGACAACCAAAACAAGGCTATAGACAATTGTTCAAGGTACATTCCTAAACCAGTTTTTATCCAGATTCTGTAACCGACGTGAATAAAAGAAACTAACGGATTATAATAACTGACATGTCAAAATCATGCATAGCGAGTCCAATAGAGGATTTTCAATACGGGTGTCGCTCGTCAATTGTTTGGCCCTGGCAGCCATTTTCTGTAGAAAGTTAACATTGGGGAGATAGACATTTTTAAGATTTTTCCAATTTAAAGTCGGAGCAAGGCATTATTTTTAACTTTTGACCCATAAACTGAACAACTGACAAAAAATTCTTCATTTTGAACTATTTTTCGTCCTCGAGCTCCATCCTATTTTCCGGTAATCTCAGTTTTCTCAAAAGTAAACAACAGTTTTCAGTGGCAATACGGCATTAATTTATAATTGATTTTGCATAAATAGCATTATAACATTAAATAAGTATGAGAAATGAAGTAAAATAATTATTCAGCACTCTTTTGAAATTTTTTGGTGCATTTGATCAAAAATTAATGTGATGTTGTAACTGAAAACTGTTGTTTACATTTAGAAAAATGGAGATTATAATTAGTCAGGACAGAGTAAGTAGATCAAAAATAGTTCAAAATAAAGCTTTTTTAGTTGGCTGTTCAGTTTTGGGGTCAAAAGTGGAAATTAATTACTTGCTACCACTTTAAGTCGAAAAAATCGTTAAAATCCCTATCTCCCCCGTGTTAATTTACTACAGAAAATGGCTACCGGCCCAAACAATTGACATGCGCCATCCGTATTGAAAATCCTCTATGGGTCACATTCACTTGCGTAGCATATAGCCTAGGCTACAGATAACACCTACCACTCTATATCATGTGTGGCCATTGGCCACACATTCTCCTATTTGAAATAGGAGAATATTACAAATTTGCTAATTTAATAGACATTAGACAATAAGCCTCGTCATGCATGTAGAAAACCGTTTTGTGATGAACAGTAAGTAAACATAATGGTGTTTGCAAAATGGAACTTTTCACCACGTCTGATGCACTGAAGCTTGGATCAATATCGTAACATGAAATTTCTTGAGTTATTTCACTGCAATAGTTTTGCCATCAAGACCAGTAGCCTACATTTTACATCTAGTCTACATGTCTTCCAACAGAAAGTAAGATTTATAATACTTAATTTAGAAACTTTAAAATCTTTCAAACAAGTCTTGTGTGACAAAAGCCCCAGTGGTCCATACTTAGAAATTCTAAATTCGGGAGCTGGTTTGCCAAGACTCTAACAGTGTTGGATTTTCGAGTTTTTGACGCATCCCTTATATATGGTAGCCTACTCAATAAAATACTGCCTGGGACAAATCAATACCATGAAGAGGCTAGCTCATAGATACTGCTAAAAACTCGGTGATCGGAAGGTCATGCAATGAGGTGTGAGTTGTGACGTATGAAAAACAGTCAAAGTCATCAGTCATACGGAAATGCATAGGCTACGTCCCATTCAACGTCACAAGTCTCAAAAAACGCGGAACGTCAATTAAAGTCTGCACCCTAAGAAGAGGTGTCTTCAAAAGTTCAAATACCAGACATAATGTCCGGCAACTGGGGCCTCTAGGATCGATGTCAGGTTTCCGTTTTGCCGTTTTCCACTAAATGCCTTTTTGAAATTTAAATTTTGTTATTGTAAAATGTGGCTAATGGAAAGGGGCATGATGCTCATTTTATCGAAATTTGATTTAAAGAATAGTTGGATAACACAAAATGGCAAAAACAGAAACGGACATTATTGTCAAAGCCCCAGTTGCCAGACATTCTGTCTGGTATCGGCAGACACCTCTTCTTAGGGTGCGGGTGAAGAATAATTTGTTGTCGAGGTCGAGAAAAAAACCCGTTTGGGGAATATATTGTGGTAACTTGATATTGATGAGCTAGTTACTTACATTTCCGCTTTTAGATATGGTGAAGGGAGTCGGGATACTGCATACAGACAGTTGCTTTTTTAATCATCAATCTTGACTTAAAACCCAGACTGACTGTTAAAAAGGGTTACGATTTCCGTGGGTTTTTAAGATATGGAAAGCGTAGAAGGGTTACGAAAACGGAAAATTTACCAAAACATTGGTTAAAAACCTTTCCTAATTGTAAGTTCCTATGGAACTGTTAAACCGTTCATTTTAACCAACGATTTTCGAGATGTGTATAGTGTGGGTTAAAATTAACAGAACACACATTCAATGACGTTCAATGAACATTAAAGCACTTTTAATTCTGCCTCGAATGGTTTACAGGACGCGAGAACTGAATGCCTCGTTGCAATTTAGTTTTGTTTTAAATTTAATGTAACACCATCGTGGTTCTTAAGGACAGTTCTGCTTATAATCATGGCCCTTTCTGCATCTTGTTTTGGGTACTAAACCCGGCTTTCCCTTCTCGGATTGCCAGGTGAAGTATTTCTGTGGCATATCTGGACCTCCGGAAGAGCCACTATGAGAAATTAGCTGACGTAGAGGGTCAAAGAACGAAATATCCATTCATAGAGTGCAAAATTAGGTAAGCTTATATACACGAATTTCTTTATCCATTACCGGTCGAATATCGTTGGTTAACAATACACGACTTTCGTAACTGAAACCTACGATTGGTTTCGAGGGTTTTAAACCCCCGAACGGCGACTTACAATATTCGAGGGTTAATTTTGACGAAAATCGTTAATCTTTTTTAACAGTGCGAACTTTCTAAATGTTCAAAACATTCAGCAGATAATCCAAGCTTGTTTCATAGTACATTGACCCGATGAGCCCCTAAATTGTAGGCTACTTATTACCGAGATGCCGATATAACTACGACATAAGTGAAACGTAATCAGTCATTCAATATAAAATAACGAGAAAATCGTTTTTTTTCTCATCCGCCCTCATCGCGTTTTGTGCATTTTTTTTTAAATCAATCAAAAAAGTGCCACAGAAGTAGTGTTATCAAGAGAACTGTAAGAGCTTTTTTCATGGAAAGATTCTTGATTTTTAAAGGATCGAGGTTTTATGGGGATAAATTAACATCCGGATGCACTGGAGGAAACCCTAATTGATTAAGTTCAACAACCTTCCCTGAACTGTACTATCTCGATCATCGTTTATTCATTGCCAGTTATTTTTTGAAAACCTGTATTTTTATCTAAAACTGTTCATAGCTTACCTACTCGACAGTCTCAACTCCACCCCCTTCAGATAGCAACAGCAAATTACAGTTGACATTTGCGCTGATTTTTGCCAACAAAAAGGTGTAGGCTATAAATACGGGCAACAGTTCTGTTGACTTTCCAACTACAGTCCCCGCCAGAATCACATCATATATTGACTGTTTACAATTGTAAGTTTTACCTTAATCGAAACAAAGCAGAAATAAACTTATTTTTCTTTTATTAAAATATATTAGGCTACGTCATGGGTGCAGAACTGAAACTCGTCGTCGTCCCACTACTGGTAAGACTTCTATGAAACTTAGTCTACAAATTCTACATGCTTCAATAAATAAGTATATGTTAACATGATAAAAGAAAACCTGAATCTCATTGATGGTGCAAGCAAAGCTGGGCCTTCTAAATATAAATTAGTTAAGCTAGCGTAATTTCTTTCATGTATATACAGATTGCCTTAGCTTGCATGCTGTCTTTACATTCTTGTAAAGGTTTACCTCGTCAATCATCAGAAGTAAGCAACCAACGTCAGCCAAAACAGTTCTTACCCATAAGCCCATTCACCCAGATACAGCACCCTTATTACCCTTATAATAGCCTTTACAATCGTAACTATTTAACACCACAATCGGATCAGCTTGGCCCTTTTTTTGGATATTTCCCAAATTTGTTCCATGTCTTACCGACAACTACACCGTCGCCAACAACAACCGCTACCACAACAACAACAGTAGCTCCTGTTTCTGTAACATGCACCTTGGCTGGTAATTATACACATTTTTACGTTTGTTTTCAGTAGCCTATCACACCATCAGCCTTGTTAAGTTGATGCTAAGATGACACAATGGCGGTAAAGTATAATGAAAAGAACGTTTCTCAATTCTTCTGTATTTGGCAACCTAATTTATTCAGTACTACCAAACAAAATCTACTAAGTCGACACTATTTACTTCGGTGCGTTTTCGCCAATTTACTAGTAATATCAGCAGTAAAGTTATTTCATGAATTTATTAGGATTACCGAATCACTATACTGATCTATTTACTTCTTTTCATTGCATACCTTCCTCGTCAAGGAATTCAGTAGGCTAGTATGTAGTAAAGTATGTAGGCTAGTAACCGTGCATGGACCATGAATCTAAAAAAAACTAATTGAAATAATAGTATATTTTAACAAATCTTCCAAACAGATTTATTAAGGCGTAATATCTTTAAACTCTTATAGAAACTATATTCATTTTTCGATATAAAATAAAGAATCAAAGATAATTCGACTTTAGAAATTCGTAAGATATTCCTTTTCAAAATTGCGGCTGCAATTTCTTGCGGCTGGTGTAATAGGCTAAAACAATTCTTGCAATATGCGTGCTGTGTATATTTATAGTTCTAGAGCTATATATCTAAACCTACATTGTGAGATGGTTATTATTTTCATTTATTTGCCAAAGCCGATAAGATTCTTTCTCGTCGTAGTGTGATCAGTTTGTGAATCAATTTTTCTAATACGTATTGTGTAGGTTCGTCTGATGCGTCTTGCAGTCCATGTCCAAGTGGCAATATTGGTGGTATTATTTCTTCCTCCTCTTTCCCCGGAAACTATGGAACTTCTTCTAGCAGTTTTGCTAATTGCATCTACAAGTTACAAGCTGCAGCTGGACACAAAGTAAAAATGGAACTTGACGCCGGGGCAAATATTGAGCGTGATATAGCTTCAACTCAAAAGGAATTTTTACAAGTAAGTCAGAAAAAGTGCAAAAAAGTACAGGAATCTTGCAGCGAGCAACCACAGGGCTTGGATTACAAGCAATGTCTGTTATTTGCTGCAAAGTTTCCCGATTTTTAAAAATTTTATAAAGAGCATTTAGGCCTACCAATCAAAACTTACATTTCTTTCTATAAAATTAGTTTTACGATGATGAAACACGCGAAACTATTGCTAACCCTGACGTATACCCTACAACCAGTGTGCAGACATTCACCACTTCAGCAACGTCGGGGTCATTTTTATTCTTTTTTAATAATGTTGCTTGCAGTAGCAATTTAGGATGTAAGTGGCAAATGGTATACTCCGGTGTTTAAAGGCTAAGGTCTATTAACAGTATCTGTCACTGATTCGAAGTCTCCCTATGTAGCCTATACTGTTGAATATAAGTAAACTTTGAGTCTTTGAATATTTTGGAGTTATTGCGTTGTGACGCGTCTTAAAATGCATGTGTGAGCACTTTAACTGACGAATGGACTAAAGTTTGAACACATGCCCGAAACGAATAAATTACTATAGATGTAAACATCCCAAAGGCACGAAATAATAATAACTAGGGTGATGCTTTAGTTGCGCCGTGGGCAGGTGGCGGCCAACGATCCAAATTTCCTCCCCGCTCGTTCCGTCCAATAATTCGCTCAGACATCTGGTTGATGCATAAATATCTAAATTGAGAACCCAAGTCGCCTACTAGGCTATAGGCCCTAACCACCGAGCGGGAATAATTGTGCCATTAAAAATTCTTCAGTATGATTCTTATGATATGCTGATGATGGAAAAGTTACATTTAAAATATAGACAACACTTTTTCATAGACCTTTTTACAAGTAGGCTATTGTATATTACATAAACAAAAAATATACGATAATTTGCGAGGAAGGAAGCGCTTTGGTATTTTAGCATTTGAATAGGCTATAGGGAAAGCTAATTAAATTTTTCTTTTTTCTTATTTTTGCCCAATGAAACATTGAAAGTTAATCGAGTTTTTTAGTCGGCGTAGCCATTCTTTTCCAACGGTGATTTCTATTGTAAAAGACGGATCGAAAAAAGTAGATGGTGACGAAACCTATCAAGACACTGACGACAAAGACGAGCAGCATCACGTCGATGAGGCAGCGTTGGTACAGATCCAGTTTGCGAGAAGCACTTCGCAAATGCGGCGCTCCTTGATGCCGTATAACATACTCGATCCAATAAATGGCCCTGTCCAGTGGTCGATCAATCTGGTCTCGCATCAGACCAGAAACTAGTTTCATCCTTTTCAAGTACCTGTTTTATTTTGTCATCCACAGAAAGAAATATTTTAAAAACTAGGCTACATAAAAACTATTTAAAAACTAAACAATGAACAAACCTGGAATCTGTGAAAATCAACTGGATTGCGTCGTAGAGAGTTTCTTCAGTCAATTGGTCCCAGTCTAGCCGTATGGCGTAGCCGTCGTCGTGAGCTTTTTGCGCGTTGATCGGCTGATCGGCAAAGACGGGAAGAGCGATGAACGGCACTCCGTGGTAAACGGCTTCTTGTTTGCTGCAAAGGCCACTGTGAGTGATGAAGAGACGAGCCTTCGGATGGCCCAGGAGGTCTTGCTGAGGCAGCCAAGACATAAGTCGAACATTTTCCGGAACATCGTCTTGGTAAATAATGCTAGTGTTTTCCAATTTCCAAATGACTCGTTGAGGTAAACGAGCAAAAGTCGACATGAACAGATGGCGGACGCTATTGGGCATATCGACGCCTTTCAAAATCGATCCGAAGCTGACGATGATAAATCCTGCATCACCCGAGCCGTCGATAAACGACTCCAAGCCCTATAATACATCCAGAATTTTATGGAATTCAAACTTGAAATGGGAATCAGTAGGCTACTAGCTCGATTACCTTGGGCAACAGTTGGGGTGGTCTGCAATGCATTCCGCCGACATGAACAACGGCTGGGGAAGCCGGCAACTGATAATTGATGCTGAAGTGAGTATTAGTCAGCAATAAACTCAAATAACGATCTTCAATCTGTCGAACGGGCTTTAAATTTGTGATATCCAGCATTTCACTGGCAACTCGGTCGACGGCGGGCATGATGAACAATCGGTGAAAGTATACGACCATGATGCCGGTGAGCGAATTGTACGTCCGCTGCCAGAGGTTCATCTCCACCGGATAATTGGATCCCGGGTGGGGGAGGTGGTCAAAGGCTTGAGGTGACCCGATGGCGTTGAGAAGCCACGGCGGTGGTGCGAAACAATTCATGTAAATGAATGGCGTATCCAGCACTTGGATCAACGGCAGGACGCACTCGTTGAAAACACCCTCAACGATAACTAGGTCGTAATAACGCTTCTCTGTCTTCATCAGTTCCTTGAAGAACGGATTCTTGTAAACGGCCGTGCAATAATTGGTAGTCCGTCCCGGGATGTCTAACAAAAGCCTAATTGGACTGTCTCTATCGTTGAAAGAGATCTGGTGGTCGCTGTTTAGCAGACCCAGATCGGGTGAGTAGAGCACTCGAAAATTAGCCTCAGTGAAATTATTATTTTGACCGAGCAGATCCTTAGACTTTAGACCATTCCAATAGGTGACGAAATGACCCCGATCCACCAGTCCTCTCACCAACGGTTTGAATATGTTGCTGTGGCTAGGTGTGGTGATGGGAGACAGGACGAGAATGTTGCTGCCCGTCACCGAATAGACGGACAGTATTAAAAAGACTAGCACTAATATCCCCATTATCCTCCTCTTATAATGCGATTTGCTGCGTAAAAGGCGCAGCACAAGTCGCGAATACAGTAACGCGCGAGTCTTTGAATGGACCTATTACAGGCTAAGCAACGCGCGTAAAAGGGCAAAAACAATGGTGAAGTAATCGAATGGCGGAATGATGTTAGGTGCTGTGCCAATTGGCACAATGTCAGAGGGTCAGTATTAGTAGACAAAGAAAGATGTGGAGGTGTCACTGTGGTGGGCCAGGTAAGATGCAGACACTCACTAGTGGATCCGACAAAGGCGAGTAAGCAACTGAGGGAAATCAGGAATGTCTTGTAGGGATAAGATGCTTGCGTCGTCCTCGAACGGACTGCATGGTCACGTAGCACTTTTCCACCGCCAGTGGAGGCAAAAGAGTCAGACTTTTAAAATTGAGACACTGCCGAGAGCTATTGAGTCTGTTAATGAATTGCATCAGGTGAAAGTGTAATACTAACAAATTTCCACAAAATAAAACAAAAATATACAAAATTGATTTGGCAGTATAAGGCCTATAACTTATATAAAAATTTAAGGCATATGGTATAGGTATTATTCTCAAGTGTCTGCATGGTATTTGCGGACACCTTCTTAGGGTGCGAATAATTCTATCTATAATTATTGTCGATTCTGTTTCTTAATTTCCTACATGCTCATCCAAAAACCAATAAGCTAAAAATCAGGTTCTTTATGAGAGAAGATTTGAGATTGGCATTTGAGACAAAGTGCAAGTGTAGCCTTTATATCTTTTATAGTTGAAAACACGCCCTCAACAGGCTCATCGTCCTACATAACCGGTTTGGTGCCGACGGCCGCCAGCGAACATCACCATTACAGCAGCCAAGAGAAAAAACAGTGACTAGTGAAAGTCCTTCTTAACTTTTCAGGTTTTAGATCAATGTTCACTAAAAGCTTTTTGTCTTCATTTATGCCGGTTAGAAAAAATCCTAATTCCGCTAATGGCTATATACATAGCAAACTCTGCCATGTATGCATCGCCAGTGAAGACAACAGTTAAAAACGCCATCAACAATAAGGCATTTGGGGTTGAAGAAATTATATTAATGACTAAGCCTGATTAACAGTAGTTTCTCGAAAAATAGGCCTACATAAAAACACAAGGTAAATAAATACTTTGAGAATTGCCAGGAAAGCTACTATGTTGAATCATATTTATTGGTATTTGGCTTAATTAATATCACCCTAAGAAGGGATGTCCGTAAATACCAGACAATTTGTCGAGGACCCAGTGGCCAGACAGCAAATGTCCGGTTTTGTTTTGGCAATTTGCTACATTATACTAAGTTACATTCCGAATATTTTAGATTCAAGATTTAAACATGTGTACGATGCACAAAGTTCATTTTGAAACATTTAAAAACATTGTCAAATGCTTGCGTAAATGTAAAAAAACAGAAACGGGCGTTTACATCAAGGGCCCAGTTGCCAGACATAGGCCCTACCGTCGGGTATTTACGGACATCCCTTCTTAGGGTGATTATACCGAAGCAACTTTTTAAAAAAGCTAATATTTTAAATAAAATGCGTCTGCCAACGATTAACATAAATAGAATAATAACAAATTTGTAGCATTGAACAAGATCCAAATAACACATTCTAAAAAAGTTGATCTACGCTGGATGTTCAATGGGCCCTACTAGTTACGTCAGCCCAGCCAAGGTTAATGACATATATGCTAGGGGATATGAATGAAGGCTGAAAAGGTTTCATTCAGACATAGGGAGAGTCGGAGAGTCTAGAAGGGTCTATTCAGACATAGAAAGCGGCGGCTCTTGACGTGTTGTTAAAAAAAAAACATTATTCGCGACTTTAAAAAAAAGCTGTTTTGTACTGTCTGACTCTTGAGCTAAGTAAGCATTCATCACTTTGCTCTGTCTGATCAGAATACACCAACAAATGGTAATATAAGCCTTTGGCCGTCATAAAATCATTATCTTAAACACACTTTGGTGTGACTATCTCCTCCTGGTGCTATCATACATATATGGAATCGGGGTTGTGAATTCTGCGCTTAGTTTACGATCTACCAACTTCTCTTTTGGGGAGATCTCTACAGAGACATAAAGAGCCTCGAGGGAAAACCATATATAAGTTATTAGCCTACATTCTTATTTTAAAAGGGAAAACTCTTTATATTTGCCACGTGTTCCCTTGTCCCACTTCCATACATTTGGCCCCATAGTTTTCGTCTTCGCCAAATTATTCTGCATGTATAGAGTTGGGCAGCATCATGTATAATAAAATATTTGTAGAACTCCTATCATAGCCTATATCAAGTCTCGGCAACGTTGTTGATTTTGTTTGCCGGCTTGTTATTCCATTACATATACGATAGAAGCAAAATGTATACTTGTTTTTGCTGATGTTTGCCATATCTTTGCTTTGTTGGAATGGCAAACTGCCTAGTCTTCTATGTGCCCTTGGACTTGGTAGTCCCTGATCGTCTCGACGCGAGCAGCTGTAATTCCCCTTCGATCGACCAGACCAGCTCCATCAACTCACTGCCTTCTCTCCTCAACACAAGCAGCCAAAGTCAAAGCAACCAGCAAGTCGTATATAGTGTTGGACTACCAGTGATGGGTCACGTAAGCCAGCAGCTTAATAGCCAATCTACAGCTGTTATAGGAAGAAGACGCACAGGTAAAAGTTGAGCCTTGGCCTCGCCTGCTGGTTGACGCATCATTTCTGGCCGTTTGCCAGAGTATATATAGAATCCATATTTATGTATTTATCGGGTTTAGCCCATGGCTACAGACCGTCCACATCGATTTCTGAGCTCGGTCTCCGCAACAGCTTGCTTATGGATCACAGTCGGGCCTGATTTCGTACATATTGCTGATCGACCTTGCTGACCGTCAGCGTTAGGTTGGCGAAAAGATAGGCCCGTCATTAATATGTGTGCTGAATCTATCGTGATTTGGGGAGCGCTGATGTCGGCAGCTCTTCAGTTGGTTACGGGACACAACATTCTCATCTTATCGCCAATCACGACACGTAGTCACAGCAGTTTCTTACAATCTTTGGTAAAAGAATTGACTGGGAAGGGACACATTGTGAATTGGTGGAACAACGAATTAATATAGAGTGCGAAAAATGGGACAATTTGCGCATTTTGCGCTCGCCTACACTCGACAAAACTGTTCAAAATCAAACGAAGGAAAATAGCTAGCCTATTATTCGTTACTGTTCATTAACAAATTATTTCACTTGCCTGGTAAAATGGCAAATTATTGCTCGGCAATTTATCAGGACCTCGTCTTTAACCAGTTATGGAATTCGGGGCTAAACTTTACCAAGTGACTTTGTGTTTTACTACTAAATCGAGCACTTTACTACTGAAAAATCCCCGGCTCTCAAGTAGTATTCTCTATCAATCACGGCTGACACGGCGCGGCTGACACGGCGGAAAGGACGTCTGACACTGCCTTTATCAAGACTGGTACTGGCTAAAATCTGTAACATTGTAAAGTCAGTTGTATTGTAAACTTTTAATATTTCATGTACAAATTTAAAATCAAGTTTAATTTTAATTTACTGCGTACATTAAGTAATTTATAAAAATTAAAGTTTATTTTATTGATTTCAACCCTGTCACATTTTTTAAATTGACAGGTGAATATTTGTCTGCTGTTACTTTTTTCATGTTGCTTTTTAAGTGTGCAAACAATAAATATGGTAATATATGCGTTGTTTGGTTTTTATCTACGCCGTATTTAATTTATTTTAGACCAATTCTATTTGAAATTTATTGGTATCGTTATGTGCTTTTCGTTGTTTGTATTGTTATTTATTTGTGGTATAACATTTTATGTGTTGAGGAAAGGCTAGTTTTGAAGTGACTTACAATAAAATTACATTCATTTTGAAGCTGTTTTTGTGTGCATTATATATTATTTTCAATTTGGACAGTATTAATTGAGTTCTCATATAGTTATATAATGTAATGCGTAGCTTATGGAGTCCTGAGGTTCTTGTTGAATCACAAAATTTTTATTCGATATGGTGATTAAGGTTGAAGGGGGTGAGGGGAAATGTTACTACTTAAACTTTGTTGGTGTATAAATATTTACTACTTATAGATTAGTATTGAGTGTGCAGTTACAGCAGCAGCATTCATTAGTTCTCACAATGGAACGTTCTGTGTTGAGCCATTCAAAGTCATCCATCCTTGATAAGTATTGCGAACAAATTAAGAAAGCCAATAATGTTTTCACTTATGGGCGTGATATGTTTAAAAAATGGAGCACTACCAAGATAA
This sequence comes from Ceriodaphnia dubia, assembly GCA_022539655.2. NCBI lineage: Eukaryota > Metazoa > Arthropoda > Branchiopoda > Diplostraca > Daphniidae > Ceriodaphnia > Ceriodaphnia dubia. The sequence goes on along the minus strand of JAKUCG020000062.1, from coordinate 128,203 downwards.
GCTTTTTGGCTATGATTATGGAAAAAGAAGATTTTTATAAACTACTTGTAGAAAATAATTTCATCGTTACTGAATTTGTTAGATGTATGAAATGTAAGGGTAAAATGGTTACTCGGTCTAATAAATCCAAGGCTGATGGATTATATTGGGCATGCAATAATAAATTTGGACAAGGGATTTTTGCTCCATTGTGCAATAGCTCAAGAACCATTCGAGCAAACTCATGGTTCTACAAAGCAAAGTTAAGTTTGCCAGAAGTTTTAATATTTACTTATTTTTGGTGGGCCAAAATTCCTGCAATTCATGCTAAGAAAGAATTTAATTTCTCATCTAAAACTCTTGTGGATTGGGCCTCATTTTGTCGAGAAGTTGCAATTGATGCTGTATTCAAGCACTCTGAAAAAATTGGTGGCCCCGGTGTGATTGTAGAAATTGATGAATCCAAATTTGGAAAGAGTACGATATCATATCAATTTATTTAATCATCTTAATTCTATAATTTAATTCAATTTAGGGAAATATTATAGAGGTAAACAAGTTGAAGGCCAATGGGTTTTTGGTGGTGTAGAAAGGGACTCTGGAAAATGTTTTCTTGAGCCTGTTGAAGCCCGCAGTGAGGTTGTACTATTGACATTGATTAAGGACTGGATTCTTCCCGGATCTATTATTATTTCCGATTGCTGGAGAGCATATAATAATATTGAGTATGATGCTCTTATTAATAACAATATTCCATGTATCAGTCATTATAATGTAATTTCATTATTATTTAGGCAACATAATGATTACCAACACCTTACGGTCAATCATTCTGTTACCTTTAAAGATCCCGAAACCGGTGCACATACCAACACCATTGAAGGTCTATGGTATCATGCCAAAGGATCTTGTCCACGCCATAATCGGGCCAAGCATCACTTTCTTGGGTATCTTGCAACTTTTATGTTACAAAAGAAGTGGAAGAAGGAAGAAGATAGCTTTGCGATGTTTATGAAGACTGCTGCTGAATTATATTGCGGTAATGATGATTTAGAACCGCTTAATCCCACCGATTTTGTTGAAGAAATAGATGCTCATTTATTAGTATAGAACATCTTGTCCAATTTATATTATTATTATCCATGTAATACATGAAATTTGAAAATTTTCAGATATTTTTTGGCAAAATTTATATTGTTACCCCAAAGATGTTGCAATATATAGTAACTTTATTAATTGGTATTGGTAAATAAACAAATTCATGTAACGGCTGAAAATATATTTATTAAATAAGCAAATCTTTTTAGGTATTAATATTTCACAAAAACAAAAAAATTTATTCTATGTTCTTTTTGGCATCGAGGCTTGGCCGTCCGGTGTTATTGAGGCGACGAGCTATGGCCTTTTTAATTGCTTCCAATGTTTTAGTTTTTTCCTCTAAGTTACCAGTGTAGGTTACTTTCCATGCTTCCATTGCTGTGTCTGTTGTTAGAAGGAAGTTAGCGTGTGTAGATGTTGATGACAGATGGACGGACGGACGGGCGGACGGATTTGTTTGGTTATGGATAGTATGTACAGTAGGTCCGTCTGCCTGTCCATCCGTCATCGACATCTACACAATTTGTTTATCTGTTAGCTATTGCCTCTCTTTAAATTAGATTATATTAGATATGTTTTACCTATCAGCTTCTTGTACTCTAATCGAGGTAATGGGATTTTCCCTTTATTCCCAGTCTTCGCTTGCGTTGATGTTGGCTTGTAAAGTTTTAGCTTATCTTTGTCGATAACAGAATGCTTAATGAGGGTGTTAATAAATTTGAACATATCCAGGTTATCCATGAAAAGTTTGGCAGATGGTGTTGCGTTAAGATACTCCTTTGGTAATTGTTTTGCCTTTGTAGCATTGGAATCCTTTAATGCCCAGTTTACCTCGACAGCTATGGTTAGTTCTCTTTTTAATTCTTCAGTAATGTTAAAAATTACTTCCTATTTTTAAAAACAAATATAAGAATTTTAAAATTTTTAGATTAATTTTGTCGTGGGTTTCTTATAAATCCTACATGGTTTTCCTGCTCTGGTTCATTTGTTGTCTTTTGCTTTTTCAATCTGATTGCTGGTTCAAAGTCATCCTGTCATAAATGATATTTAGTTGTTAGTTTATAAATAAATTAGAATTTGTTTACATCTGAACTAATTGTGTCCTCATTTAGAACTTTACGCTTAACCTCAGACTTCTTGACAGGCAATTTTAGAAGGTTACGTCTAGGTTTTTTTTTTGGTTCTACATTTGTTGTTATTTGGTCGTTCTCAAACTATAAAATAAATGGTTAAATTATAGTATTTTTGTAAATTAAAATGTCGTTACAATATTTTCTAATTGATCTTCTCCTAAATCAAAATTTGCTCTTGGGAAGTCTTCCGTAACTGAATGTGGTAAATAATTAATTTCTGATGCAAAATTTTCAGACTGTGCTTGTATCGGAGACTCAATTATTTCAATAGTGTGATCCAAGTTGAAGCTCTCCAAATAAACATTACGGTCCCCTTTGTCCTCACTTGAACGTGGAAGTTCAGGTTCCTCATTAATAGGGTTTTCTATGTATAATAATAAAGATGGAGGGGTCAAGCTTGATTCTGTGATATGTCCTGGTACGTACTCCTATTAAAAATAAAGATTATAAATGTATGAATTTTGTATTTAAAATTGTTACGAGCTATTTTACTGATATCAATGATCTGATTTCATCCAGTTCACGATAAATACAAGTTTTTATTGGCAAAGCTTCATTTTCATCATTATTGTTTCCTTCTTTGATAGTCTATTACAAAAAATTTTATTTATCAATTGTTTGAATTAAAGATATATGATTTTTTTATAAGTACCTTTTTTAATAATTTCAGTTCTGTATAAATCATTACTTCAAATTCTTGGGACTCGTTCAATAGTAATGTTAAATCCTCAATTTTTGATCTACATTCTTTTAATTCCTCCAATGAGGCCTTACAATTTTCTATTTCATTAAAATCTTTCATTCTTCCCTTATAGGCAATCTGCAATTTTTTTAATGCGCTCTGGCTACTAATATTTTCCTCTTGAGAACGTTCCAAGTCTTTTTTAATTGTTCTCAATTCCAAATGTAAAGAAGACAATTCTGTTGTTTTATTAGCCAATTCTGTTTTAATTTCTTCTAATAAATTGTCTTTTTGTTGGAGTTCTACATTTGCATTTGCCATCATATCTTTTTTCTTCGTTGTCCTAACTGGTTTTTTTTGGGGGACCGCTTCACCTTTTTTTGCCTTATCTAAATTTAAATGATTTTGATCCGTACTGCTCTCTGCGGCTTCATTCTGATTTGCTTCTTTGATCTTTTTAGTTTTGCTACGAGTTCTAATTTTTTCTCCATTGTCAGCCATATCTAATCAAATATAATTGTTTGACTACCTTATAAATGCTTAACAGCTTGTCTTAACTTGGTCCTGGCTCTGTCGTAACTGAATTGTGGGAAGAAATTATATCTAATAAATCAAATTATGAAACAGCAATATGTGTATTGACTGGAATAAAATTTGCGCGATGAGTCCTACATAGGATTTGAACATGAACTTCGTAGTTACATGTCTAGTGCGTTATCCATTCAGCTATTGATTATGTATAAAATATCACTTTTGTTAGTTGACTTTTGAATTTGTTGTATTTGCCGCGCGCGTTTGGTATGGCCGTGCAGCGTTAGCTCTTGGCCGCGCAGCGTTAGGTTTTGTTTAAAAATAAATATTGCTTATTCGTTAGGTTAGGTTAGTTTAGGTTAGGTTTGGTTAGATTATAATTAATACAAATCAAAATTAATCTTAGATATAGTAGGTTAGGTAAAATTTCTTGGCCGCGCAGCGTTAGGTCTTGGCCGCGCAGCGTTAGGTCTTGGCCGCGCAGCGTTAGGTTTTTTAAAAATAAATATTACTAATTCGTTAGGTTAGGTTAGTTTAGGTTAGGTTTGGTTAGATTATAATTAACACAAATCAAAATTAATCTTATACACAGTAGGTTAGGTAAAATTTCTTGGCCGCGCAGCGTTAGGTCTTGGCCGCGCAGCGTTAGGTTTTTTAAAAATAAACATTACTAATTCGTTAGGTTAGGTTAGTTTAGGTTAGGTTTGGTTAGATTATAATTAACACAAATCAAAATTAATCTTATTCACAGTAGGTTAGGTAAAATTTCTTGGCCGCGCAGCGTTAGGTCTTGGCCGCGCAGCGTTAGGTTTATTTAAAAATAAATATGGCTAATTCGTTAGGTTAGGTTAGTTTAGGTTAGGTTTGGTTAGATTATAATTAACACAAATCAAAATTAATCTTATTCACAGTAGGTTAGGTAAAAGATCTTTGCCGCGCAGCGTTTGGTCTTGGCCGCGCAGCGTTAGGTTGGGAAAAATGGATTTGGCAACATCGCTCAAAATTTGTCTGCTACTCAGTAATGACAGAAAGTCTTGAATGGGTGCTGTTCGGTGTGTGGACCTCTCTTACGTTTCGAGTTTTCATGAATTTTTGGATATAATTTCGTCTTTATGGTAAGTTATTCGTGTATTTTAATCTCATTTTGAAGGAATTTTCTGTTACAATGGATTTTTTTTAAATACTAGACATTTGGAAACTTTCAAAATTCTTGAAATTTGCCCGTTAAAATTCATTTCACTTATTTATATGTTTAGCATACATTCATATCAGTAGTTCTTCACTTACAGAGTCAAATATTGTCAAGACTATCATAAAAGTGTTACTCGAGTCTTATTTCCTTTTTTTTTGCCTTTTCTAGATTTTTGTTGCGGTCACAAACTCAAAACACTGGCTCCAAGTAGTAGTTCACTACTGAAGAGTAGTATTTCCCTAGTAGTAATCTCGTCGTAAGTAGTATACTACTTAAGTATACTACTAGTAGTAATCTCCCCACCCAAAACCCCTATTTCCACCGCTGTCCCGTTAGTGTGTCGTAAGTAGTATACTACTGAAGTATACTGCTAACGACAAGTAGTAATTAAGGGAGTCGCTTTGTAAACTTTTACCGAATTCGGAAAAGAAATTCTACGATCTCGTTGTTGTTGAAGGTGATTTCAATGAATGCATGCATGCATGAAACTATTCTAGGTAATTATTTTCGAAAATAATTACATATACTGTATAGCAGGCTATATTTTACGGGACTCTGTCTTACCTTGGGACACACTCAATTGTAACAAATAAAAAAAGATTTCAATTGGCACGTCTTCTATAGGCCTACCAATAAATAAAGTTACGAATTGGAAAAAAATACGGTGGATAGCTTTTTATCTTAGCTAATTTTCCTGCGATTATCGAATATAACAGCTTTTTTTATTAAGTGCTAGAATAAGCATACTTTTTGATACATTTTAACCAACATGTCGGGGCGATTGTAACAGAGTAGGGGTTGAGAGTAACGTAGAATTTCCAACAAGAGCTTTCACTTGCCAACTCATACATTTAAACCTGTTTATCTGCTTATCATTTTTTCTTATTCTGCAAAAATATAGGCTATCAACTCTTACCTTAGGCTACCCAAACATAGAAAGTGCTGTTTTGCATAATTATGGTGGCAAACACGCTAATTCAGATTTTTTAAAATATATTTAGACCGTTACATGCTTCCTACAACACACTTTTCCAGTGCTGAAATTAATAATTAATCCTCTAAATCTCATATTAAATATAGCCTAGGCTACCCTAAACATCCCTACAGTTTTGTAAGGAACCTAACCTAATATCTAGACTTTTGGAGAAAAAAACTTAGTCAATTTTGAGCTTTTTGTTGGGGGAAAACTGGTAAAAATCAATTATGACTTCATGCTGAATTTGTCAGATTTTTAGAGCTAAAAATGGCCATAGCGATTGCGATTCTCGAGTTACAAATGACCCCAGTCTTCCTTAATATAACTTTTTTGCCTAATAAAATCAGCAAGAAGCAAATGATAATAAGTTATGCTTAACTTATTAACACACCATGGTGTGTTACAGGATATTACAGCCTATATTATTCAATAAAAGTCACATTTACATAGAGGCCTCTAGATGCGTAAACTATCCATCGATATGAATCTTATTATTAATAAATTGATTTTTGTCTCGCGTTTCGTTGTTTTTAATTTGCAAATGCCTATATCGCGTAATAATAGAGAAAAATACAGGGCGACATAGTGTCACGACCCATGAGAACTGGTGATTGAGCACTCTTTTCAAATTTTCCCCATCTTTTAACTTACAATAGGTACCAGAATTATTTGGAAATGGAAATGTTGATGTCTCCCATGCTTTTGAATGGAGAAAACGGAATCTCAAAGCGTTGTTCTGTGACCGATATATAAGAGCTCTTGGTATCTTCTATTTGAAATAAAAATGTCGTTGTGATGTAAGGACCATAGAACACGCATCGTGGATTCAAATATGTTACTTGTTTCATGAACACCGTTCCTCAACTTCTGACGCCGATTTACTGAGAAGGCGAGGAGATAAAAAGACGTACTTGGTCTCATTTTGAAGCCTTTGTTTTCATGTATGTGCTCCTCAAATATTGTGCGTATGTAAAGCCCGTGGTATGCTCAGCAAGGATTGCAAAATTACTTGTTTCATAGACACCGTTCTTCAACTTCTGACAACAATTGACAGAGAAGGCGAGGAGATAGAAAGACGTACTTGGTCTCATTTTGAAGCCTTTGTTTTCATGTATGTGCTCCTTAAATATTGTGCGTATGTAAAGCCCGTGATATGCTCAGCAAGGATTGCAAAATTACTTGTTTCATAGACACCGTTCTTAAATTTCTGACGCCGATTTACTGAGAAGGCGAGGAGATAGAAAGACGTACTTGGTCTCATTTTGAAGCCTTTGTTTTCATGTATGTGCTCCTTAAATATTGTGCGTATGTAAAGCCCGTGATATGCTCAGCAAGGATTGCAAAATTACTTGTTTCATAGACACCGTTCTTCAACTTCTGACACCAATTGACAGAGAAGGCGAGGAGATAGAAAGACGTACTTGGTCTCATTTTGAAGCCTTTGTTTTCATGTATGTGGTTCTCAAATATTGTGCGTATGTAAAGCCTAGGGTATGCTCAGAAAGGATTGGAAAGTTACTTGTTTCCTAGAGACTGTTCTTCATCTTCGTATACACCGTTCTTCAACTTCTGACGCCAATTGACGGAGAAGGCGAGGAGATAGAAAGACGTACTTGGTCTCATTTTGAAGCCTTTGTTTTCATGTATGTGCTCCTCAAATATTGTGCGTATGTAAAGCCCGTGATCTGCTCAGCAAGGATTGCAAAATTACTTGTTTCATAGGCACCGTTCTTCAACTTCTGACACCAATTGACAGAGAAGGCGAGGAGATAGAAAGACGTACTTGGTCTCATTTTGAAGCCTTTGTTTTCATGTATGTGCTCCTTAAATATTGTGCGTATGTAAAGCCCGTGATATGCTCAGCAAGGATTGCAAAATTACTTGTTTCATAGACACCGTTCTTCAACTTCTGACACCAATTGACAGAGAAGGCGAGGAGATAGAAAGACGTACTTGGTCTCATTTTGAAGCCTTTGTTTTCATGTATGTGGTTCTCAAATATTGTGCGTATGTAAAGCCCAGGGTATGCTCAGAAAGGATTGGAAAGTTACTTGTTTCCTAGAGACTGTTCTTCATCTTCGTATACACCGTTCTTCAACTTCTGACGCCAATTGACGGAGAAGGCGAGGAGATAGAAAGACGTACTTGGTCTCATTTTGAAGCCTTTGTTTTCATGTATGTGCTCCTCAAATATTGTGCGTATGTAAAGCCCGTGGTATGCTCAGCAAGGATTGCAAAATTACTTGTTTCATAGACACCGTTCTTCAACTTCTGACAACAATTGACAGAGAAGGCGAGGAGATAGAAAGACGTACTTGGTCTCATTTTGAAGCCTTTGTTTTCATGTATGTGCTCCTTAAATATTGTGCGTATGTAAAGCCCGTGATATGCTCAGCAAGGATTGCAAAATTACTTGTTTCATAGACACCGTTCTTCAACTTCTGACAACAATTGACAGAGAAGGCGAGGAGATAGAAAGACGTACTTGGTCTCATTTTGAAGCCTTTGTTTTCATGTATGTGCTCCTTAAATATTGTGTGTATGTAAAGCCCGTGATATGCTCAGCAAGGATTGCAAAATTACTTGTTTCATAGACACCGTTCTTCAACTTCTGACACCAATTGACAGAGAAGGCGAGGAGATAGAAAGACGTACTTGGTCTCATTTTGAAGCCTTTGTTTTCATGTATGTGCTCCTCAAATATTGTGCGTATGTAAAGCCCGTGGTATGCTCAGCAAGGATTGCAAAATTACTTGTTTCATAGACACCGTTCTTCAACTTCTGACACCAATTGACAAAGAAGGCGAGGAGATAGAAAGACGTACTTGGTCTCATTTTGAAGCCTTTGTATCCATGTATGTGGTCCTAAAGTATTGTGCGTATGTAAAGCCCGTGGTATGCTCAGCAAGGATTGCAAAATTACTTGTTTCATAGACACCGTTCTTCAACTTCTGACAACAATTGACAGAGAAGGCGAGGAGATAGAAAGACGTACTTGGTCTCATTTTGAAGCCTTTGTTTTCATGTATGTGCTCCTCAAATATTGTGCGTATGTAAAGCCCGTGATATGCTCAGCAAGGATTGCAAAATTACTTGTTTCATAGACACCGTTCTTCAACTTCTGACAACAATTGACAGAGAAGGCGAGGAGATAGAAAGACGTACTTGGTCTCATTTTGAAGCCTTTGTTTTCATGTATGTGCTCCTCAAATATTGTGCGTATGTAAAGCCCGTGGTATGCTCAGCAAGGATTGCAAAATTACTTGTTTCATAGACACCGTTCTTAAATTTCTGACGCCGATTTACTGAGAAGGCGAGGAGATAGAAAGACGTACTTGGTCTCATTTTGAAGCCTTTGTTTTCATGTATGTGCTCCTCAAATATTGTGCGTATGTAAAGCCCGTGATATGCTCAGCAAGGATTGCAAAATTACTTGTTTCTAGACACCATTCTTCAACTTCTGACACCAATTGACAGAGAAGGCGAGGAGATAGAAAGACGTACTTGGTCTCATTTTGAAGCCTTTGTATTCATGTATGTGCTCCTCAAATATTGTGCGTATGTAAAGCCCGTGGTATGCTCAGCAAGGATTGCAAAATTACTTGTTTCATAGACACCGTTCTTCAACTTCTGACACCAATTGACAAAGAAGGCGAGAAGATAGAAAGACGTACTTGGTCTCATTTTGAAGCCTTTGTATCCATGTATGTGGTCCTAAAGTATTGTGCGTATGTAAAGCCCGTGGTATGCTCAGCAAGGATTGCAAAATTACTTGTTTCATAGACACCGTTCTTCAACTTCTGACAACAATTGACAGAGAAGGCGAGGAGATAGAAAGACGTACTTGGTCTCATTTTGAAGCCTTTGTTTTCATGTATGTGCTCCTCAAATATTGTGCGTATGTAAAGCCCGTGATATGCTCAGCAAGGATTGCAAAATTACTTGTTTCATAGACACCGTTCTTCAACTTCTGACAACAATTGACAGAGAAGGCGAGAAGATAGAAAGACGTACTTGGTCTCATTTTGAAGCCTTTGTTTTCATGTATGTGCTCCTCAAATATTGTGCGTATGTAAAGCCCGGGGTATGCTCAGAAAGGATTGAAAAGTTACTTGTTTCCTAGAGACTGTTCTTCATCTTCGTATACACCGTTCTTCAACTTCTGACGCCAATTGACAGAGAAGGCGAGGAGATAGAAAGACGTACTTGGTCTCATTTTGAAGCCTTTGTTTTCATGTATGTGCTCCTCAAATATTGTGCGTATGTAAAGCCCGTGGTATGCTCAGCAAGGATTGCAAAATTACTTGTTTCATAGACACCGTTCTTAAATTTCTGACGCCGATTTACTGAGAAGGCGAGGAGATAGAAAGACGTACTTGGTCTCATTTTGAAGCCTTTGTTTTCATGTATGTGCTCCTCAAATATTGTGCGTATGTAAAGCCCGTGGTATGCTCAGCAAGGATTGCAAAATTACTTGTTTCATAGACACCGTTCTTCAACTTCTGACAACAATTGACAGAGAAGGCGAGGAGATAGAAAGACGTACTTGGTCTCATTTTGAAGCCTTTGTTTTCATGTATGTGCTCCTCAAATATTGTGCGTATGTAAAGCCCGTGATATGCTCAGCAAGGATTGCAAAATTACTTGTTTCATAGACACCGTTCTTCAACTTCTGACACCAATTGACAGAGAAGGCGAGGAGATAGAAAGACGTACTTGGTCTCATTTTGAAGCCTTTGTTTTCATGTATGTGCTCCTCAAATATTGTGCGTATGTAAAGCCCGTGATATGCTCAGCAAGGATTGCAAAATTACTTGTTTCATAGACACCGTTCTTCAACTTCTGACACCAATTGACAGAGAAGGCGAGGAGATAGAAAGACGTACTTGGTCTCATTTTGAAGCCTTTGTATTCATGTATGTGCTCCTCAAATATTGTGCGTATGTAAAGCCCGTGGTATGCTCAGCAAGGATTGCAAAATTACTTGTTTCATAGACACCGTTCTTCATTTTCTGACAACAATTGACAGAGAAGGCGAGGAGATAGAAAGACGTACTTGGTCTCATTTTGAAGCCTTTGTATTCATGTATGTGCTCCTCAAATATTGTGCGTATGTAAAGCCCGTGATATGCTCAGCAAGGATTTCAAAATTACTTGTTTCATAGACACCGTTCTTCAACTTCTGACACCAATTGACAGAGAAGGCGAGGAGATAGAAAGACGTACTTGGTCTCATTTTGAAGCCTTTGTATTCATGTATGTGCTCCTCAAATATTGTGCGTATGTAAAGCCCGTGATATGCTCAGCAAGGATTGCAAAATTACTTGTTTCATAGACACCATTCTTCAACTTCTGACACCAATTGACAGAGAAGGCGAGGAGATAGAAAGAAGTACTTGGTCTCATTTTGAAGCCTTTGTATTCATGTATGTGCTCCTCAAATATTGTGCGTATGTAAAGCCCGTGGTATGCTCAGCAAGGATTGCAAAATTACTTGTTTCATAGACACCGTTCTTCAACTTCTGACACCAATTGACAAAGAAGGCGAGGAGATAGAAAGACGTACTTGGTCTCATTTTGAAGCCTTTGTATCCATGTATGTGCTCCTTAAGTATTGTGCGTATGTAAAGCCCGTGTTATGCTCAGCAAGGATTGCAAAATTACTTGTTTCATAGACACCGTTCTTCAACTTCTGACGCCAATTGACAGAGAAGGCGAGGAGATAGAAAGACGTACTTGGTCTCATTTTGAAGCCTTTGTTTTCATGTATGTGCTCCTCAAATATTGTGCGTATGTAAAGCCCGTGATATGCTCAGCAAGGATTGCAAAATTACTTGTTTCATAGACACCGTTCTTCAACTTCTGACAACAATTGACAGAGAAGGCGAGGAGATAGAAAGACGTACTTGGTCTCATTTTGAAGCCTTTGTTTTCATGTATGTGGTCCTTAAATATTGTGCGTATGTAAAGCCCGGGGTATGCTCAGAAAGGATTGAAAAGTTACTTGTTTCCTAGAGACTGTTCTTCATCTTCGTATACACCGTTCTTCAACTTCTGACGCCAATTGACAGAGAAGGCGAGGAGATAGAAAGACGTACTTGGTCTCATTTTGAAGCCTTTGTTTTCATGTATGTGCTCCTCAAATATTGTGCGTATGTAAAGCCCGTGGTATGCTCAGCAAGGATTGCAAAATTACTTGTTTCATAGACACCGTTCTTCAACTTCTGACAACAATTGACAGAGAAGGCGAGGAGATAGAAAGACGTACTTGGTCTCATTTTGAAGCCTTTGTTTTCATGTATGTGGTCCTCAAATATTGTGTGTATGTAAAGCCCGTGATATGCTCAGCAAGGATTGCAAAATTACTTGTTTCATAGACACCGTTCTTAAATTTCTGACGCCGATTTACTGAGAAGGCGAGGAGATAGAAAGACGTACTTGGTCTCATTTTGAAGCTTTTGTTTTCATGTATGTGCTCCTTAAATATTGTGCGTATGTAAAGCCCGTGATATGCTCAGCAAGGATTGCAAAATTACTTGTTTCATAGACACCGTTCTTAAATTTCTGACACCAATTGACAGAGAAGGCGAGGAGATAGAAAGACGTACTTGGTCTCATTTTGAAGCCTTTGTTTTCATGTATGTGCTCCTCAAATATTGTGCGTATGTAAAGCCCGTGGTATGCTCAGCAAGGATTGCAAAATTACTTGTTTCATAGACACCGTTCTTCAACTTCTGACAACAATTGACAGAGAAGGCGAGGAGATAGAAAGACGTACTTGGTCTCATTTTGAAGCCTTTGTTTTCATGTATGTGCTCCTCAAATATTGTGCGTATGTAAAGCCCGTGATATGCTCAGCAAGGATTGCAAAATTACTTGTTTCATAGACACCGTTCTTCAACTTCTGACAACAATTGACAGAGAAGGCGAGGAGATAGAAAGACGTACTTGGTCTCATTTTGAAGCCTTTGTATTCATGTATGTGCTCCTCAAATATTGTGCGTATGTAAAGCCCGTGGTATGCTCAGCAAGGATTGCAAAATTACTTGTTTCATAGACACCGTTCTTCAAATTCTGACAACAATTGACAGAGAAGGCGAGGAGATAGAAAGACGTACTTGGTCTCATTTTGAAGCCTTTGTATTCATGTATGTGCTCCTCAAATATTGTGCGTATGTAAAGCCCGTGATATGCTCAGCAAGGATTGCAAAATTACTTGTTTCATAGACACCGTTCTTCAACTTCTGACACCAATTGACAGAGAAGGCGAGGAGATAGAAAGACGTACTTGGTCTCATTTTGAAGCCTTTGTATTCATGTATGTGCTCCTCAAATATTGTGCGTATGTAAAGCCCGTGGTATGCTCAGCAAGGATTGCAAAATTACTTGTTTCATAGACACCGTTCTTCAACTTCTGACACCAATTGACAGAGAAGGCGAGGAGATAGAAAGACGTACTTGGTCTCATTTTGAAGCCTTTGTATTCATGTATGTACTCCTCAAATATTGTGCGTATGTAAAGCCCGTGATATGCTCAGCAAGGATTGCAAAATTACTTGTTTCATAGACACCGTTCTTCAACTTCTGACGCCAATTGACAGAGAAGGCGAGGAGATAGAAAGACGTACTTGGTCTCATTTTGAAGCCTTTGTTTTCATGTATGTGCTCCTCAAATATTGTGCGTATGTAAAGCCCGTGGTATGCTCAGCAAGGATTGCAAAATTACTTGTTTCATAGACACCGTTCTTCAACTTCTGACAACAATTGACAGAGAAGGCGAGGAGATAGAAAGACGTACTTGGTCTCATTTTGAAGCCTTTGTTTTCATGTATGTGGTCCTCAAATATTGTGCGTATGTAAAGCCCGGGGTATGCTCAGAAAGGATTGAAAAGTTACTTGTTTCCTAGAGACTGTTCTTCATCTTCGTATACACCGTTCTTCAACTTCTGACGCCAATTGACAGAGAAGGCGAGGAGATAGAAAGACGTACTTGGTCTCATTTTGAAGCCTTTGTTTTCATGTATGTGCTCCTCAAATATTGTGCGTATGTAAAGCCCGTGGTATGCTCAGCAAGGATTGCAAAATTACTTGTTTCATAGACACCGTTCTTCAACTTCTGACAACAATTGACAGAGAAGGCGAGGAGATAGAAAGACGTACTTGGTCTCATTTTGAAGCCTTTGTTTTCATGTATGTGGTCCTCAAATATTGTGTGTATGTAAAGCCCGTGATATGCTCAGCAAGGATTGCAAAATTACTTGTTTCATAGACACCGTTCTTCAACTTCTGACGCAAATTGACAGAGAAGGCGAGGAGATAGAAAGACGTACTTGGTCTCATTTTGAAGCCTTTGTTTTCATGTATGTGCTCCTCAAATATTGTGCGTATGTAAAGCCCGTGATATGCTCAGCAAGGATTGCAAAATTACTTGTTTCATAGACACCGTTCTTCATTTTCTGACACCAATTGACAGAGAAGGCGAGGAGATAGAAAGACGTACTTGGTCTCATTTTGAAGCCTTTGTTTTCATGTATGTGCTCCTCAAATATTGTGCGTATGTAAAGCCCGTGGTATGCTCAGCAAGGATTGCAAAATTACTTGTTTCATAGACACCGTACTTCATTTTCTGACAACAATTGACAGAGAAGGCGAGGAGATAGAAAGACGTACTTGGTCTCATTTTGAAGCCTTTGTTTTCATGTATGTGCTCCTCAAATATTGTGCGTATGTAAAGCCCGTGATATGCTCAGCAAGGATTGCAAAATTACTTGTTTCATAGACACCGTTCTTCAACTTCTGACACCAATTGACAGAGAAGGCGAGGAGATAGAAAGACGTACTTGGTCTCATTTTGAAGCCTTTGTATTCATGTATGTGCTCCTCAAATATTGTGCGTATGTAAAGCCCGTGGTATGCTCAGCAAGGATTGCAAAATTACTTGTTTCATAGACACCGTTCTTCAACTTCTGACACCAATTGACAGAGAAGGCGAGGAGATAGAAAGACGTACTTGGTCTCATTTTGAAGCCTTTGTATTCATGTATGTGGTCCTCAAATATTGTGCGTATGTAAAGCCCGTGTTATGCTCAGCAAGGATTGCAAAATTACTTGTTTCATAGACACCGTTCTTCAACTTCTGACACCAATTGACAGAGAAGGCGAGGAGATAGAAAGACGTACTTGGTCTCATTTTGAAGCCTTTGTTTTCATGTATGTGCTCCTCAAATATTGTGCGTATGTAAAGCCCGTGGTATGCTCAGCAAGGATTGCAAAATTACTTGTTTCATAGACACCGTTCTTCAACTTCTGACAACAATTGACAGAGAAGGCGAGGAGATAGAAAGACGTACTTGGTCTCATTTTGAAGCCTTTGTTTTCATGTATGTGCTCCTCAAATATTGTGCGTATGTAAAGCCCGTGATATGCTCAGCAAGGATTGCAAAATTACTTGTTTCATAGACACCGTTCTTCAACTTCTGACACCAATTGACAGAGAAGGCGAGGAGATAGAAAGACGTACTTGGTCTCATTTTGAAGCCTTTGTTTTCATGTATGTGCTCCTCAAATATTGTGCGTATGTAAAGCCCGTGGTATGCTCAGCAAGGATTGCAAAATTACTTGTTTCATAGACACCGTTCTTCATCTTCTGACAACAATTGACAGAGAAGTCGAGGAGATAGAAAGACGTACTTGGTCTCATTTTGAAGCCTTTGTTTTCATGTATGTGCTCCTCAAATATTGTGCGTATGTAAAGCCCGTGATATGCTCAGCAAGGATTGCAAAATTACTTGTTTCATAGACACCGTTCTTCAACTTCTGACACCAATTGACAGAGAAGGCGAGGAGATAGAAAGACGTACTTGGTCTCATTTTGAAGCCTTTGTATTCATGTATGTGCTCCTCAAATATTGTGCGTATGTAAAGCCCGTGGTATGCTCAGCAAGGATTGCAAAATTACTTGTTTCATAGACACCGTTCTTCAACTTCTGACAACAATTGACAGAGAAGGCGAGGAGATAGAAAGACGTACTTGGTCTCATTTTGAAGCCTTTGTTTTCATGTATGTGGTCCTCAAATATTGTGCATATGTAAAGCCCGTGGTATGCTCAGCAAGGATTGCAAAATTACTTGTTTTATAGACACCGTTCTTCAACTTCTGACACCAATTGACAGAGAAGGCGAGGAGATAGAAAGACGTGCTTGGTCTCATTTTGAAGCCTTTGTATTCATGTATGTGCTCCTCAAATATTGTGCGTATGTAAAGCCCGTGATATGCTCAGCAAGGATTGCAAAATTACTTGTTTCATAGACACCGTTCTTCAACTTCTGACACCAATTGACAGAGAAGGCGAGGAGATAGAAAGACGTACTTGGTCTCATTTTGAAGCCTTTGTTTTCATGTATGTGCTCCTCAAATATTGTGCGTATGTAAAGCCCGTGGTATGCTCAGCAAGGATTGCAAAATTACTTGTTTCATAGACA
Organism: Ceriodaphnia dubia; assembly: GCA_022539655.2. Classification (NCBI taxonomy): domain Eukaryota; kingdom Metazoa; phylum Arthropoda; class Branchiopoda; order Diplostraca; family Daphniidae; genus Ceriodaphnia; species Ceriodaphnia dubia. The sequence continues at coordinate 112,130 of JAKUCG020000062.1, read as the reverse complement.
CCGTTCTTCAACTTCTGACAACAATTGACAGAGAAGGCGAGGAGATAGAAAGACGTACTTGGTCTCATTTTGAAGCCTTTGTATTCATGTATGTGCTCCTCAAATATTGTGCGTATGTAAAGCCCGTGTTATGCTCAGCAAGGATTGCAAAATTACTTTTTTCATAGACACCGTTCTTCAACTTCTGACGCCAATTGACAGAGAAGGCGAGGAAATAGAAAGACGTACTTGGTCTCATTTTGAAGCCTTTGTTTTCATGTATGTGCTCCTCAAATATTGTGCGTATGTAAAGCCCGTGATCTGCTCAGCAAGGATTGCAAAATTACTTGTTTCATAGACACCGTTCTTCAACTTCTGACACCAATTGACAGAGAAGGCGAGGAGATAGAAAGACGTACTTGGTCTCATTTTGAAGCCTTTGTTTTCATGTATGTGCTCCTCAAATATTGTGCGTATGTAAAGCCCGTGGTATGCTCAGCAAGGATTGCAAAATTACTTGTTTCATAGACACCGTTCTTCAACTTCTGACAACAATTGACAGAGAAGGCGAGGAGATAGAAAGACGTACTTGGTCTCATTTTGAAGCCTTTGTTTTCATGTATGTGGTCCTCAAATATTGTGCGTATGTAAAGCCCGGGGTATGCTCAGAAAGGATTGAAAAGTTACTTGTTTCCTAGAGACTGTTCTTCATCTTCGTATACACCGTTCTTCAACTTCTGACGCCAATTGACAGAGAAGGCGAGGAGATAGAAAGACGTACTTGGTCTCATTTTGAAGCCTTTGTATTCATGTATGTGCTCCTCAAATATTGTGCGTATGTAAAGCCCGTGGTATGCTCAGCAAGGATTGCAAAATTACTTGTTTCATAGACACCGTTCTTCAACTTCTGACAACAATTGACAGAGAAGGCGAGGAGATAGAAAGACGTACTTGGTCTCATTTTGAAGCCTTTGTTTTCATGTATGTGGTCCTCAAATATTGTGTGTATGTAAAGCCCGTGATATGCTCAGCAAGGATTGCAAAATTACTTGTTTCATAGACACCGTTCTTAAATTTCTGACACCAATTGACAGAGAAGGCGAGGAGATAGAAAGACGTACTTGGTCTCATTTTGAAGCCTTTGTATTCATGTATGTGCTCCTCAAATATTGTGCGTATGTAAAGCCCGTGGTATGCTCAGCAAGGATTGCAAAATTACTTGTTTCATAGACACCGTTCTTCAACTTCTGACAACAATTGACAGAGAAGGCGAGGAGATAGAAAGACGTACTTGGTCTCATTTTGAAGCCTTTGTTTTCATGTATGTGCTCCTCAAATATTGTGCGTATGTAAAGCCCGTGGTATGCTCAGCAAGGATTTCAAAATTACTTGTTTCATAGACACCGTTCTTCAACTTCTGACACCAATTGACAGAGAAGGCGAGGAGATAGAAAGACGTACTTGGTCTCATTTTGAAGCCTTTGTATTCATGTATGTGCTCCTCAAATATTGTGCGTATGTAAAGCCCGTGGTATGCTCAGCAAGGATTGCAAAATTACTTGTTTCATAGACACCGTTCTTCAACTTCTGACAACAATTGACAGAGAAGGCGAGGAGATAGAAAGACGTACTTGGTCTCATTTTGAAGCCTTTGTTTTCATGTATGTGGTCCTCAAATATTGTGCGTATGTAAAGCCCGTGGTATGCTCAGAAAGGATTGAAAAGTTACTTGTTTCATAGACACAGTTCTTCATCTTCGTATTTCTTCACGCCGAATTGACAGAGAAGGCGAGGAGATAGAAAGACGTACTTGGTCTCATTTTGAAGCCTTTGTATCCATGTATGTGCTCCTGAGGTATCGTGCGTATGTAAAGCCCGTGGTATGCTCAGCAAGGATTGCAAAATTACTTGTTTCATAGACACCGTTCTTCAACTTCTGACACCAATTGACAGAGAAAACGAGGAGATAGAAAGACGTACTTGGTCTCATTTTGAAGCCTTTGTATTCATGTATGTGCTCCTCAAATATTGTGCGTATGTAAAGCCCGTGGTATGCTCAGCAAGGATTGCAAAATTACTTGTTTCATAGACACCGTTCTTCAACTTCTGACACCAATTGACAGAGAAGGCGAGGAGATAGAAAGACGTACTTGGTCTCATTTTGAAGCCTTTGTATTCATGTATGTGCTCCTCAAATATTGTGCGTATGTAAAGCCCGTGTTATGCTCAGCAAGGATTGCAAAATTACTTGTTTCATAGACACCGTTCTTCAACTTCTGACGCCAATTGACAGAGAAGGCGAGGAGATAGAAAGACGTACTTGGTCTCATTTTGAAGCCTTTGTATTCATGTATGTGCTCCTCAAATATTGTGCGTATGTAAAGCCCGTGGTATGCTCAGCAAGGATTGCAAAATTACTTGTTTCATAGACACCGTTCTTCAACTTCTGACACCAATTGACAGAGAAGGCGAGGAGATAGAAAGACGTACTTGGTCTCATTTTGAAGCCTTTGTTTTCATGTATGTGGTCCTCAAATATCGTGCGTATGTAAAGCCCTTGTTATGCTCAGCAAGGATTGCGAAATTACTTTTTTCATAGACACCGTTCTTCAAATCCTGACGCCAATTGACAGAGAAGGCGAGGAGATAGAAAGACGTACTTGGTCTCATTTTGAAGCCTTTGTATTCATGTATGTGCTCCTCAAATATTGTGCGTATGTAAAGCCCGTGGTATGCTCAGCAAGGATTGCAAAATTACTTGTTTCATAGACACCGTTCTTCAACTTCTGACACCAATTGACAAAGAAGGCGAGGAGATAGAAAGACTTACTTGGTCTCATTTTGAAGCCTTTGTATCCATGTATGTGCTCCTGAGGTATTGTGCGTATGTAAAGCCCGTGGTATGCTCAGCAAGGATTGCAAAATTACATGTTTCATAGACACCGTTCTTCAAATTCTGACGCCAATTGACAGAGAATGCGAGGAGATAGAAAGACGTACTTGGTCTCATTTTGAAGCCTTTGTATTCATGTATGTGCTCCTTTAAATATTGTGCGTATGTAAAGCCCGTGGTATGCTCAGCAAGGATTGCAAAATTACTTGTTTCATAGACACCGTTCTTCAACTTCTGACACCAATTGACAAAGAAGGCGAGGAGATAGAAAGACTTACTTGGTCTCATTTTGAAGCCTTTGTATCCATGTATGTGGTCCTAAAGTATCGTGCGTATGTAAAGCCCGTGTTATGCTCAGCAAGGATTGCAAAATTACTTTTTTCATAGACACCGTTCTTCAAATCCTGACGCCAATTGACAGAGAAGGCGAGGAGATAGAAAGACGTATTTGGTCTCATTTTGAAGCCTTTGTATTCATGTATGTGCTCCTCAAATATTGTGCGTATGTAAAGCCCGTGGTATGCTCAGCAAGGATTGCAAAATTACTTGTTTCATAGACACCGTTCTTCAACTTCTGACACCAATTGACAAAGAAGGCGAGGAGATAGAAAGACTTACTTGGTCTCATTTTGAAGCCTTTGTATCCATGTATGTGGTCCTAAAGTATCGTGCGTATGTAAAGCCCGTGTTATGCTCAGCGAAGATTGCAAAATTACTTTTTTCATAGACACCGTTCTTCAAATCCTGACGCCAGTTGACAGAGAAGGCGAGGAGATAGAAAGACGTACTTGGTCTCATTTTGAAGCCTTTGTATCCATGTATGTGCTCCTCAAATATTGTGCGTATGTAAAGCCCGTGGTATGCTCAGCAAGGATTGCAAAATTACATGTTTCATAGACACCGTTCTTCAACTTCTGACACCAATTGACAGAGAAAACGAGGAGATAGAAAGACGTACTTGGTCTCATTTTGAAGCCTTTGTATCCATGTATGTGCTCCTGAGGTATCGTGCGTATTTAAAGCCCGTGGTAAGCTCAGCAAGGATTGCAAAATTACATGTTTCATAGACACCGTTCTTAAATTTCTGACGCCGATTTACTGAGAAGGCGAGGAGATAGAAAGACGTACTTGGTCTCATTTTGAAGCCTTTGTATTCATGTATGTGCTCCTCAAATATTGTGCGTATGTAAAGCCCGTGGTATGCTCAGCAAGGATTGCAAAATTACTTGTTTCATAGACACCGTTCTTCAACTTCTGACACCAATTGACAAAGAAGGCGAGGAGATAGAAAGACTTACTTGGTCTCATTTTGAAGCCTTTGTATCCATGTATGTGGTCCTAAAGTATCGTGCGTATGTAAAGCCCGTGTTATGCTCAGCAAGGATTGCAAAATTACTTTTTTCATAGACACCGTTCTTCAAATTCTGACGCCAATTGACAGAGAATGCGAGGAGATAGAAAGACGTACTTGGTCTCATTTTGAAGCCTTTGTATTCATGTATGTGCTCCTCAAATATTGTGCGTATGTAAAGCCCGTGGTATGCTCAGCAAGGATTGCAAAATTACTTGTTTCATAGACACCGTTCTTCAACTTCTGACACCAATTGACAAAGAAGGCGAGGAGATAGAAAGACGTACTTGGTCTCATTTTGAAGCCTTTGTATCCATGTATGTGGTCCTAAAGTATCGTGCGTATGTAAAGCCCGTGTTATGCTCAGCAAGGATTTCAAAATTACTTGTTTCATAGACACCGTTCTTCAAATTCTGACGCCAATTGACAGAGAAGGCAAGGAGATAGAAAGACGTATTTGGTTTCATTTTGAAGCCTTTGTATTCATGTATGTGCTCCTCAAATATTGTGCGTATGTAAAGCCCGTGGTATGCTCAGCAAGGATTGCAAAATTACTTGTTTCATAGACACCGTTCTTCAACTTCTGACACCAATTGACAAAGAAGGCGAGGAGATAGAAAGACTTACTTGGTCTCATTTTGAAGCCTTTGTATCCATGTATGTGCTCCTTAAATATTGTGCGTATGTAAAGCCCGTGGTATGCTCAGCAAGGATTGCAAAATTACATGTTTCATAGACCCTGTTCTTAAATTTCTGACGCCGATTTACTGAGAAGGCGAGGAGATAGAAAGACGTACTTGGTCTCATTTTGAAGCCTTTGTATCCATGTATGTGCTCCTGAAGTATCGTGCGTATGTAAAGCCCGTGGTATGCTCAGCAAGGATTGCAAAATTACTTGTTTCATAGACACCGTTCTTCAACTTCTGACAACAATTGACAGAGAAGGCGAGGAGATAGAAAGACGTACTTGGTCTCATTTTGAAGCCTTTGTTTTCATGTATGTGCTCCTCAAATATTGTGCGTATGTAAAGCCCGTGGTATGCTCAGCAAGGATTGCAAAATTACATGTTTCATAGACACCGTTCTTAAATTTCTGACGCCGATTTACTGAGAAGGCCAGAAGATAGAAAGACGTACTTGGTCTCATTTTGAAGCCTTTGTATTCATGTATGTGCTCCTCAAATATTGTGCGTATGTAAAGCCCGTGGTATGCTCAGCAAGGATTGCAAAATTACATGTTTCATAGACACCGTTCTTAAATTTCTGACGCCGATTTACTGAGAAGGCGAGGAGATAGAAAGACGTACTTGGTCTCATTTTGAAGCCTTTGTTTCCATGAATGTGCGCTTTAAATATCGTGCGTATGTACAGTACCCACCAAAAATGTTTACACCCCAGCTCCCAGCAAAACTAAACATGCTGGAATTTTTATTTTTTTTGTGAATAGATATTAAGTTAGTTAAACCCTCTAATTTTTTTCTGTCCAAAAATCTAATGCGCGAAGGCTGTAGGACTGTAGGGTATTTTTTGCCGATTTGTGTTCGGACTGGGGCGATGAGTAAATCTTAGGGAAAATACCCCTCTGCCTACCTTTCTTACCCCTCCCTAATCGCAAGTAAAGGAAAGGGTTGCGACAGCTTTAGGGGGGAAGGCAGAGGGGTATTTTCCCTAAGATTCACGAAGCGAAAAATGTAAAACATTAAAACGATATGATAAGTTAATCGGAAAAATTTGAAATTTGTATATAATATAAAACAGGGGAATGGGCATACATGGTTAAAAAATAAAATTTCTATCTCTTACGGGTAAAACGTGGGCACTCGGTAAAATTCGGCAAATGCCCACCCTTTGTACGGGCCCGCGATCGATTTCGAATAATTGTTGATCGCTAATTTAAGTAGAAATGCGCAATTAGCACATGCTTGTCAATTTTTCCCCTGGTAGATAATCTTGTTATCTACTTCAGTTATTTTTTTCATACGTCTAACTCTAATTTTACAAGGAGGGGAATTTTTCTCCTCCCGCCCGGATCCTCTCGCGGCCTTATGGGGCGGGGAGTTTTTTCGAATAATTGACGTGCCTACTGTATAACCGTAAGATGTGACAAATAACTTCGTCTTTTTGCGACTAACCGATTAATATTTAATACGAAAATGAATATAAGCCAACAAGCCAATCGTGACAGCATGACATATGGTTAATTTTAATTTATTCAAAATTTCAACAAATATTTTCTCACTTAAAGAAAGCCTTTCTCTTTCTCAATTGTTATCAGAATGTCATCCGACCTAAATATACGACCGCAAGTAAAATTCTGGCAACATCTAGCAATGACTATGTTTCATCGGTGTCCAACATATGCAGTGATGATCACGCTTATTTTTTGTGGCTATTCATCACGTTTATCACACCATCATAGCTATTGTATATTCGTTCATTTTATTCAACCATCACCAAAGATGCATGGTGGGAATGAATTAACATCAGCATTACATCGTGACAAAATGAGTACGCGCTGAAGAATGTGCAAATCACGGACCCGTGTTGGCACACTACCGTGGCCTATTTGCACGTAGAACGCGGAGAACGTCATGTCATGAAAACGGACTTGTTGTACACGGTGCAAATTTTTCATTCACTTGAAATTTTATAGTAGCCTACGTTCGTCGTTGACGCAACTGTCAATGTTTTCACAGCAGTGGCTGCTTACCTAAATGTAAATATTTCAAAGAGTCCAGGGATTACTTTCACTTTTTTTTTGTTTCTTAAAATCTTTTCATACTTAAACGATTTTCCGGCCATATACCTGACATTTTCAGTAAGTTGCACAGCCTACTTAACTTTCCCAGCAAAAAATTTTGAAAGATGGGAATGGCCGAGTGTCGTTAAGTAGGGAGGTAGAAGATGAAGTGTGAAGTTCTAATTTTAACTAGCTTTGTACATAAACTATTTATAATATGAATTAACTTATTTAGAATATATTTGATATAGGCCTACTAAAATGCCATTTAAGTAGCATCATAATTTTTTGCAGCCACTTGAACGACCGCAAATTTTTCAGGCTGCCGTTCCTACAGGGGAGATAGGCGGGGAGGAGGAAGGGTACAGAAAAATCGAGCGGATTTTCCAAAAATTAAAGCAATTTTTTCTTTTAAAACTCATAGCGTTTACAAAAAAATTCTGACACCAAAGGTTTTAATATGTATGCCTAGAGCTTACGCAGCTTTATGTTTCTTCCAAAAATGAAGCTTGGATGTCACCGCGTTTGGAAGATATGACATGAAATAAAACGTTTTTCTGCCATAAGACAACTCGGCTGACGATTGACCGTTCAAATAATAGAAAACGATGCTTTTGCCATACGATCTCGCTATCGAAAAATTTTGAAAAAAATCAGAGACATGCGGATTAAGCCAATTACCTTAAAATAAAATCAAGAACTCTCTAATTCAAAAATCCGACGAATGGGAGCAGAAAAATGCTGCCATAAGGCCCCGTGTTAAAACCAGCAAAACAGGGGAGGGGTGTTCAAATACTTTGTTTGGGTACTGTACTTTATTTGTAGCAGATGTAGGCTAGACTAGACTATTGAACATATAATCTTAATATTAATGTGAGCGTGAGCCTGTGAGGAGCCTAAAATTGTTTTTTTTATGATATTGAAAAACTATAAATTGTTTTATACCCCCCGATCACATAGCCTCATATTGTATTCTCCTTTGATTTATTTTTTAATATCATGTGAACGTTTTAACAAGCAATTAAAGTACAACGACATTAAACCACTGTGTAAGTCGCCTTCCATATACCAGGTCCATAAATATTGGGTAAAAGAGTATTGTCGACGTCAGTCAAAAACTCGAGCGTCAATGTGTTAGATGTCAAAGTGATAGCTGCTGGATTTACGTAGCCATTTAACACCCCAAGTGAAATGTCGGATGTCGACGGCCCATCAAATACCTTGGGTTATATGACATCAAAAATTAATCGTCTTAGGTAGGTATGTCTATCTATATATTATGTTTAAATATTATTTATTGAGTCATTTACAATGGTTTACCTCAAAACTGTCGCAACAGTCTTCCACTATAAAAGTGGTAAATGTCAACTTAATTCTGCTTCCAGTAGGAACAGCGATACGGAAAACGCAATCCCTAAAGCCACCGTAATCATTTGGATAGTCTGGGGACTGGATGGTTCCACCGTCGGCCGTTACATCGGTACATGTACCGCAGGCTGTTTGTTAAAGAAATCAACCAATTTTTTCATATAAATTCTGTAGCCTACATGTGTATATGGAGTTTTACTTGCAGAGCACGTCGTCAAAGGCCTTGGACTAGTAGTTGTTGGCGTCGGGGTTGTAGTGGTGGTGGTTGTAGTGGTGGTGGTTGTTGTTGCTATGATTTCTGGAGCGTTATATCCCGGCAAGGATGGTTCATAACTTATTAAGTTATTGTTGCCGATTATTTGTGGACTTGAAAGTGTTTTCACGCTTAATACCATATAGAGAAAAAGCTAGAAAAAAACAAAAACACTGTGTGATTAAATTCTGTCTTCGTCCTTCATTGAATAGATAAAGTCTACAAGCTATTAATGTCAGATGGAACTCTACACACGCATATATGCGTGTGTTTATATTAGACTCCCACCTCTTTAGAGGCGGGAGTCTATAATTCGTTCGCCCTAATGAGATTATTTTAAATCGTTTCGTATTTTAAATTTAATGCCGCCAAATTATCGAAGACACTTCTATTTATAGAGTGCAGTTAGAGAACAAATGTAAGATTATGTCTGAAACACACATATTAAAATATTTAAATAAATACATTTGTTAAAATTAATCGTAATAACAGAAACTGAGAAAATCAACAAATAAATTGAGGAAATCCATTATAGTCTTACCTCAAACGCTATTGATACAATCATACAAGCTAAAATATTGAAAATCAACATCTTTCTTTACAATATAACAGTTTATTCATGCAGCACTGGTAGTAGAACTTCGAAAACGTCTATTGCTCCGTTACAATTATTTTATTACACATCAGGTCTCCGTGTACGGGCAAGAGAATATCAACTGTAGCGATATTGTCTGGTACGACAATAAGATCATCCTTCTGAGGCAGGACCAGTTTTATACCAGTTCTATATAGGGCTGTTCGACACGGTATATCACACAGCAGCGGTAAAGTACGTATAAACTTAAGTGATTAAGTGATGCTGAACCACATAAAGGGTCATTTTGCCACTTAAAAGTGCGTAGATTACTGGAATTTCAGTAATCTACGCACTTTAAAGCAGTTTACCGCTGCTGTGCACAGTGCGGCATCGTGCATTTCAGAAGTAGGCCTACCACACTCTTGGGTACTGGTAGGCTACATCTCGTAGCGCGGTGAAAATATTTCATTCGCCCGAAATTGTATAGGCTATAAGCTACAGCACGTCGTTGACGCAACTGTCAATGTTTTAATATTGGCAGCGGCTGTGCTTCCATAAATGTAAATAGGCCTACTCAAAAGGAGACCAGTGGTAGCCTACGTTTTCACGTTTCCATGTGAAATTCAAAATTTATGTAGCTTGATATAAACTTCTTATAAAACATGTTGGCTATACCGACTTATTCAAGATCGTAAGTAGTAGCTAACATGCCTACTCCACCTTGCACTGCCAAGCCCAAAAGGCGGCTTTTGACCAACACGGTGCCAGCTCTATTGGCAAATCAATTGTAACAAAGCTATAGTTTATTAAGAAGCTATAGTAACCGATGGGACCATGATTCAATAAGAAAAAGTGAAAAAAACGACGAATCACTGGTGATGCACACTAGTAATCAGACGTTGCCCAGGTGCCAAAAATATCGCCAGTGAAACACAATTTCGTATGCAAATGTGTCACTCGTGACACATTTGGCACCCGGGGAACGTCATTTTACTTTCGGAAAATGTGTTTTAAGGAAATTACCTTTTTAAATCATTGAATTCAGTCCACCATTTATTATAATGATTTACTGGTATTAGACTATTCGTTTTTTATTGTAAACCTAGCCATGAGAGTCACAAATTGCAAGGTAAAATGTCGACTAATAGAGAATAAAATATAGAAAAACATTATAATGGTGCTTAAATTCCGACTAAAACACAAGGAGACAAGATGTTCTAGTAAATAGCCTAACAAAGTTGTTAAAAGTGAGGGAAATACAAAACTTCTACAAAATTAAGAGCTGTTTGGGCTTTGGCGGGAAATTCGTTCATGCGTCGCCTACTTACAATAGTAAGCTATCTTACAAATTGCAGCCTAAACATTTATACGCTACCGGACTCGTACCCTAGTCTGTATATCGCTACGCACTTAACGTCATTTTGCTTCTACATTCTAGGCTACTTTTCTTTTATCGGAGAGCCCATATTATCTGAAACGAGCACACATATAAAAAGGACGAAGTGCAGCATTTCAACGTCCCCGGCCAATTTCTGTTTGTCGAGAACTGCTGGACCCTGTAAGATTTAAAACAGCCACAACTCGCGCTGACCGCAAATTTCATCGGTAGTATTTTTGTATGCTTAGCGTAGCTGCTGTCGCGAGGTAGCAAGCTGCTATGGATGCATGAGTGTGCGGTTTCACAGACATCAGTGAAAGCTTGCATGGAACGCGCGGTTGTATAGGCTATCAACCAAGCCCCTTCGTTTGTGTGTTGCATAATGGAACAAACGAGCGAACAGGCCGAAAAGAAAGAAAGAAAAAGAACATCAAAATAATGGTCAAGTATAGGCTCATGAGTATAACGGGACTCGTCCAAATACATATTTCGACCCATGCATTCCGCGTTCCGCCGCCGGCGACTATGTTGGCCCACGGACTGTTATATTGTTACTTAACCCGTTTTCAGTAAACTGCATTTATTTTGGTAAAGTTGCATAAATGTGATGCTATATATATCACGAATTTTGCAATCCACTGTTGGAAGAAACCTTAAAATAGGCTAATAGGTTTTCTAAATTTATATAATAATTCTATTGTTTTTCAACCGATGGTCTGGTACACCCCCGAGAGTAAATTAAGAGTGTATTGCAAGAAATTCTTAAAACAGATTCTCTCGGGTTGACAATAAGATCCAAAGTGCAAACACCCTATAAGATCCGTAGCTCTATAAATAACTGACGGCATGTCTAGAAACTGGGCCCTTGATGAAAACGCCCTTTTGCTATTTTTGCCTGTAAACATTGGGAAATATTTAAATGTGTTCTAAAAGAATTAACTTTGTGCATCTTAAAAATGTTGAAATTATGCAACTTAAACATTCAGAACTAATAAACTTAGTTTAAAGAAAACAAAACCAAACATTTACCGTTGATGAAAACGCCCTTTTCTATTTTTGCCATTTACGTAAACATTGGGAAATATTTAAATGTGTTCTAAAAGAATTAACTTTGTGCATCTTAAAAATGTTTAAATTATGCAACTTAAACATTCAGAACTAAACTTAGTTTAAAGAAAACAAAACCGAACATTTACCGTCTGGTTACTGGGCCCTTGACTAATGTCCCTATACAATTCTTCTTATGCTGTATATATAATATATATATGGGTCCTTTTATAGAGAGCAATAATTGGTGATCAACATTTTTATGGGATCTTGCATTGGTCTGAAAAATCGTTAAACAATTAGACCCTAAATAGCCTCATAAACCTAAGTGTCGTCACCAGATGGAACACTATAAAACGCGAGAACTCTTTATAACATAGAACGGAAAAGTTTAGCACATCTCTAACAAAAAATTGAAAAGATAATTGAGATAATTGTTCATCTATCTTATATATTATATATACCAAAAATCAATACATAAATGATGGACTATAACATGCAATTAGCTATACACATATGAGCAAAGTAAAAGGCATCAATATCAAATTAGGCCGATTTCGTTTTGTGCTTTCTTCGTATTGGACGCGACGCTACGGGCGACTCTCTCGTCATTCCCGACTGGACAATCATTGAACAGACGACGGAACGGCAGAGACGGTAAAGAACGTAGGCCGACAAGAGGCAGAAGAACAAGACGAGGAACGTCACGTCCAAGAGCCCTCTTTGATAGAGAGAAAGTTTACGCGAAGCCGTGCGCAAGTGCGGCGCTCCCTGGTGTCGGATGACGTACTCGATCCAGTAGACGGCTCGGTCCAAAGGTTGGTTCATCTGATCTCGCATCAGCTCGGAAACTTGCTCCATCCTTTCCGCATACCTGTTGTATACAGCCAAAAGAACAGAGCGCGTATGTTACGACAGCAGTTGACCCGAGTTTGAAGTAACAAGAACGGCAAAATTTACAAGCCTCTTTCGACAGCAGTAACTATAAAAACTAACGGTACCTTGGGTCGGTCAGTATTCGCTGGATGGCGTTGTAGAGAACCTCCTCGCTCAGCTCGTCCCAGTCGAGCCGTATTGCGTAACCGTCGTCATGAGCTTTTTGGGCGTTGATGGGTTGGTCGGCGAAGACGGGTAAGGCGATGAACGGCACTCCGTGGTACACAGCCTCTTGGTTGCTAAAGAGGCCGCCATGTGTAATGAAAAGCCGGTTCTTGTGATGGCCGAGCAGGTCTTGCTGCGGCAGCCACGACATTAATCTTACGTTGGCTGGAACGTTGCCAACCAATTTCCCCGTATCCTCCCATTTCCAGATGACCCTCTGAGGCAAACGAGCAAAGGTCGACAGGAAAATGCGTCGCACATTCTCCGGCATTCCATCGCCTCGTATTATGGAACCGAAACTGACGATGATGAAACCGGCGTCTCCCGAACCGTCCACAAATGCTTCCAAATCCTTTTTTTTAATACAATAAGCGGAAAATGAATTTCAGTAAATGTTATGTAGGTCAGGCTTCGTTGGATTTTGATTTATTACCTCTGGCAATGGTTTGGCTGGAGCGCAGTGGAGACCACCGGCCTGGATGACGGCGGAAGATGTCGGCAACTGATAATTAATGCTGAAATGAGTATTGGTGATCAAGAGACTGAGATAGCGTCTCTCGATCTCCTCGACGGACGTCAGGTTGTCGCCCAGTATTTTGGCGGCCATTCGGTCGACGACCGGGACGACGAACCAATGACGGAAGTAGACGGCCATTAACCCACTTAGAGCGTTAAACGTTCTCTGCCAGAGGTTCATTTCGTCTGGGAAACTGAAGCTGGGGTAGGGGAAGTGGTCGAGGGCCAGAGGAGAGCCGACGGCGTCGAGAAGCCACGGCGTCGGTGCGATGCCGTTCATATAAATGAACGGGACGTCGAACATGGGCACCAGCGGCAGAACACAATCATTCAACATTCCCTCAACGATGATGAGATCGTATCTCTCTTTGGAATGCAACAGTCCGTGGAAAATGGGGTCCTCATAAACGGCGGCGCAATATTTGGCCAGCCGGGAGGGAATGTCGAAAAAGAGCCGGAACGGACTGTCGCGATCTTGGAATCCGATTCCATAATTTTTGTTGAGGGTCTCTAAATCCGGCGAGTAGAGCAGTCTCAAATTGGTCGATTTATTGTGCGTCTTGATGGCCGATTCCAGCCCGTTCCAATAGGTAACAAAATGTCCCCGGTCTGCCAACGCCTTGACAACCGGTTTGAAGAAGTTGCTGTGACTGGGCGCCGTTAGTGGAGACAAAACCAAAATGTTGGATGCGCGAACAACGGCGGCAGCGGCGGCGGCCAACAGAAATGAGATATAAACGCTGGACAGCACCATTTTTTAATTGTCGATTGCTTGAAGCGCACTCGTCACTTGTAATAATTTCACAAAAGCTTTTTTTTTCGTTGATGAGCGCTACTTGAGTTAAAGAACTGTCCAGCACAATGATTGATGAATAGGTATAACTAGTAGCAAACAAGCACTTTTGATTATATAAGAGCAATAATATGGCAGCAGAGAATCAAGATGGATCACATGGCGTTTAGACTGTGTAATTTTCGCACTTCACCAATATATAATAGCCTACGGGAGCGCGCAGTTGCGTCCGAGACGGAGACCGACTGGAGAATGCCGAGTTACGAGCCTGTACAGCAACTCTGCCTTCGCCTTCTACTGCGGTACCTTTTTTCTGAACACGACGGTGGGTCGTCCCATATGAAAAGAAAGCCCAAACGCAGTCTGCAATCAGCTTTATAAGAGGACTGCTCACCACTGTGAGAGACTCTCGACATGCAAGGAAGAAAACGTTTGCTGCGGAGAAGTGCATGAAAGAAGGGTGGGGGGCCAAAGAAAAAGTGGGCGGCGGGTGAAAAGAGAAGAAACAAAAAGCAGACAAAAACAAAAGCCCCGAGGGCATTGAGTCAGGTAATGGCCGGCGCAGCCTAGAACAGTCTTTTAGTGCATGTGCGGCTATAGGTTCAAAACTCTTGCAAGAATGTTTCCTCCTGTGGTTTTTCTGGTTTTCTCCGCGCGGAGAGCCGGAGAAGAGGTCATGCAGTTGTCGTCTTCCTCGATCGTTCGGCCACGGCGAACGGCCATGACCGGCAGAAACTTTCTCTTCTATCAATTTCTCTTGGAATTCTCGCCTTTTTTAAAATTCTTTTTGTATACAGTTCCAAACAAGGGCTGTGGCTGCAGTGAAAAAAAAAAGATTTTTGGTTGTAGGCTGGTTTCGTACAGGCCGGAACAAACGGCCACACATCGTAGCCGGCTGATGCGACAGCCAGACAGTTCTTATAAGGCCCCCCTATACAGTCGGCCGCTACACCAGCACCTGATGCTATATACCTCAGAGAGCGTATATGATGTCTACTGGACCTACGGCATTACAGTGATGGTCTCCGAGACGCTCTAATGACGACACGCACTGTCGATCTGACAACCAGCAGCAGCTCGGTTTTTTTCCAAAGACATCCTTTATTTAGCTATACTTCTACTCCTCCTATTCCCATTATAGACGTGTAGCGCCTTTGGCTTCCCGTTCCTACATATAGGCTACTATGTATTTACTACTTCGTGTTGCGCATTCTTCCAACTCTCACGGATGCGTGGCTTATACGTATTTTTTTGTAATCATTTACTCGTTTTCTTCTTATTAGTGTTGCACTATAATACCGGCGCATTATAGTAGACGTTTTCCATTTTTTTTTCTTTTATGTTAGTTCTATGTATACGTTTTTGCTTCTATATAGTTTCTCCAGTTGGAGCTCCAAACGGGCTTTCATACTTTCATTCCCTCGTTTCGTCACATAAGAACAATGTTTCGATATATGTGCAAAAAGCTTGGCGAAAAATATAAACAATTAGCGCCGGTACATAACGCGAGCTACAAAAGGTAGGCTACTGCAATATCAGTAAATGCTGTTGGCCAATAATTGTTGGAAAACAAGAGACTTAATTGTTATTGGCAGTTAGTCTCATTGTCTGTTACTGGCTGGTACTGCTCGCCCAATCTGAAAATCTGCCCTTACGAAAAAAAATGTCGAGAAACAAATTTCAGTCAGAATAAAAGCGCAAGATTTTTTCGACTGAGATTCTGCTGGGATCCTCATTTTTTTTTGTTAGGGTCGCCGACGATTACAGGTACTTTGCAATTAAGAGTTGTGAGATGCGAGGGGCTGGAGTTGTCTTTAACAGTCGATATACAAGTAGGCTACGGCTTCGAGGAATTCCTCTTTTGTTGGATGGAAAATGGGTCAACACGCTCGCGACATTATCTGCATGAGAGTCAATTATGGCCTAATATGCGGGGACGTCACGAAGAGCAACGACAGCCAAAGGCAATCCAACGCTCCCAGAACTTCCAAAACCGTCAGTCAGTCAGTCATTCTCTACGCTTTTCCTGCCTTAGCCAACACGCAGGTATCATCATGCTTCCGATTTCACTTCTCACATTCGTTCCTACACAACTTTTCTCCGTCGAAAAATCAAACGAAAGGGAACACTGGATACAAAACAACTGTGTTCTTATATGTTGTAACATGTATACCCGTCACACTTTCCAGTTATTTGTTGGTCTAAACACGACTCGGCGCGCGAATACGATTAAAAAAATATTTGTAACTTTAGTTAATTAATAACGTAGGCCCTAGCCTATTAACTGGCCTTCAGAAGAAGATAGATGTTTATTCTTCCTATATTCTCACTCGTAAATCTTTTAAACGATTCCTTATAGTTTATTGTTTGAATGATTTATGACTTCGTGTGCATTCCAGTTTCTTGCGGGGACGGGGTTTATAACCTTCTTTTCGCGAGTCTTGGAAAATTGACATTTACAATATACACTCTACCGGTTGAGTAATATCTCCTTTGCTGGCTCTCTCCCGTCCACTTTGACCGCCCTGAAGGCGTGAAATTAAAGTCGACCCACTTTCAAGACTCGTCTAAAAGACTAAATAGGTAAGGCTAATTCTTCTCATTTTTTACGCGAGCTTTTCCGTGGAATATATGCAACCTAAATTATACCGTTGTTTTTTACAAATGAAGCAAATGCTTTTGCGCATTTGGTTTCTCTTACACAAGATTTCCCCTCAGGGCTTTATCCCGTTAATTCCTTGTACTATGGAAAATTGCCGGCGAAAACTACCATTATTAATTATATGTCGGCCGGCAAAAAGTCGCGAAATTGAAGTGACGCTTCTTATATATTTCGTATGTAAAATCAACTAACCTAAAAATATATTAGCCTGTTTCCAAGACATGCAGCCCAACACGCCTGATCTCAAATACCCCAGCTTTCCATTTGCAAAACGATGCAACTGCGGTTGATGTTAGCATTATTACCAACAGCAGTTTGTTTGTAGGGAAACAAGGAGGTAAATGCGACTTCAAGGAATTCCCCTCGCTTCTCGTGTTACAATATCCATTCTGACTAACAGAATAGCACAATAAGGCGACGGCATATTAGTTTGCAAGCGTGTGAAATGGAGAGTTTCTTGGGACACGTTGGCTGAAAGTCTGTGCCCAACGCGGCTAATCCGCGGAAATACCCAGCTTTCCACTTACAAAAGTCGCGCGATATGTGACTGCGGTTGACTTAATAATAGACAATACGGTTAACAGTTAATTATTTGGGTAGCAGAGCTCATACCTGCATGGATGCTACTTCGAGGGATTCCCCTCGGCCCTTCGAAGAAGCCGCCCGTAAACTAGGTCAATACACCGATACAACTGACTAATATAAAAAAAACACGAGGCAACAATAGGCCAACACAAAAGCCCATAAAACCCGTCCCGACAAAGGATGTCGACCGGAAACTGTTTACGAAGCCGTGATGGACTGCGGCTTCCATGCTTTTTCTGTACGTCACCAGCCAACGCGTCGATATAATGCATGGTGGCCGATTTCACACACGTTTATTATTATTTTGTAGCTTATTACCAGAAATGTTTCCATCGAATTCAAACGAAAGAGAACGCGGGTATCAATAAATATAGTGGACTATACAGTACGTATATAGGCTACGCAATATCTGCTATACGCCCACCTGGTTGCGGTAGCGTAGTACGAAATAAGTATATATAGGCGCGACGAATCAAGAAACGATGTATACAGGAAATCTCTTCAATTACATGACTCTGTAAGCCTATTATAAAGGCAGGCCAACTTTCACTTTAGAAAATGATAGGAAAATCGGTCCGGATCATTGTTGTCTTCCCAACATTTGCTATTGAATTGCCATTTCCCATGACGTCAAATTATATTATCTTCATGGGGAAAGAGAAAAAAGAAGTGGGGAAACAAGTGAAGACTTTGAATTTTTCAACCTCGAACGCTGTCATCACGGTAATTGAATTTTTCCTTTCAGTTCTGTTATTGCTGGCTTTGCGATGACGACAGGTCTAGCTTGCAAAAATAATAATAGGAGGTGCTGGCGCTACACGAATTATACTCCAGTGCCATATTTGGCTTCATTATACTATTATATCGAATCCGGTGTCTATATAGAAGACATTTTTGACACTCGTACGGCGAAGAGACTTGGGTCCAACCTAAAATACAAAAGTCACTCTTTGTGTCTTATTTGACGAGCGGCTTTAATTAAATGAGTGTGGCCTGATTGATGAATGAGTGCGGCGATGATTTCGTCATCAGGGCACATGATGAGCTAACACTCGGCCATATAGGCCTATATATAAAAGTTTTTGTGTGTTTAGGCTATTACTATTGTAAAGTTTCATATACAACACACGAGCGTGAAAAAACTCTTTTGCTAACTAGCCTATAGCTCTGTAGATCATTTCCCAATGTACAAGTGATCTATGGCTATACTTTATATACTATATAGTTATAGATCGACTATTGTCCGTGGCCGCAAATCCACGATCCGCTCCACTGCGCCCATTGCACGAACCAATGAAATCTTGGACGCCGTGCGTCCCGGGCTATTCGGATTTTCGAAAGCCAAAGGACTACATTTACCCGGGAGACATCTAGACATGAATAAGGGACTTCCATGACAGTTGGAACGCTCTGACACTTCGCATACGCCATTTTGACGAAACTTTTGACAGCTGCTGCTAATTGCTGCTCATTAACATTCTCTCTTGTTCTCTCATAAACAAAGGCATAACTCCCTTACACGACATATATATAATGGAATATATAGGCTACATTCGTGCGTTATTTATTATATAGCCTAGGCTATTACAAAGCGGGAATTTCCCTAGCAGGAGAAGCCACAAGTTGTAGCTAAAAAAAATGCTCGTCGACTTTTTAAAAGTGAACAATAAGGCCAATTGTTTTAATTATTAAAATTTAAAACTAATAATTGCATTAAATTGGGAAAAATATTGTGCATCAACTAATGAAAAGAAATCTGACGAGACCACGCACACAGCATCGTAATATATCAAAAATTAATCTGATGACCTACGATTTCTTTCCCTTACAAAAAAGTCTCATGAGAATCTCAATCTCAGTCCAAAAAATTGAGATTCTCCTGAGATTCTCTTTGATTTTCGCACGCGAATCTCAATTTTTCGGGCTGAGAATGAGATTCTCACGTTTATCTTATGAGACTTTTTTGTAAGGGTTGTATATTGCCAGCTGCCCAGCTCCCTTATACTATCTTAAGAAATACCCACAGATTAAGTTTGAATAAAAAATATATTTTCAGTAGGAAAAACGCTATTGTGTATTGACCATTACCTAGGTACTGGTTGTGCACTTGCTTCCTCCTCATCCAACAATTTTTCTCTGGCTAATAAATGCACTCGAGTTAATTTAATATAATTTTAATGATAGAATACCGTATCCCACATTAGTGCAACACAATGCAATCAACATCAATACATCATGAACTACTTCAACAGTAGCCTATAGGGAGGACTCGAGCGAGACCAGGTAGCATTGGCCCTAATAGCTTCATCTATTCACTTGCATATGTCACTTCCCATTTACACGTGGAACTGGATCCACTGCAAGCGACGTCATTATATAAGAATTTAAGAAGTGCCGAATCAGAATTAGTGGTATATGTTTGCGCTGCGCTTGTAGGGAAATCTTTAGGCTCTCCAAGACTCAAAGAACTGCTGGAATCGAAAAACTAAATTGAAACGAAACAGTAAAAAAAAAAAAAACATTTTTAGAACGTTGGTTTACAAAATCGCTCGCAGTTGCACGAAGGAAAGTAACTAATAACTCTCTAAAAATATTGTATAGTGAATGGAGCTCGCACAGTCACGTGCTTTTATTATACTTTGTTAAAGAATATAGGCTATATTGTCTAGTAGCCTACTATATATTACATATGTGTAATATAGCCTACACATGCATGTATAACGATACAAAGGACCAAAAGCGCGTGTGAGCTCTATTCGCTGTACATTATTTTTAAAGAGAAAGAGACTCATTCATCATCTAACTTGCAAGTAGGCATATGCAAGTTATCGACCTGCACGTCAATGTTGATTAGAATAGGTTATAGATATAGGTTACTTTATAAGGCTTTAAATTTACAGTGTAAAACTGTTGGTCTATATTCTTTGATTACTTACTTCAAGGTATTCGTAGCTGGGGCCGGAGCTATAATATTTAATATACGCCCCGGCTGATAGCGTCATTTTTACTTTGTGTCCTGGTGAAGCTTTGAACGAGTATTCACAAGAGGCATGCGAAGAAGTAGATACTCCAAAGTCATTAGGGTAGTTGCGGGACGTAATAGTACCACCAGTAGTGCTAGTAGGGCATGGACTGCAGGAAGAATCAGAGTCACCTATATATATGAAGATGAATAGTAAATTTAAAAAAACAATGACTACATGCTTCCAAAATACAACTTTGAAATAACAAGCGAAGAGTCAGCCAATATTTAACACATTCAATCACAGGCAAAAGTGGGAGATTTGTTTTTCTCTGTTTTTTTCTTCGTTTTTCGATGTTGATTTCTGTTTTCAAAAGCGTAACTTCGAAATCTTTCTTATTGATGGTAACTGGATATATCTTTGCTTGGTTGCATCATCCTGCATATTTCATTTTGTAGACTAAGCGGATAAAATTTACATAAATAACGAAAGCAACAAGAGTGCTGCATATGCAGCACTGAAAATGGCATATGTCATTTACTGAAAATATTTTTTTATAAACTTCATGGTAGCCTACATATGAGGCGATTAAAGAGAATCAGCAGATCTCTTAAAAGTTATAAAAAATCTACTCAGCAAGAGAATCAATTAAAAAATACCATTGTACACTATTGTATAATACCTAGGCCTACACTAATTTTTTGGTCTTGGAAGGCCTTCGTGTGCCTCGAAAGGTAGGCTATATCTGTTATCCATAGTTTTCCCAACAGAACTTGGTCTGTAATTTCATCCAACGTATATTAGCCTACCTGTTACATCCAACACAACGTTAACACGCGCGGCAATGGAAAAACAACCTATACCACTCAAATCGCTACAAATAAAATTAAAATAAATAAAAATTTTTTCGTGAGAATCGGAAGATCCGGGTAGAATAACGGGATTAAACTAAACAGCCCAACTGAATAATTTTCGCCAAAACGCGCCTTGAGAAGAGGTATCCGCAAATACGAGACAGAAAGTCTGGCAACTGGGGTCTTGACAATAAAGTCCGTGTTTGTTTTTGTTTTTTTCCCCTAACTGGTTTTCAGATTAAATTTCGGTAAAATGAACATTGTGCTCCCTTCTTTTGGCCACATATAAAAAAAAGATGGTCATTGATCACATGGTGCAATAGTGTGTTATCCATAGTTTTTCCCATTACATATAGCCTATTTGTCTTATATAGATGTGCGGTCTGCTTATATTATAAACGCAAGGGCACATTTCCATATTTCTGTGAAGTAAGAAAGTAGGAAAGTAGAAAATTGCATTAAAAATTTGTCTAGTCTTTTCCTGATAAGGCCATAAGAATAACACTGGGCCAACCTACCCCTACCCCTGTTGCAGAGTACCCCGTGTCGGGGCATGATGGCAGTCCGTTTTTGTTTTCTAAAATTAAAATTTGTGACCAAATAAGCAATTATTCAAAGACTTCAATAGATCTAATGTGTAGCTAATTTTTTTCTATATTTTTTAGAATTTGTCAGAAAAAAATATAAGTAACGGTAAATATTTTACGAAGAAAAGAAAAATAAGTGAGTCAACTGGTACACCTCTCCCCTATGGAAGTAAAGGTCTGCAAGAACACATGTATGCGTCGGTCGAAAACAAAATTGCCGCACGTGTATCTAACATTGTCATTACTGTGTGTGAGACAATGAATCACAATCAGCTGGCAATTCAGAGGCAGGATTACACATTTCAGCGTATGTTCAATAAGGCCGTCCACAAGGATTTGCCCGGGAGAAAACGGGATTTGTCACCTCCAATTTTGTTTGTATAGCGAATATGAACTTGAAAGCTGTTTCCACAAATTTAAAAGTGGCTTTACTCGACATCACTCAATGATTTTTTTTCTTTTTTTCTTTCGGGCGAAACTCGATGCGAGTGCTGCCCTGTGTATTCACGACGTGAGGCGCGCGGTACACAGAAAAAGCAAATCAATTGGAGCAAGACAGATAAATGCAAGGCATGGGACTGAGGCATGAGCTGCGGCAGATGGATGCGAGGATTTGCAGAGGAACATAAGCAGGAGGAGTGAGAGAGCTGTTGAGGCAAAGCAAAGGAGCGGGAGGTGCTTGAGATGTCACGGAATAGAAACAAAATATAAGTGTCAGGCCTCGTCCAGTGTTCTCCTCAGCCTCAACCCTTACCAGCAAAGCCCGTGGGTTTCGCTGGCAGAACTGAGGGCACGGTCGGCGCTGAGAGAAACGACAGTGCTAGGGGAGAAAAGAGAGTTGACTGGAGAAGAGGGAGGAGACGGAGGACTCAATGATCATAGATGACCCCATCACATTAGAACACAAAGAGGCTGCATGATCTCAGCGTCTGGCACTTCATGAGAAGTGCCAAACTGAGTGTTTCCTCAATAACTTCAGAAGTTATGTTTTTCGTTGAAAAATTGCCAAAATTGCTAGTTAACAAAATGATCCCGTGATAATGCATGATTTAAAGTTCTTGAAACGATATTAAGGTACTCAAACGATTTTTGTTTTACTTTTGCGTTGAATTTTTGGTTTGTCAGACCATTCTTTGCATATGACATTATTTACAAAAACATCTCACATACGGAGAACATACGCTCAAATGTAATCTACCACTGCATCGCCAGCTGATTCTGATTCATTGTTTCACAAACAGCAATGACAATGTTAGATACATATGCGCAAACCTGTTTTCGACCGACGCATACATGTGGTCTCACAGATCTTTACTTCCTTATTTTCCAACTTCATAGAATCATCAAAATATGCACTTGTGCTCATAAAGACCACACAGCTATTGCAGGCCGTTCAGATCGGAAGCACAGGTAAGTTCTCTACGGTTCTAAAAAAAACAACTATGGAATGTAAAAATAATAAACGTGTAAATTTTCCCTATGTTTTTTAGCAGATTAATTTCCGATTAAAATGTCACGTACAAAATTGATTTGTGCGTGGGTTTTGCTAATAAGTTTGACTAAAATAGAAGTGCAGACATCGCCGGTCCAACATCTCGATCATGTAAAAAATAACAATTTTAATACTGAAACCATGTTACATTATTTATCTTTTTGTACCCACTCTCACAAAAAAGGAACGCATCGTAGAAGCTGGAAAAGTGTTGCCTACAGAAATAAGATCAGGAGTCACGGGTATAGCTTTGACGATAATTTTCTTTATTGCAAAGTGATATCTATTTATTAGATTAGTTACGTCCATTAAAAAAAAGATTTAAAAAATTCTAAGACAGTCACAATTTCGGTTCTAGATTCTAAAAACTTTTCTGGGGAACGTATGCGATTTGTTAATGATACAACAGCATCTGACAGAGTTGTTTTAAATTTTCGTACAAATCCTGGACTAAAATGGCCAAATGGAGTCGTGCCTTATGAAATATCCGATAAGTACGGTGAGTAAACGCCCATTTTCGTTTCACTTAAATTGGGTAAGTCGTGAAACTTTTGTTGTAGACCTAGGCCCTAGAATAAAAATAGGATGTGCCCATAGTCTTTGTTAAATCATGAAACAAACAAAGCAAATCTTCTATTACCGTATAAATTTCAAATTTTCAGCACCTGAACTTAAGAAAGCTATTAGAGAGGCCAACATGGACCATTTTGAAAAGTACACTTGCATACGTTTTATTCCGCGAACTACAGAAAAAGATTACATATTTATCGAAGGCAAACCAGGATCAGGGTAGGTAGCTACATTTTGAAGTAGATCTACCTTATGGATTTAATTATTCTTGTTGTAACCAACTGTACATTTTTCAAGTTGCTGGGCTGAAACTGGAAGAAAGGGTGGAAAGCAGATTGCCAATTTGGCTCCTAACTGCATTGTTGCATATTATCCTGGACCAATGATACATGAACTAATGCATGTCATCGGATTCCAACACGAACATCAGCGTCCTGATCGAGATAAATATATCAAAATAAATTGGGACAACATTGCTCCAAGTAATTTTTATTTGAGACTGATATGTGAAACAGCAAGAAAATTTCACATTGTATGTTGTGAAAGAAAAATATTTTCTAACATATTAAGTTGTTGATAGACTTAATATATAATAATTTATGTTTTATACTATTTTACGATATAAATAGGAGACAGATTTAATTTTGACATGTATACGGAACCAACGTTTACTACCTACACAGATTTTCCGTACGAATATGGTAAATTTTGAAAAGCACGTTGTCTTATTTCAAATTTTATTTTTAATATTTGCATTCAGCTTCAGTAATGCATTACACCAATAAGTTTATGGCGATAAACCCCTCCATTCCTACCATGATACCCTTAAATAAACCTGATCAAGTACTGGGAGAAAACTGGAAAAATCTTACCTGGGTAATATGACATGCACACGATTTTGTTTGCCGCATTAACCTCTTGAAAAGTACGTTGATTTTTTAAATGTTTTTTTTTTGTGTGTAATAGATGGACATTGCGAGAGTCAACAGAGCCTACCAATGCAAACCTAGCCAAATTGGTTGACCTTAAACTCTTTATGTTTGCATTACAGTTTCTACACATTTAATTGGTATTAAAAATATAATAGCCTACAGTTATGCATCAAACATTGTACCATTTTCATTAAACCGAGGCGTTTGGGCCCAAACTATGTAGCTAAACTCAGATTACAACTCACCTAGGTTATTATTATGTCAGCTAAGTATTTTATTAAAGTTTCACAAGAAAGATTGAGAGGAAACGTAAATAATGCAGGCCGCTTCTTCAGATTTTATTGACCATGAGAAACAGCATGTTTTCGACGTTGGCATGGGCGAGATTGCTTCTCGTTGGTTTGAAAAATCTGCCCGCTTTTACGAAACTACATTTACAAAGCCGTGTTGAACTTCAAGTAAATTTTTTTAGAACTGAATACTTGTTGGAGGAGTCAACAGTTTCATTTTCATCGATATAGATACAAGATAGAGCTTGTTTTTCTTGGGTATAGTAGGGAATAGACCGTGACAATAGTAGGCCTTGCTGCGTTTTTGGAATTTGATGATGAAATCATAAAAAGTTCGCAGATTCATAGGCTACCTATATCGGTTTACGAATTCATTAAGACCTTGACTTGTAACTCTCGCCAGGTGTTCCACGAAAAAGAGTTGAAATCTATCACTAGATGGCGTTCTTTTAAAGTTAAAAGTTCCGTTACCGCAAACCATTTTTAGGAGGCTGCAGTACTGCGGTACAGTACTTAAAAGTAAAAATACCGAGGTACGGTATTGGGGTAGTACCGCAGTAACGCGGTAGGCTACGTACGTAGGAAGTTGCATTTCCAGTCATTCACGGCAAAGGCTAGCATCAAGGACTCACATCAAGGAATTGGAAGAGACAACTGGCAACAAAGCAAAGATACATCCTCATTATTCATCATCGTAGCTATGAGCGGGATGGATGTCACGTCGTTTTTGTCTTCGCCTGCCACATTGTTGGTTTCTGCTAGCTCCATCCTTTGCCTCTTTTATTGGTATGTATCATTTACATATTTTTAAGCTTCTACACTCTCATTTTGGGACTGTTAATTCGTAGCGAAATGAATCGAAATGAAAAGCACTTTGAAATGCTAGGGAGGTACTCCGAAAAGCTTTGATAAGCAATTTTCATTTCGGTCATATGGGGGGCCCTTCGAAGACCTCCAAAAATGAGAATTTAGTCCAAAGTTGTACTAGTTCTTTGACGACAAAACATGTTTTCTTGACTGCATAAAAAGGTATGGATCTTCGACATTCAACTACTTTTCACAACAGGGAATTCCAGGCCCAAAGCCCATTCCGTATTTTGGTAATATATGGGGCCTCTGGCGAGAGGTATGTGTATAACAAAAAGGTTTTACTTACACGATCTTGTTGGTTTACAAATGATGAACCACATGTTATTCTGTGCTTTCAGAATCTGCCAAAACATGACAAACTTCTGATGGCAAAATATGGGAGAGTTTTGGGTTATTTTGACGGTACTCTGCCGAACCTTTGGACGACAGATGCAGACCTTATCAAGTCAGTCTTCGTAAAAGATTTTGACCATTTTATCAATCGCAGGGTAAATATTTGCCATGTTTTGTATTTACATAGGAGCAGACTTCAAAGTAGTCTAGTCATTGGACATATATAATAGCCTACCTAAGCATATTTTTATTTACAGGATTTTAAAGCAAACCAAAAGGTCATACGCAAAATGGTTAGTATAATTCAAAATCAAGAGTGGAAAGATGTTCGCTCCTCCATCACTCCTGCTTTCACCACCGGAAGAATTAAACAAGTTTGTATAGTCAGAAAAACACAAGTATTTCAAAGGAATTTATATTAAGCTTAGTCTAGCCAAATTAATCTTTTCGTATAGATGTCCGTAATGATAAAAGAGTGTGCTGATCGACTGGTTACAAAATTCCAAAATATTGCTGAAAGCAAAGGGAAAATTGACGCAAAACAGTAAAATCTTAAATAATTCTGAATAATAAGCATTGTATAGGGGTATCCTATAGAAATTATTAGAAAGAGAACAGGAAACTGACAACAACAATTCCCGTCTGAACTATCACCAGGCAATTTAGTGCTTTTACTATGGATGTGATTGCCCGCTGCGCATTTGGCATGACTATTCAGAATTTGGGTGGCGAGGACGATCCGTTTATGGAAATGGCGAAGAAAGTGTTGAGTCCACCAGTCAACAAGTCACCAATGATCATGATTCCATGTATATATAGTCGTATATTCACTTAAACGAGATTTACTTTAACACGTTGAAATTGATTTATATTATTAGTCATCTTTCCAAAACTGTTGGCATACTTTGGCGAACGGATGTTTTTCTCTGAGGGATTCTTATTCTTCATCAACGTTCTCAAGGATTTAATTAATCAGCGGGCTAACTCCACTGATGAGGTTAGTTCTTGATATATAAGGCCTGTATTTGAGAATTGAGATGAAACGAAACAAATATTCATTTAACTATTGTTCGCTTTAAAAAATCAGAAATACCACGACTTTGTCGAGATTGCGACCGAATCTATTATGGAGTACACAAAGCAAGTCGATGGCAAAGAGGTACCAATGTGGAATAGGGAAGAAGTGGATGAAATTGTCATCGCTCAGGTTGATTTCTTCCATAACTTATAATGGAATTAAAAGAATATCTTTATAAATTGAAATTTTATATGGTTTAGTCGGTAATGTTCTTGTTAGCTGGTTTCGATCCCACCGCTACGACCCTTACCAACACTGCCTTTTCGCTGGCTAGAAATCCAGAGGTACAAGAAAAACTATATGAAGAAATTATGAACAAACACGAGAAATTCGTAAGTTTTATTCCTTTTATAGGCTAACATTATAGTTTGAATACCGATAGCCTATATTATATTTTGAACCAAGGGTGAAGTCAGCCATGAGATGATTCTTGACTTCCCTTATGTTGACCACGTTATTCATGAGATTCTCCGCATGTACCCTCCAGTACCAAGGTATAGCCTAATATAACACAAATTCAGCCAAAATCAAGTTAGCCTACTGAAAGAGTACGAATCGAATATGATTATGAAACGAATTCGGCTTCTTCTTTA
Organism: Ceriodaphnia dubia; assembly: GCA_022539655.2. Classification (NCBI taxonomy): domain Eukaryota; kingdom Metazoa; phylum Arthropoda; class Branchiopoda; order Diplostraca; family Daphniidae; genus Ceriodaphnia; species Ceriodaphnia dubia. Next base: position 84,325 of record JAKUCG020000062.1, on the reverse strand, counting down.
TTGATACAGGGTCGAGAGAGGATGTAATAAAGATTTTACATATAAAGGAATCCATATTAGAAAAGGCATGTTAGTTACGGTTCCAGCCTTTGCTCTTCACTATGATGAAGAATATTATCCGGATCCATACAGATTTAATCCAGACAGGTGACAGCAGTTATTATTCCTATTATTCCTATAATATGCTAAACAACAATATTAGTTGGCCCATATTTCAACAGATGGAATTCCGAGAGCGAAATCAAACCGAACCAGTATGCCTTCATGCCATTTGGAATGGGACCCCGCAATTGTGTCGGCATACGATTCGCAATGGAAGAAATGAAAATTGCTTTGTGCACACTTGTCAAGAATTTCCGTTTCTTTCCTGTCGCTGAAACTCCGGTAAGTTAAACATAAATTGCAACGTTGGCGTATTAGTACCTCTATTCCCTTAAAGGCTTAAATCGATTTACATATTATATAGGAGGAAATGGAGTTTGAAAATGGATTTCTGCACGTTTCGCAGCCCATTCACGCTGCTATCGGGATTGAAACGCGATAGGCTATAACTGAATTCGTTTCAACGTGAATGATTGATTCTTTTGCCAATATTGGTGTCGCATTATTGAAAGAATAAACATCTAATTAGAACCTCGATCTATTAAGGTTAGAGCAGGGCTATGTGGAACTCTTTTTGTACGTAACTGAAATAAGAATAATTCAGATTGATTCAAATATCATTTTCTTGAATTGTCCTGTTGGCCTGCTGTCAAGTATCTTGGTCACTTACGGAATTTATTTAAGGTCTAGTCTATTTTTATTCCCTACGATTTCAAAATGTAGATGTGACTCATAGGAAAACGCGAGGTGCTACACGTTGCTAAACGTAGGCTACGTATATCGTACGGTCGAATCCTTTGTCATGGCATTTCTTTGACAAGTCGGTGCTCATTGTTTGTCAAAAAGTGGCAAACAACTAGCGTCTTTTAAAAACAAATCCAACATCGATTAAGAGCAAGTATATTCTCGTCCGAAATCATTTTATATCGTAGTACCGTTTCTTTTATCGCCAAATGCAATATATCATTTCGAGATTAGCTTGTATAATGTAACACGGGAGTCTGGTCGTTAAGCCTATCCGTTGAAAGCCTACTACCACTAAGCACAGGGCTTAGTGGTCTTTGTAAAATGAACCAAAAAGCCCACAAAATGGGATTTTTACTTAGCGACTTCTTAACTCCTCCGCTAGATGGCAGTAGTTATCCAAAGAGATGTTACCATAAAACAAAAAATACATACTGTTTTCCATAGAAAGAATATGTACTGTTTTTTCTAAGTGCTGTACTTGCGCTCGATTGCTGTACTTTCGCTCCATTTAAAATCTCTTGCCATCTAACGGTAGAAAAACAAGTTACAAATAGTAAATAAGTAAGTAAGCAGGCAGGTTTGGGGGTAACTGAAAAATAAAACGTCCAAACCTGCTTACTTACTTACTTACTTACTATATTTGCTTATGGTTACTATATACAAACAAACATGGCTGTATATTCTTTATATTAAAAGAAACCAAACTCGCGACACTGTATTTTTGTAAGTCCTGTACTTGCGCTCATTTTTCATTTTTAAAACATTGTGCCATCTAGCGGTAGAAGAAATAGTTACAAATAGTAAATAAGTAAGTAAGCAGGCAGGTTTGGGGGTAACTGAATAATAAAACGTCCAAACCTGCTTACTTACTTACTTACTTACTATAATTGTTGATGGTTACTATAAACCAACAACCATTGCTATGCATTCCGTTTATCCAACACTAGATGGCATTAGTTATCCGAAGAGATGATACTATAGAAACAATATATACTGTTTTCCATGGAACGAATATATTCTGTTTTTTTCTAAGTGCTCTACGTGCGCTCCATTGCTGTACTTTCGCTCCATTTAAAATCTCTTGCCATCTAGCGGTAGAAGAACAAGTTACAAATAGTAAATAAGTAAGTAAGCAGGCAGGTTTGGGGGTAACTGAAAAATAAAATGTCCAAACCTGCTTACTTACTTACTAACTTACTATATTTGTTTACGGTTACAAAAAAAATCAACCATTGAACGCCCACAAACAACTACTTGCCGCAATAATTGAGGTTGTTTTTCTGACCTGTAGATGGCGTACTGAAAATAGTAAATAAGTAAGTAAGCAGGCAGGTTTGGGGTCTATCCAGAAACGAACCCCCTAAACCACCTTACTTACTTACTTACTTACTATTTTTCTTTTTTCGTGTTACCGGTAGATGGCTAAAATTTTGAAATTAAGCAACAAGTGCAGTGCAGTGCTACCATTGTTTCAAAATGTACATCGCAACTACCGTTTCTTCCAATAGACAGTATATGTAGCCATGTCTGTTTGTTTATAGTAACTATCAACAAATATAATAAGTAAGTAAGTAAGTAAGTAGGCAGTTTTGGACGTTTTACTTTTTAGTTGCCACCAAACCTGCCTGCTTACTTACTAACTTACTATTTTTAACTTGTTTTTCTACCGTTAGATGGCAGGAAATTTTAAATGGAGCGCGGGTCAGCACTTAGAAAAATACAGTATGTATTGTGTCTATGGTACCGTCTTTGGATAAACGGAATACATAGCTATGGTTGTTGGTTTATAGTAACCATCAACAATTATAGTAAGTAAGTAAGTAAGTAAGCAGGTTTGGACGTTTTATTTTTCAGTTACCCCCAAACCTGCCTGCTTACTTACTTATTTACTATTTGTAACTTGTTCTTCTACCGCTAGATGTCACAATGTTTTAAAAATGAGCGCAAGTACAGGACTTACAAAAAATACAGTATCGCGAGTTATGTTTCTTTCAATATAAAGAATATACAGCCATGTTTGTTTGTTTATAGTAACCATAAACAAATATAGTAAGTTAGTAAGTAAGTAAGCAGGTTTGGACGTTCTATTTTTCAGTTACCCCCAAACCTGCCTGCTTACTTACTTATTTACTATTTGTAACTTGTTCTTCTACCGCTAGATGTCACAATGTTTGAAAAATGAGCGCAAGTACAGGACTTACAAAAATTCAGTATCGCGAGTTTTGTTTCTTTCAATATAAAGAATATACAGCCATGTTTGTTTGTTCATAGTAACCATAAACAAATATAGTAAGGAAGTAAGTAAGTAAGCAGGTTTGGACGTTTTATTTTTCACTTGCACCCAAACCTGCCTGCTTACTCTTACTTACTTACTATTTTCTGTCGTCACTTTTTCTCCTACCGGTAGATGGCAGAAAATTCTGAAATAAACGCAAGTACAGTACTTCTATTCTTTATTGAAACTTCTTCTATTTAAAGAGTCTGAATTAATACCAATTCAGGCAACGTTGCTTTGTCAGAGAAAGCTAAAGCGAACACAAAAAGCGCAATACATGTCCATACAAAAAAACCTTTTTACATACTGGGGGGAATATGAAAATAGAAAGCATAGTAATGACCCTATGACACCATGGAAGTTGTTAAAATTGGTAGCTTCTGCGTATTCCTCTGTTTCTTGAATTTCAATACAACTGTTTGAATAATTCCAGCTGTGCATTATTTCCAACTTCGTTTTCGATAAATATATTTCTAAATAAGAGTATTCACCAATATTTTATTCTTGCTTAAAACCTAATGCTTTTACCAAGGATTACTAGCTATATCAAAACTTTGTACTCCAATTCCTTTCAATTTCAAACTAAGAAACAACAATATTAAGCTTAGATGTGGCGTGATTTCTGTATACAAATTCAATCAAGAGCGCCTTGTGACTCGCAATAATTTTATTTCATAAAAATTTGATACGCATTTTAATTATTTTGAATTTGCATACATAAACGTTTATTTGTTTTTTCTTATATCGATCACTAGCAGGTTAAGTGAACCAAATGAAACTTGTATTTAAAGTTGAGATCATGAAAGCGTCGCCATCTACCATCGTAGATCACTACTGCGTGGTGCACATCAGCAACTGTTCTTGTCCGAATTTAAATAGAATTATATTTCCTTGCATTATTAAATATGTAAACAAAAACAAAAGAAAGAAGAAATTTTTATTTCACATCTGATTATTACTACGTCGCATATCTGTAAGGGATTTTTGTTTAACGCATTTCAAATGAAAATTGTGGGCTTAATGGTCCTACGGCATGAATACCACTAAGCACTGGGCTTTGTGGTAGTAGGCTTTCGGCTGGTGGGCTTAACGACCATAGACCGTAACACGGAATGAATTTAACGCAATCGCGACAATTTCTCAACATCTCTTTTTAAATGAGTAATTTTCGAGGAAGACGATAGACCAGCATGAAACAACAGAATTTCACAGGAATTCAGAATAACTCGGTTAAATATGGAGTGTAACGACGGAGACAAAAAAATCATTTATTAAGAAAACGGTTTCCCGAAATAATTGAATGGGATATTTTGGAAAAAAGCGTTTTCTTATCATAATTCCTTTTGTAGATGACCTATCATGATAAAAAAAAACTCAACATACAGAAATAGGTTGGATAAATTAGTTGTAAAAATTTCAGAAACATCCAATCAACCGTTTTCTTAATAACTAGCCGCGAAAAACCTTTTTTCCGCCATAAGCGCCATGTTAAACACGGCGATTTCAACTGCTTGCCTTTTGCCCGACTATCGTCACATAAACCAACAATATAAGATAGCCGTTCGTTATATTACCACTTAATTAATATCAACTAAGAATCAATAAACTCAGATCAAAGTTCATTGTTTAGAAATGTTTGATTTTTATTTTTCAGATATATTTTCGTGATTAAAAATAATGATGAAATTTCGAAGTCGAGTTAAGGGTGGAAAAGATACTTTTTTTGAGGCAGGTTTTAGAAGGGTATTACACTTATGCTTTTATACAAAGTTCACTGTAAAATCATAATATTGCAATTACTTCAGGGGTTCCTCTATCCCCCTTCATAACTTTACGCCACTATTTCATACTAAGACTCAATAACATAGTCTATATGTTCTATATCTAGATTTCAAAATCTTTCCCGTTACTTATATTTTTTTTGACAAATTCTGAAAAAAAAGAGAAAAAAAAATTTAGCTACACCACAGATATTTCGAAGTCTTTCAATAATTCCTTATTTGGTCACAGATTTTAATTTTAGAAAACAAAAAACGGAATGCTTGTAGCCTCCCTCGCCCCTTGGCATATATTTTGCTAATAACTAACCAAAAGCGACAGTATTTAAGAATAACATTGCATCGATACCGACACCTTCATTAATAGCTCCTATTAATAGTGTCCAATAAGTTGCTTTATGGCCGATCTTGTTCATCTTTCAACAGGCGATGGAGTTTTCAGACAACTTCAGCGTATTTCATTTCAAAATTAAACGGGCCTCCCTCTGATTTTTGCGAATCGTCGGCTATGAATCGAACCGTGATTGTATTTCCTGAAGATGTTCCCAATATGATGGCTGAAGAACCTGAACTTGCCGGTAGATTGTCTATTGCAGCAAACCTATTTGCGGAAACAGCCCCGTCTCCATTGTATACCTGTTTGGGTGATTATTAGTTAATAAATTGTTAAGACCCATTAACAACTTATGTTATATAAATAAATTTATACGGAATGTCTTGCTCCCGTTTGATATAAAAGAGATCGTTTAAATATGTGCCGTGGAACGGCAATAATACTTGAAAAAGAGGAAATGTCGACAGAAAAAAAAACATGCTTCTTTCATTCATAAAATCTCTTAACACATTTTTAGTCCTATATATAGGCTCTACATACATGCAACAGTTATTTGAAGTCGATTCGTTTAGTAGCCTAAGCTATAGATGTCGTCGTCTTACCTCCAAGTTATCATAATTGGTCGAGGTGTCGAAGTTGTATCCGCCCGATAATGTAATTTTCACCTTCTTTCCGACCGCAACTTTGATTGTGTAGGAGCACTCTAAATACGGAAAATCCCCTCCGTAGTCTGAGGGATAATTGGGGGATTGAACAGTACCGCCCGTTGATGTGATGTCCTTACAATTAGGGCATCTTGCTGTAGATGATCCTAATGAATTATAATATGCACAATTTTATGTTATATAGGCTATAGCTTTTTGATATTAGGAATTGGAAGTCTACCCGTTTTAGAGCACGTCGTTGCTAGTACCGGCTTCTCCGTCGTCGTTGTTGTTGTCGTTGTCGTGCTGGTAGTAACCGGTGCTGGGGCAGGAAACAAGTTCGGAAAATATCCGAAAAACGGCCCAATCATTTGCTGACCTGATCGTGGTGGGACATAGTTGATGCGATTATAAATAAAGCTGTTGGGTTGATATGGATGCTGCATCTGCTGCGAGATCTGCTGCTCTAAAAGTACACAGTGGCGTTTTTCCTCCTGAAAAGTGCCAAACCTCTTAATTTTCCTACTGAAAAAGAATAATTCAGTAGTGTTCAGTAGTTTTAAACTACTGAATTATTCTTTTTCAGTAGAAAAATTAAGAGGTTTGGCACTTTTCAGGAGGAAAAACGCCACAATATATTGTGGGGAAAATGTGCTTAGGCTGGCGACCGTGCTGGCTCCTGATTTCCGATGGCGGGCGAGGTGAATAACCTTCACCAAAGCTGATGAAAAGTACCACGGAAGCCAATTCAATCTAATAAAAATATATCACAACAATGACTAATGCAACAGTTTTACTGAATTAAACGAATCTCTTGTGGGCAATTAATTCGACTCGGTCTTTCATTCCCGAAAAGAATTATGATAAGACATGTTGACGATTTTACTTGTCTAGTTTGTAAACTTGAATAAATGTGATGGTACCAGCAGTGGGAAGACCTGTCGTACTGCAACCATGGCGCGGATGTTATGAATAAAACTTAAAAGAGACTTAAAAGAGAACTTAATTCGATATCTCTTTCGATCAAACTTCAATTTGTCTCTACAATTAAAGAGTGGCAAAAATCTCGGAATCTCTACGGTAGGCTATAATTGATGTGCTAATATGCTGACGGCAACAGGGACCGAATCGAAGGCGGAAGTCGACATCACTGCATGCAGGATGATTAAAGATCTTTTGATGAATTAAGATGTCCAATAATGCTGAAACGGGAGCGATCTCCTCCCGCGCGCTTTCGGCCCTTTGTTTGACAAGACATCGTGTCTCGTCATATTCATGAGCTTCATTTGTGCCTGCACAAACTTTGATGCCAAGGATTTGAAACCCGTTTGGCATATAAGACAATTACAACAGCAGATCCACTCCTCTTAGTCTGGGCACTTTAAGTTTCGGGAATTAAAAAATGGGAAGTCCTAGCAAACAAACGATTTTTTGCAGAACTTTACGGCAGCCTATGCCATCAGTTCACATTTAAAAAGCGACCAAAATCGGTAATGACTATTTTGCAAAAAATTTGATTTTGCCGAAAAACAATTACCCCAAGGGTTTTACAGAATCGGTGGGGACAGGTCAGTTGCCACTTTTTTCCAATAGATGGCATTTTGAGATTTTATACTAGAAAATTGGAGATTTCATATTTTCTCGCCCTAGTGGGGAAACGTTAGTTGTCACTTTGGCCTATAGACGGCATTTTTGAAACCTACAGAAACCCTAAGGGTACCCCCCAAACGGAGCGCTTTGGTCATAATTACAAGCCGTGTTTTTTTGCAGCAGTGGCAACGTTCCAGGCCGCACCAATTTAAACCTTTTTAACCTACGCGTTGAAAAGAATACCGCGAAGGCGCGAAACTAATCAATTTCGCAGACGCAGAGAGGATCCCAAATTTGCTTGATATATTGGCGTAATAATGTCTGTTTATTCTGTTTGTTCTGTTTGCTGTTTATTCATTTCAATTATTTTATTAGATATAACAATAATATACCGTCTCCCGTTCGTAGCATGTCTAGTACACAATAGCCTACAAACAATAACAATAGGAGGCGTTGGTGATTATTACGACGGGTCGTGCTTCTCAAACATAGTTCATCGAGTCCATGTCAATATCAAAACTCGGTCCTATAGTTATGTGGCCTCCAGCGTTTAAACAGTGGTTGAAAATGTCATTTCCCATTTACATGGGGGTTTACTGCAATCTTTAGAATCAAAATAGAAAGCGAAAAAAGGGGTTTCGTTGTCAGAAATATAGGTCAATTTCCCGGCTGTAGGGAAATTTTGGCCTTCGGCAATAGATGTTGTACCGGCTTCAGTCCCGAACTGAAATGCACAAAAATGTAAAATAAGTTAATATATTGCCATGATTGCAAAATGTTACGCTCTACGAAAAATGTCCACTTTTTCGCGGACAAATTCTCCTGAAAACGAAATTAAGACATATTTGTCTACATTTTTACTGGAAATATAAGTCCACTCCAGCATTGGCCAAATTGTCAAAATTTCATGAATTTGTTCAGTTTTGATATAGTTCAATTTTTTCACTGTGGGTCCTCTCAGTGATTCTCGTGATTCTTGGGACACGTGTACGAGATTTGAATCAGTTGCCAACCCCAACCCCGACGAAAGCTATAACAATTGGACCACATTACTCTGACAACAGATGGCTTTCAGTAGAATTCTTTTATTATCATCGAGCTTCGACTTTTATTTTTTCATCTGAAGGAAAACTTCGTTTTTATTCAAAGCTCCATTAAAAGATTTGAAAGGGGAGTGTGCACTATATTTTTTGTGATTCCAGAAAACTACCTAGGGAGCGGCAACATTATTTTCGAAGACTCGTTCTTTCTCTTTTCATTTTTTTGTTTCTTGGAACTTTTTTCCTCTCGAAAAGGGTATAGGGATTTCACTCTTCATTTAACGGACAAAAATGTCTTATAAAAAATGAACAATAAGTCCACCAGCATTTATCTGCTAAAAAACATATTTTCCAATTTTTACGGAGATGTCTAATAATAACTGGATATTTTTCGTAAAGACTAACGCACAGCAGCAGCAAAGAGCAACAAACTCGGATAATCTATTTAGTAAGCTAGCTGGTCATCAAAAAGAAATTCACGCAACCTGTTGACATCTAATCGGATTCGTCGGTATCGGTTAGTAAAACCAACATAGTCTGCTTGAACAGATTTGTTGGTCTGTTGGTTTTGAACAACATTACTAGCCTAATAGCCTAATATTTAAGGTCTTATTTTAAGACTGTGTATGAGGATGGCGATGGTTTTCTTTAACTTAACTTACTTCAAGGAATTCAAGATCAGATCCTGTTTTGCTATAATCAAAAGCAGCTCCGGGCGAGAGTACTGCTTTCACTTTGCTTCCTTTGTCAGTTGAAAACAAGTACAAGCATTTAAGAAATGTGTGATCTGTCACCCCGAAGTCATCAGGGTAGTTGGGTGACTGAATGACACCACCATTAGTGCCATCAGGACACGGCTTGCATGATTCATCAGAGTCATCTGTAAAAATAGATCATCACAGAGGTAAGTAGGAACAATTTTTGCTGACAGCACAATGGTCACATCAATATATGGTCACGGGTATTTTCACTCCCTCGCTCACGGCGGCCTTCGTTACACAGCTTAGAAGCCACGGTACGGCCGTCAAGTCCATCATCACCGCCGGCAACTACACTACTCCTACTCAGGGGGTTTCCCAAGACCGAAATTTATTCTTTTTAAGACTTTTATCTCTAATGGAATTCAGGTTGAAATGTCTTGGTTACGCTTTAGCCAAAGCAAAGGGAGGAGGAATTAAACAAAACGTGACTAGTTACGACTGAGCCGTTTCGATATTTTTTCAGCCTTTCATTTTTGGCTTTTGATCACGTACGTCAATTTCCTCTTCATTTGATTTCGATCATTGAAAGGTGAACTACATAGCAAAGCGTTTAATTTTGGGAGAATCGACGCCTTCTTGGTTTTTGGTTGACAATATCATAATTTCCGCTACTAACGAGATTGCTATCGCATAAATATATTGAAATAAAAAAACTGCATGGCTATTATAATACTCGCATGCCACGTAATATGACAGCCATCAATGACGATCAAAAAAGAATTAATTAAGAGACAGCTGAGGGCAGAATCACCTCGATTCTGAATATCATATTATCACGTACATCGAATTGCTTTTCATTTAATTTCGATCATTGAAAGGTTAACTACATATTCGTCGCAAAGCGTTCATTTTTTGGGAGATTCGACACTTTCTTGGTTTTCGGTTAATGACGATATCATTAATTCATATTAAATCATTAAATTAATATTAATAAAGGACAGCTGATGAGGGCAGAATCACCTCGATTCCGAATCTCATACACCCTAAGGCAAAGTGGGCAACGCCTTTATTGGAGCCATCATTGAAATTGTTATTTATGAAAAACAATCGTTATTATTAGCCTACTTCAAATGATATCATATCTGGTTGTGCTTATCATTTAGACGAGTGATAGGCCTACTCGCAAGCGAATCATACGTCTATAAATTTGAATAACTTGATAAAATGTTTACTTACTTTGGACGAATGTACAGGTAAGTTGTGCGGCGGGTGGGGCGGGTTTCGCCGTCGTTGTCGTTGTTGTTGTTGTTGTTGGCGGGGCAGGGAACAAGTTTGGGAAATACCCAAAAAATGGCCCAAGTTGAGAAGCTGACTTTTCTGCCGGTAAATAATTACGGATGTAAGGCTGATGATGCGGATTCTGCTCCGGTGCCAAGCCTAGTATGATGGGGAAAATCAACTGCTTTCCCTGACGTCCATTGCCGGTTTCCAATGAGGAAGTGAAGTTGCCCAAATTTTTACCGTTGCTAAAAGGCACCAGACAGGCTAACGCAAACATCTGTGTGCACAAATTACAGGAATTCGGAAGAGAAAATATGATTATCCTACTTGAACAACCTTCCATAATGTCTAGGCCTACCATCATCACGTTCACCACTGATGCAGTTCAAAAGTAATGTAATATTTATACGTGCAATTTCTCAAAGTTTCATAGCCTACATACCAATAGAAGTGATGGGACGACGTTGTGTTTAAATTCCTCAGCCATGACGTAAATAGCCTTAATAGTGTACTCTAACTGATGGCTGATATTAACGGGACGAAGACTGTAGTTGCTGGTGGGATACGCTGATTGGTAATGGTTGAGAAGATCTACGTGGCATTTTTATAGATCACCACTGTCCTATCATGCTGTTTGCTAACAAATAAGGGCATTAGCCTAAGGTGTCGACTTTAGTTTCTTCCCGTGTTGATGCCGTCAGGAAAAAAGGGGAACGACCTTTGATGGCAAAATACAAGTTTTGTTAGATGGTTTGGGCTGCAATACTCTCTAAAAACAAACTATCTACTAAGCTCCTCGTACAGTTTCGTATGATTTGCTACAAACAAATAAGTTGTGCGATAGTTTATAGTGCTCTAATAGTCTTTAGTAGGGGACACTGGGGTAAATTGTAACACGAGACAAATGTAACATAAATCGTTTAGGTCATTTGAATTGTATCTGAAAATCTGAAATACTTATCATACAGCCATTCTATAGAGAAAAAATTTTGGTAATTGTTTCAAAGAAATCGATTAAAAATTGTGGAAGATGTAAGAAAAAAACCTTTTCGACACCCTTTTGTAAAATTTTTTGGTCGTAAATTTTTTCTATTTTCCCTTCGAAAAAGTTTGAAATGAACCAATTTTTATTCCTTTTTATGTCTTTTAAACTTTTTTACCATTAATTTCTGTAAAAACCGAAATGTAATAGGGTAAAAATTAATTTAAGGGGAAAGGTTCAGTGTGAGACGATTGTAACAGACCAAATTATTTGCGAAAAAAAAATCTAAATTATTTTTTCCACCCAGAAATGATGCAAAACATCATATTCTTCTGATTAAGTGTTAAAAGTTGACAAACTTTCAGAGAGAACGAAAAATAATCCAGATTTACTGTTTTAAATGGGTGAGTCGTCAAGCGGTACGTAGCTCTTGTTGGAAATCCCATGTTACTTCCGACCCCCACCCCTGTTACAATCGTCCCGACATGAGGGTACAATTGTAACAAAAAAGCATGATCATTCTGGATTTTCTTACTAAATAACTATTAAACTTATATGTTCGATAAATTCAGTTATTAGCCAAGATAATAAACTATCCGCCGATTTTTTTTTTAATGTGTAACTTTATTACTAGCAGACGAAATAAATTGAAGTATGCTTTTTGTTACAATTGACCCCAGTCTCCCATGGTTCTTGTTGAGTTTCGGTATTTGTTTTTGGGTAAAATATTTGTAAAAAAAAATGCCACGGTGGATCGAATAGGGCTTCAAACGTTCGACAAATTAATTTAGTATTCTTGTTGCTTGTTGCGCAGTCAATTATAAAGAAAAAATTTTTAAGATCAGAATTGCGGCTACAGTTACGATTTTTCTAATATTGTTTTTTTTTAGGGTTCAATGGGACACGGTCTGTGGTGTGTGTCTTATTTTCTTTTCGTTGGTATCCTAATCGCATCTCATGCGATATCAAAAAATTCTTTAATGAACTAGTTAGGCCTACTCTAATAGAAAGACTATAACATATTTATGTCCTCTTTTTTGTTTGAAAATCTTGACATGCATGACCATTTTTGTCGTACAATTTGCGGAACTAGCAGGCAGACAAATATGCCCAATTAAAATGTGGAAGTATTGCGTAAAGAGTATATAGTTTGCAAACATTAAATCAATGTGATATCAGCAACGGAAGACTTGCCGCACTGCAACATGATGGGTGTTGTTATTATAATTACAAGAGAAAACAGCTTGAATTCGGACTCAAACTTACATGGCGGTATTAGATTTTCAAGACGCGAATCCAGAATTCCAGAAAACATGGGTTAGGGATGGTCGTTGGATTTTGGGATTAATGAAATAAGCAAAGACAAACCTGTATGAATAATTTCGAAGTTCATTTAATGGTATGCTGCTCCATATTCTCATGCTGAGCAGAGACAAACGCCCGATGGCTGCAGTTGAAACGAGTTGAACCCGGTCCGGTCACAACCAGATGACTGACCTAGCAAACATTTTTTTTTTCTTAACGCTGAAACTTGAAAGATGAATTCCGTTTCGTGCATGCTGAAGTGATGAGCTCGGTGATGAGCAATGATGTAAAACTAAAAGAAAGCGAGACTGCGAGACTGGAGTCGGTGCACAACTGCACATTGAAACCAGAATTTGATCCAAATTCAATGCCCTCTGTATTCCTCAGTTTGGAATAAGGGCATGCAGACACTGGTATCCGCATGATCAGCTCGCCAACAACAGAACACCCAAGTCACCTCCAATCGTCTGGTTTTCGGTCAACGTCGTAAGGTTTTCCAAAAGTCCAAATCGAAACTCGAACTATTCTAAATTTGGGCATATTGACCATTTGCAAGTCAATTGCAATATCGGCTATAGTCGAATGTCGCCATCTCCACTACGTAATCTATATTGATATGCAGTTATATGCTCGATTAATCAGCCAATAAAAGTTGTATAAATTGGCAAACGAAAGGCGTACGTCAAAACAAATCCGCCAGCATCGATTTAGAGCAAGTATATTCTCGTCCGAAATCAATTTTTAGTATTAGTACCGTTTTATCGCCAAATGCAATACATATATCATTTCGAGATTAGCTTGTATATAACGCATAGAAGGAATTTGATGACGCAATATCGCAACAATTTTCGCCGAAATTTTTCAACATGACTTATAGTTTCGAGGAAGACGACAGAACAGAATTTCACATTAGGAAAAGATATGACTCGGTTAATAATATGGAGTGTAACGACGGAGAGAAAAATCACAAGGCCAAATGTTGGAGCAAACATTCGGGGCTGGAACAAGGGCGGGCGAGTGGGCGGAGCGTTTGGCAGTCGACGCAGCGGACCCAATCGTCGACGCTCATCGTCACTCGCTGGAAGAAATCTTCGGAAGAGTCTTCGGGACGGACGAAATCAAATTCCATCAGAGCGGCAGCCGATTTCAAAATGGCGCTGGCCTCGCTCTGTCGCTTGACAGTCCAGTCTCTGGCGCTGTCCAAGAGGACATGAGCATTTTTCAGCAATTGGTGGCACGTTTTCGTCGTTAGGGACTGAGGCCGGACGGTCTGCATCGTCAGACACTGGCGGAGCAGATCCAGTCGACGCCACTGGGCCAAAGCGTCCTGGAGGCAATCAGGGAACAAGAATTCGAGACTAGAAGAGAGCAAGGCCGTCTGGACGGCCTGGTGGCGGGCCAGCAAAGTAGTCACAGAGGATTTGCTCGTCAGTTTCACCTCGGCCGGTTTCTTGTTGATGGTCGTAAAAGTATAGGCGCGTTCCAGGTGATGTTTGAACCGGGCGAAAAGACACAAGTGGTGCATTTGCTCGTAGATACGCCATTTTTCCTCCAGGCTTTTGCCTTTGAGGAGCGGTTCGACCTCGACGGACGACAGATCGTGACCGGGCGCGTTTTCCACTAGCAATTTCTCCATTTCTTTGTGGAGTAAAGCGACTTGTTGGTCGTGGACGGAGCGGGCGTTGGCACTGTCTTTGTAAAAGGCTCTGACATCGTCGGCGTAGCGGCCGTGGCACAAACGGACCTTCCTCCGGCATTGAGGGCATTCGGGTTGGCCCAGCTGTCCGTCCATATCGACTAGGGGAACGAGATGCTGGCAATCTCTCAAATAGACGAACCTAACGGACGTCTCGGTTTCGGTGGACGGATCGGCACAACAGGAAGGGCAGAGAGAGGCTGGCGGGCAGAATTCGCCGCAAAGGGCCGGGCAAGAGTGTCCGCACTGGAGCCGCTGGGGACAGGGCAGTTGGCAGGGATCGCGTTGGCACATCTGGGAACAAGGGTGGTCGCATTTCAAGTGGGGACACCGCCATTGGCATTTCTCCTGCGTCGTCCACGACATTGAAAAAGACGGTCAAGACGGACTCGCAGACGACTTTTCCATGATAATGACGTAGTAGAGCATACCGGACAGTCGGTGCATTGTTCGCTGCAGAGGCGGACGCACGAGCGGTGGAGGCAGCGCATCTGGCACGGCTTGCGGCACGGAGGGCACACTTGGCCGCATACGGACGGGCAGGAATGGCCGCAGACTAGATGGCGCTGGCAGGGCTCCTGGCAGGCTGGGTGAATACCAGACGAGCCGCATTGGCCGCATTTTCCGGGGCAGTGATGGCCGCATCGTAGAATTCTGAGACATTTCTCCTGGCAATCGTCCGTCTCTGTCCGTTTTAGCCCGGAAATTCCAAAATTTAATATTAAGAAATTCAAATTAACTTTCAATTAGTGAATTGATACCGGAATTGCGGAGATGGCAGGGGCCTTTGAACGAATGGCCGCATTTCTGTTTGCCGGCCGGCTCGACGACGACGACTTGACATTTGGCGCTGGAACAAGGTTCGACGCATTTCAAAGGGCACGGATGGCCACAGACGAGCTGGCGCTGGCACGGCTCTTGGCAGGCCGGATGGACCTTGGACGAGCCGCACTGGCCGCATTTTCCGGGGCAGTGATGGCCGCAAGGCAAAACCGACAGACATTTCTCCCGACAGTCGTCCGTTTTTCCTTATAATAATTATTCAAATCAATTGAGAATTCATATTTGATGGAAATTTCGAGATTGTTACCGGAATTGCGGAGATGGCACGGCCCTATGGAGGTATGACCGCATTTCAATTGGCCGGCCGAATCGACGACGACTTGGCATTTGGCGCTGGAACACGGATCGGCGCATTTCAGAGGGCACTGATGTCCGCAAGGGAGTTTCTTGGCGCAGCGACCGGATTTGCACGGTGGAAGAATGGCGCCTTCTTTGCCAGCTGTGCCGCATGGGACCGGGACCGAATGGCCGCAAGGAAGCCGAGTCGAAACGGACTTTTGGCATAGTGCCTCTGCGTGGTGGCAGTTGTTGCGGCACGACAATTGGCACGGATGGCCGCAGTCCAGCTTCGATCCGCATTTCAATCCGCAGACGATTCCACAGATTGGGAAATCCTCCGGTCTCTTCACCTGTTCGTCCGTCTCAATTAGTTTTCCAAAAATATTAAAAAGACGGGCAAAAATATACCTTGATGGACTGGTCCGGGTGACGGTCGCATCTCAACACCAATTCCTTGCCCAGCTCTTGATTTCTCGACGTGATTTGCTGGACGTGATTCCACAGTTTACTGCCGGAACCGGCCAGCAGACGGATATTGCCCAGGATGAAAAGTCCGTTCTTGGCCCTGGAAAGGGCGACGCAGACGCGATTGGGCGTTTTGAGGAACCCGACGATGCCCTGGACGTTGTTGCGGACCGTCGACAAAATGATGACGTCATTCTCCTCCCCCTGGTAATTATCCACCGTCGTCACGTGGATCCGGTCGACCGAGCGGAGAGTGTAGTGCTCTTTACGGTGGGCGGCGATAGCCCGCGCCTGGGCCGCGTACGTCACCAAAACCGTGATTTTCTCTTGTTCCAGCCCTTGTTCGCAGAGGAAATGGGCCAGTCGCAAAGCCATGGCCGCCTCGTGAGCGTTAAAGTAGCTGGAACCGCCTTCCTCGCGCTGTTCCGGGTGGTCGTGATCCAGAAAAAAAACGTCGCGCTGGACTGATGGGACAGAAGGGTGTAAGAGGACGGACGGGTGGTTCTCCAGGTGGCTGTAGACGGACGGGACGATGAGACGGGCCACTTGGGGCCGCATGCGGTGCTGGACGGCCAGCATCACCGACGGCACTCCGGTCTTGACTAATCTCTCGAAGAGCGAAACGTCCATGTGGTACTTTTGGGCCAGTTTGTGGACGTTGCAGGCCGGCCTTAATTGGAGGTGATCACCTATTTATAGTCAGAGACGGCCATGAAACAAAGTTCATTAAAGGGAATTTGCCTTATAAAATTACCGATCATGATGAGGTGTTGGACGCTGGTCGTCAACGAGGCTACAATGTGCGGTTCCAGCACTTGGGCCGCTTCTTCCACCAAAACTGCAATTACAATTCGGATTAAAATTTAGAAAAAACGTCTAATTAACTGGAAATACCGATTTTGGGTCGGAGGAGGGCCAAAACATTACGGCGACGAGCAGCTCCGGTGGTCGTTAATCCGATGACATCGACGGACCGACAGAGAACCTCTTCCATCTGGTCCCTGATCCCGTTGAATTTGGCAATCTGCGTCTTGTAGAGTTGTTCCAGCTCGGCCAGTTTCTCCATCGTCACACTCTCGGCCGTCATATCCCTGACTTCTTCCTTCTTCTGCTTGGCCAGCTTCCTCGTCAGACAGACAATATCATCCACCGTGTCCTGGATCACCTTTGCGTACCCGTTTTTGTGGTAGTTGTGGAAGAGGAAAGCCGAATCTTTATAAGTTTTCCGCTCTTGATGGACATTTTCCTTGTAGACGGACATTAAATGGCCTTCGAGTAAGGCCGACTGGCTCTGACTGCCGATACGGATGACTCTCTTCGTGCATTTCAAAACGCCTTCTAAAAACTGGTCCAGCGCTTGGTTCGTCAGACAAATGACGACGATCGGACACCGGTCGTCTCTCCACAAACTGCCAAATTTCTCCCAGAATTGGGGCATTTTGCCCGGCGTCATTTGGGCTGTGAGACGGGCATTGTCTTGGAGGTAATTCCCTTCGTCGTGCCACAAATGTTTGTTGTCCAGCAGAGTCGAGATGATTTTACGACCGATAAACGTCTTGCCCGTCCCAGGTGGTCCCTGAATCAGAGCCAATCGGCGAGTCATGGCCGCGTGAAGGGCCGTCCTCTGGATGGGATTGACGCCCAAATCGGCCGCAGACGGCCAAGTCGTCAAATTGAGAGCGTCGGAAACGTTGACGATCCGCCCGTCTACAGTCGCCACCCGGTAGCTTTGCCTCGATGTTTTATTATTCAAATAGCCGGGCACGCCCGGATCCCTCTTCCAGCCCAGCAAGTACTCTTTGAACGGGAAAAGGCCGTCTGTCAATTGCTGCTGGTAGACTTCCATGACGACTCGGTACGGCTCGTAAAAGATGTCGCATTCCAGCATCGTGTACGAGAAAACGGTGAAATCCTGATCCGGCGGATGGGCGATGCTGATCGTCAGCCAACCTTTTTCCAGATCTTCCGGGTCGCTTTGGGTAACGGTGGCCAGGATGACGAGACGCTGAACGGCGTTCCAGAGACAGACGAGCGAGCCGAATATGAGTCGCTTGTTCTTTTCCCAGTCAAAGCCGGGCATCGAGTCGAATCGGATGTTGTAGCGGCGCCATGAGTCTGGACGGTCCGGCACTGTCGTGCTGGACAGGAACGAGTTCTTGATGAATTGGACGTTGCGGTAAAAGTGGATCCTCTCGTTGGGCTTCCCGTCCGTGGCCGGCACTTGCTGGTTGCCTTTGCAGAAGGTCCCGATGGATTCTCGAAGCGGCTGGATGAAATCGGCCCAGAGCAGACGCAAATGCGTCTCCAAATAGGCGTCGACGTTAGGGTATGGCTTCCTGGTGCTGTTGGGTCTCAGAAATGGCGAGTTGGTCGCGTCTTCCGTCGACAGCAGGTCGCTGACCAACGGCATCGTCCGCATCGTCCGAAAGTTCTCTTCTTCCATTGGAGACTGCAGGCTCAGAGTTTTCATGCTGTTCGACAGGTCCAAAACAGAATTTGACTTGGTCTTGGACGGGGAAACTTTCTTGGCAGACACTTTGGTGCTGGATGGGGTCCAGACTGCCTGATTGCTCTGCATTAAATGAAGAAAAGCAACTGGATTAATCACTGTAGCTGAGCAAGTACACAGTCAAAGAAGTTTACCAGCTCTGTGACGGGCTTCGACTTGGTCTTGGCTGGGGAAACTTTCTTGGGGGACATTTTGCTGCTGGCTGGTGTCCCAGCTGCCTGATTGCTCTGTATCAAATCAAGAAAAGCAACTGGTTAGTGGCTGTAGCTGAGCACGTAGAGACTCAAAAGTTGTTCACCAGCTCGGTGGAAAGTTGTGATTTGCTCTTGGTCGGGGAAACTTTCTTGGGAGAAATTTTGGTACTGGTTGGTGTCCAGGCTGCCTGAAGGCTCTGTAATAATTCAATAAAAGCAACTGATTAGTGGTTGAGGCCGTAAACACACTCAACGTTGTTCACCATGTCTGCAACGGGCTTCGTCTTGCTCTTGGCCGGGGAAACTTTCTTTGCAGACATTTTGCTGGTGGATGTTGTCGAAGCTGCTTGATCGATCTGTATAAAAAGAAAAGCAACTAGAGTTAACAGTTAGTTTAGTATTGTTTGAGATAGTAGACACTTTAAAGTTGATACACTGCAGGTGCTGTGCAGCCAGAATAACACGCAACATTGGCCATTGGACTACTAGGTACAGAAAGGACTGATGGGAAGTTGATGGGTTTCATGGGGTTGGGCAGGGCATTAGGGCATGCACCTATGGCTTGTGGCTGGTGGGCAACAACACCAAGCCAACAATGAGCTACAAGTCACTAAACAACTCTAAATTCTACCAGAAAAGACGAAAAATGCGACTGACTCGGCAGCAACAGTGTCCCAGTCAAAGAGTAGAGGAGTTTCCCGGCATTCCCGATGACGTAATTTGTAAACAAAAGTGGTTGGACGACGTCGGAAGCCCCCACACCAACGTTACTCAATCATCCTGGCTCTGACTGGTTGACTAGTACCTGGCAATCTGCTAAAGAGAATCTCCAAATATCGTTTCGACTGACTGACGCCTCGGGCTTTTCTCTATTTTCTGCAGGGAATTCTCTTTATCTTTCTTGACGTTTTTTTGAAATTGAAAAAAAAAAAGGAAAAAGAGAAAGCCAGACAGCAGTCCCGAAACCTTTCAATTTGATTGGTCCGTTTCTTCTGGAAAGAGTGATCGTGACGACTCATAGAGGGCCACGTTTGTTTTTCTCGGAACGAAGCAAGGCTGACTACTACAAATTGGGGGCCGTCCATAAATGACGTCACGCAACTGAGGGGGGGAGGGGGTCAAGAAAACTGTGACCGCCCATGTATAAGGTATAGCAAAATGCGTGACAAAAGGGGGGGAGGGGGTCAAAAATTTCCCAAACTCGCGTGACATCATTTATGGACGGCCCCTTGGAAATCCAATTAGGAAAAGGGGATTTTACGGGGAAACGATTAGCCGTCAAGAGAAAACGTTGAATGAACTTTAATTCTCTACTAATTATAGCTCATTTCAGAAAAATAAAGTTATTAAATAAATGACAACGACTTGAAGGAAAGAAAATCAACTCACTAGAATGGAAATTCAAGGCCAATTGACGCTGATTCCTGCGAATCTCCTCTTTGGAAAATATGCAATTATGCATTCGGTTTTAATATCCGACTGAGTCCAACCGACACGACCGACCGTCTTTTTAAATCCACGGTTCGTTTGGGATTTTTGGTGGCTGACGCATTTTGCAAACACTGCTGATTAGACTGTAGACAGTAATCAATGGCCAGAAAGATAGGCGACACCTATTCTGCGAAGTGCGAACGGACGCCACAATGGGAAATACAAGGACAAGGCACGGGATTTGAGCTCCGTGAACCAGTACGTACATACAGTATTCGAAGCGATGATGTCGTCTGCTATCTATTCACCTGAGTCCTGAGTAAATGACTCATCCTTTAAAATCGTCAATTTATCTCTGAAAATATGCGGCAAAAATGTGAGTTTATTATTTGGACTTCGGAGACGGTGAGTCATGTACTACAAAGCCGATCAGCTTGAGGTAGATAAGAGAGAACTTCAGACAGGTGAATGTACAATGGACTCTCATTCAATGTTTTGACATCCGGAAACGGAATCGGCGCAAAATAAAGAGGTCGTCTTCGGTCTTCTTCTTTTGATTCCGTGAGAAAGTGGTCTGAATCAGCCTCAGTTTCTTGTCTTGCCATGATAATTCAATGACTGCACAACGGCCAATGGCTTGTTTGTTGCTCTACGGTATGAAGCTGTACCCGATTCAACAAACGAGTCTCGACTTGGTCTTTTATTGAAATTTTCAAGGACGTTTCGTATCGTACCGTTGGCTAGACTGGTCAATGTGCCAGAATTGTGGCACGCACGTATTACGTCACGTTATGTTAAAAACCCCATTTTCTGAATTTCTCTTTTGAATGAATAAAATGCTGGAAAAAGAAGAAAAACAGTCAGAGTCATATAACCCAGGGTTATATGACTCTGAAACAGTCAGTTTGCATTTGCCGCGTATCAGCGATATGACAATGTCGCACCGCTCGCACGAGTAAATTGCGTCGTCTGCTTTCACTAACAGATCGGCGAATCTGTCATTTCCGTCAAAAATGGCAGAATTGTTATTAGATTCAAACATTCGTCTTTGGGTGTTTTTGCCCATTATTATGATCACGTTTCTCGTCGGCATTCTCCGACACTATTTCTCACTCATCATCGCCAGTCAGAAAAAAGTGGAACTGCTCCAAGTCCAAGACAGGTATGGCTTCCTACCCCTCAGCCCTAGTGGACTACATTAAAAATGACGTTCGTTTCTGCAGCCAGGCGCTGGTTCGTTCCAGACTGTTGAGAGAGAACGGCAAGTACTTGCCGAAGCAGGCGTTTCTCATGAGGCGCCACTTTTTCAACAGCGAAGACATGGGCTACTTCAAGACTCAGAAACGGGCAGCACCTGCCACCAACCCCATGACTGATCCCAATGCCATGAGCGACATGCTCAAAGGCAACGTCACCAATGTCCTCCCCATGATCATCATCGGAGGGTGGATCAACTGGGCCTTTTCGGGATTCGTCACCAGTAAATAGACTTGTAGCTGGCATTTTGACTTTTGAAATAACTAAAAACTTTGCATTGCAGCCAAGGTGCCCTTCCCGCTCACTCTGAGATTCAAGCCCATGCTGCAGAGGGGTGTCGAGCTGGTGTCTCTGGACGCTTCTTGGGTTTCCTCAGCTTCTTGGTATTTCTTGAACGTCTTTGGATTGAGGAGCATTTACTCTCTAGTCCTCGGTGAAAACAATGGTGAGTTGTAGAGTCTACTATCCCAAGAATTTTGACATCAATCCAACATTTATGAACAGCTGCCGATCAGACCAAAGCCATGGCTGACCAGATGTCTGGCGCAGCCATGGCCATGCCGCAGGACCCCAAAGCAGCCTTCAAGGCAGAATGGGAATCGCTGGAGATTGTCCAGCACCAGTGGGCCCTGAGGAATGTGGAAGCCGAGCTGCTGGGTGTCACTGCTGCTGCCCACAGCAAGACCGATTGATCTATTGTGTTGACTACTTGAAATCTTTTCATTGCTGTTTTGTCAATGTTGTCAATGTAGAATAAATGCTTTTAATCCTAGGCTATTCTGTATTTGCATTCATCACAGGTCGTCTGATGTCAATTACTCTTTTTGAGCGAGCCAGCAACAGGATGAGAGAGCTTTTGGTGTGCTCTCTTGCACAAGCGAAAAACCAGAAATGCAAAGAGGAAGCAGAGTATCTGGACGAGGAGTACGACGTCGAAAAGACTTTTTTGGAAAATGTTGAGTCTGATGTTGGAACCTCTTAAATGGGCGGCTCCGTTGTGCCGGATGACGTATTCCGTCCAGAAGACGGCCCTACCCAACGGCTGTTCAATTTGGTCGTGCACCAGAGCCGAAACGTGCCTTATCCTTTCTGCATACCTTTACAATCGCGTTTTTTAAAGATGGCAATCGTCGATAGAGAGATGAAACAATGTAGGCTACACTGTAATACCTGGGATCTTTGAGAATCTGCTGGATGGCGTCGTAGAGAATTTGTCCATTCAGACTGCTCCAGTCGAGTCGGATGGCATAGCCGTCGGCTTCTGCCTTTTGGGCGTTGATCGGTTGGTCGGAAAAGACGGGCAGAGCGATGAACGGAACACGGTGATAGACGGCCTCTTGCTTGCTGTTGAGACCTCCGTGATTGATGAACAAACGGGCTTTAGGATGACCTAAAACATCCTGCTGAGGCATCCAAGACACGAGTTTGACGTTTTCCGGAATATTAGCATCGCCCGACAATTTGCTGCCGTTCTCCCATTTCCAGATGACTCGCTGCGGCAAACGGGCAAACGTCGACATGAAAATGCGTTGTAAATCTCCAGTCAATCCGTCGCCTCTTATAATGGAACCGAAACTAACGAGGATGAATCCGTCGTCTCCTGACCCATTGACGAAAGATTCCAAATCCTTTTTTAAAAATTAAGTTGCATTATTATCTAAAATCAAAACAGCACCCTAAGAAGGGATGTCCGTAAATAGCTAAATACCCGACGGCATGTCTGGCAACTGGGCCCTTGATGTAAACGCCCGTTTCTGTTTTTTTTTTAATTTACGTAAACATTTGACAATGTTTTTAATTTTTTCAAAATGAACTTTGTGCATCGTACACATGTTCAAATCTTGAATCTAAAATATTCGGAATGTAACTTAGTATAATGTAGCAAATTGCCAAAACAAAACCGGACATTTGCTGTCTGGCCACTGGGCCCTCGACAAATTGTCTGGTATTTACGGACATCCCTTCTTAGGGTGAGGAATTGTCAAAACGACCTCGGGCAAGGGTTCGGCTGGAACGCAGTGAATGCCTCCGATTTGGACGACGGCCGCCGATGTGGGCAGCTGGTAGTTGATGCTGTGGTGGATATTGGCCATGACTAGGCTCAGATAGCGATCCTCGATTTCCTTGACGGGCGTCGTCAGGCTGTGATTGGTCATTCGGGAAGCGACGCGGTCGACGACGCCCAAGACGACGCTATTGCGGAAGACGAGACCCATCACAGAGCTGAGACTGTTGAGCGTCCGCTGGTAAAAATTCATCTCGTCGGTGAAACTGAAGCCCGGATTGGGGAACTGGTGGAGGGCGAGAGGCGATCCGACGGCGGCCAAGATCCAGGGCGTCGGAGCGAAACAGTTGTAATAAATGAAAGGGACCCGCAAAACTCCGATCAACGGTAAGACGCAATCGTTGAGGACGCCGTCGACGACGACGAGGTCGTAAGCTCCTTTTTTGGAATTCATCAACTGGTGAAAAATGGGGTCGCTGTAAATGGCACGGCAATACAATTCAGTCCGACTGGGAATCTCCATAAAGAGTCGGAAGGCGTTTTGGCGATGAGCGTCGAAGCCGATGCCGTGGTCGGCGTTGATCCGCACCAGATCCGGCGAGTAGAGTAGTCGCACGGCAGAATTAACGTCGCTAGACAATGACGGTTTCATCAGTCCGTTCCAATAAGTGACTGAATGGCCTCGCTCGGCCAAGGCGTTGACTAACGGCCTGATTACGGCCGAGTGGCTCGGCGCCGTAATGGGCGACAAGAAGAGAATCTTGTAGCCATCGACGGCCATCAGCACGGATAAAACAGCCGACACTAATAAGAAGATGCTGGCACGAATCATTTGAATAATATAGGAGAAGAGGGCGAGTCGATCGGACGGCGACCAATGCGAAACTGACGACATCGCCAAGGGACAAGTCGCATTAGGTCACGCAGAGAATGCAAGCCAGTGTTTGTCGTGTTACTTGCATAAAAGTCGAAAAGATTCCGAGTTGGCATCGGTGCGTGCTGTTTCAGACCCTACGACCGATGTACATCCGCACAAAAAAAAGCCGGTTTCTCCTTGATGCTATTGAAATGCGCAAGACAATGCACACGGTCATGAGGAAGTTGTCTCACTTATACTTGAATTCAGATTACCTGCCCGCCAATCGATCTCCTTTTTGCACAACTCACCGTCCTTGAACGGGATGCGACGTTTTATTTCATCCATCATTTGCGTCGTTAGTTCTCTTATGTAGGACTTATAATATCCACAAAAGGTTAAGGCAAAAAAAAACCTAATAATCAGCACCGATTGCAAGTTTCTAATTTTGACTAGTCTATTTTACACGCTGTCGAATAAACGGTCGTCGAATAAATCAACAACGTAAAAAATGGGAATAAGTAATAAGCTTAATGGTTACAGATGCAGGTTGCCGATAAGAAAAGCGACGAATAAAAGGGGCATCATTACGTATTCCTTCCGCTTTTTGTAATGTGATGAGTGGGTGTGATGATGGTACTTAACGGGTTTTTATATCGGAATCAACTTTCACGGAAGAAAATCGAAAATAGCCTACCCGCATTATTATATCACACTGTGCTATTGTCATGTGGGAAAAGGTGCATGTGTCGACATTTCGGCCGCGGCCAATAATGACATATCAACCGTTACAATGAAGTGCGCAACGATAGTCCGCGCATGTGCGTGCTGCTGCTTTCTATTTTATACAGAATAAATTTCTCCAAATCTCCTTATTACATTACATTTCAATTCTTCTTTTTTGATGTGTCGGTTAAATGCGACAAGGGATTGGCATCGCGCCCACGGCTACCGGAAGAATGAAAACAGTAGAAGAAAAGAGCGAAAAGAGCCACGAAAAAAAGGGCGACAATGACAAATGCCACGTCGAGAAGAGAAGACCCATTTCGTAGAGTTGATGTTGTTTGCCCGATGACCGACGCAAGTGGTACGCCCCTTGATGCCGGATGACGTATTCTGTCCAGTAGACGGCCCTATCCAGTGGGCGATCAATCTGGTCGTGCACCAGGGCCGAAACTCGTTTCATATTTTCCATATATCTATGTATACATCTCAAATATTATTGATTATATAATTTTGCCTATTTCAAAATTAGTCCTATCAATAGAAACCTTGGATCAAGCAAAATGCGCTGAATGGAATCGTAGAGAACCTCTTGGCTCAAATCGTCCCAATCGAGCTTGATGGCGTAGCCGTCGTCTTCCGCTTTCTGGGAGTTGATGGGCTGATCGGCAAAGACGGGCAAGGCGATGGAAGGGACGCCATGATAGACGGCCTCTTGCTTGCTGTTGAGACCGCCGTGATTGATAAACAATCGGGCTTTGGGATGGCCTAAAAGGTCTTGTTGCGGCATCCACGACGTCAGTTTCACGTTCTCCGGAATGATGTCGTCTTTGAATTTGCTTCCGTCTTCCCATTTCCAGATGATTCGCTGTTTCAATTTGGCAAAAGTCGAGAAGAATATACGACGGACTTCGTCCGACATTCCGTCACCTCTGACAATCGATCCGAAACTGACTAAAATGAACCCCGCATCGCCCGAACCCTCAACAAACGCTGCCAAATCCTTTTGAAAAAAAAAAACAAACAAAACAAAACAAAACAAAAGACAGCAAGAATTTCATAAATTACTTCACCAATAACCGACCGAAATAAAACAATAAACCCCGCACAATATAGACCTAAATACTTTATTGGTGAGGGGTTTGGCTGGGACGCAATGCATTCCGCCTACGAACACGATGGCCGGCGATGTGGGCAGTTGATAATTGATGCTGTGGTGGGGATATTGGCCAAGACTAGGCTCAGATAACGATCTTCCGTTTGTCTAGCGGACGTTAAGTTAGTGACGTTGAGCATCTCTGACGCTGTGCGATCGACGACTGACATGATGAACCAAGGGTGAAAGTAAGAAATGGCCAAACCAGACAGCGAATTCGCCGTCCTCTGCCAGAAACTCATCTCGTCCTTGAAACTCAAGCCCGGACTAGGGTAATGATCAAAAGCCTGATGCGCTCCGATCGTCTTCAAAAGCCACGGTGGCGGCGGGAAACAATTAACATAAATAAACGGCGTTTCCAAAACTTGAATTAGCGGCAAGACGCACTCGTTGAAGGCCTCTTATTCGGTGATGATGAGATCGTAGGCGTTCCTTCCCGAATCCATCAACTGGTGGAAAACGGGGTCGCTGTATAGACGGCTCTGCAGTAGTTTTCGATCCTTTCTGGGAATTTCAGAAAGAGTTGGAACGGTTTGCCACGATCGCTAAACCGAACTCCGTGATCGCTGTTGATCGAACGGAGACCCGGTGAGTAGAGCATTCTCAAGTTGGTTTGCACCTTCTTGTTCTGTTGCTCATCTGGTTTAAGTATTCCGTTCCAGTAGGTGACTACGTGACCGCGATCGACCAAGGCTTCGACAAGCGGTCTGATGACTGCCGTGTGGCTAGAAGCCGTGATTGGAGACAAGATGAGAATCTTGTGAGCAGCTGCACCAGCAAAGGCGACAGTGGATAAAACAAAGAACGTCGTCGTAGCTATTTGTCCGTACATGGCGACACCAAAAGTGGATAACTACAGGATTGGAGGGAAACCGAAAGAAACAGTTAAGTTTTGTGCTGGCAAATTGCCATCAGTATAAACGCTTCCGAAGAAAACTTGTTGAGTTTCTGCTGCTTAATAGCTGCATCAGCTATACCAAACAGTCCTGCTGCACAGCAACGAAGGAGGAGGAGAATCGCAGACTGAAACAACTTTGAACCACGTAGACACATTATATCCTTGGACACAGCGTCCCATTGATGAGATTCGGCTGCTGTTGCCTTCGGCGGATATACGCCTGCAACAGCATCATTGAGTATGCTATTATAGCCTCTGCCTTGACACGTTCCCAACAGCCGTTGAAAATACAACTAGGCTACGCGTAGGCTATTTGTCCTTTTTAATACACATAATATTAATAAGAAAAAGATGACAATTGTAACCCGTTGGGCAAAAATACATATGAAAATCACCAGAAACCTGTGAAGGATTTTATTGAATATATTTGAAAATAAAATAGCATGTAGTGCGCACCAAAAACTTATATATTATAAAAAACATACTATTGGTTAAGCACTGCACTATAGGGCTACCATATAAAACATTTTAATTTTTAAGCGTAGGCTACACATACAAGTTGACGGATGCCTATACCTTAAATCGTTTCATCGCTTTTTGAATATCTTAGAAAGGCTTTCAGACAAGTATGAATAAAACGAAGTGATTTGTAGCACAAGGAACAGAGAAACGTGTTTTTTTCCTTTTAAAATATCACCCTGAGAAGCGTGTCTGCAAATATCAGACAGAAAGTCTGGCAACTGGGGCCTTGACAATATAAAGTCCGTTTTTGTTTTTGCCATTTTGTACCAAGACTATTTTTTAAATCGAATTTCGATACGGTGAACATTGTGTCCTCTTTCATTGGCCACATTTTAGTATAAGTACTTTCAAAATTCAAATAAGCATTTTTTGGAAAATGGCAAAACGGAAACCTTACATCGATCCTAGAGGCCCCAGTTGCCGGACATTTTGTCTGGTATTTGCAGACACCTCTTCTTAGGGCGATAGCTCATCACGTACACCAGTGGTCTGGTGGCCCAAGGCAGTTGATAGTCTATCTAGTAAGGTCTATGCTTTGAAAGAAGAGGCTTCTACGCCTACTTCTGATTTCAACAGTCAAAATACCACTAAATGTAAGTTCAACCTATTATAGCAGTATTAACCGGATGTAGTGGGCAAACTGAGTTAGCTAGGCCAATGCAGTGTCTCTTTTAAATCTATAATGTCAATGAAAAATTTAAGTCTAATAAATATGTAAAGGGAGAAATCTTACTGGGATTGATTAAGTTTATTGTTGTTAGTCGGGAATTAAGCAACTGTAGCCTTTTTGATTTCGCTTTTCCTGAACAAGATAGAGATTTAGTTTTTTTTACCATAGGCTACATGCCCATTCCCGTATTCTATATTATAGGCAAATTTCAATTTTTTACGATAAACTTTTCATATCGGTTTATTTTTTTACATTTTTGGCCGATTTGTGTTCGGACTCGGGCGATGAGAAAATCTTAGGGAAAATACCCCTCTGCCTTCCTCCCTTACCCCTCCCTAATCGCAAGTAAAGGAAAGGGTTGCGACAGCCTTAATAGGGGGGAAGGCAGAGGGGTATTTTCTCTACGATTCATCACTCATGTGATGATATAATCATCTTTATACTGCCATTTTCCTAAATAAATTTAGAAAATATTCGGTACATATACGATTACAGTAGGCTACATATACGATGATGTCATAAGACAGAAACACATATATAGAAAAATGTTGCGAACGAGTAATGTCGTTAGTTTTTGTAGGCCTACTTTTGTTGTAGTTTGTGTCAGTCAATTGGGCTTAATATTTAACAAACGATTCAACGAGCTCTGGTATTGTTGAAAAGCTCAGTATACAACGAAGTGAATGGTGGTCATTGCGGCCCCGCAGAAAACATGCGAAACTCTTACCCCAACATCTCCATCCAACTGTCCATCAAAAATGAAATCGAGTGTAGGAATTGCGTCATCCAGTAACGCTGGCGCTACCGGACAGGTCACCAGTCTTGGGGCACCTGTGAAAAAGGCATTAACATTCGCAATCGGCTGAGGGGCCGAAGAGTTCCGCAGCAAGAATTGTGGAACTGCGTCTATGTCGTTATCGCACCACTGCCTCTGACCGAAACAGCCAAAGGATTCCTCTTTTTTACGCTCGTATCTTAAAAATTAAATGTTTATCTAATAATATTAAGCGCATTTATTGCTCTTTGCCAGTGTTTCATAAATCATTTCCAAAAACGATTTAAATCAAAATCAAATCGTTTAACCCAAATCCTATTTTTGGAAATTTAAATCAAATCAAATCGCCTAAAAATGATCGCAATTTAAATCATAAATCAAATCTTTCGAAATGCGATTTAAATCGCGATTTAAATCGCGAAAAAATCTTAAATCAAATCGTTCGGCTCTCATTCGTATTCAAGACTATAGATATTGTTATGAGTTTTAAACAAAAAATATTCTATCCAAATGACAATTAAGTTTTGCTACAAAAATGAGCAAAACGTGGTAGAGAATGACTTCAACGAGGTAAACTCGTCTTTAAAAAAAAAGTCTTATAAGAGTGAATTTTCAAGGACAGGTACATTTCTTTTCGCTGTAAAAGCAGTGCTTGCGAAATGAGAAGACTGATGCCTGTGTCGGATGTCTGGAATGCCTGGACGATGTCAACAGATCGTGACAAAATAGAGCTGTTTTTGTAAAATGGATATTTGATAACTTGGATTTCATCATAACTATGCTCGGAAGAACCTTTTTCAAAAAAAATATAGGGGTTTCCTTGTAAAACATTAAGATATGTGAACACTGGTTCCATAATAGCCAAACATTCAATGAAAGTTCGTGTTCTGTTGGAGCAAACGATTTGATTTAAAAATTCGATTTATTTCTTGATAAATCAAATCAAAAATCGCATATTTTCAAAACGATTTAAATCATAAATCAAAATCGCGGAAAATGATTTAAATCGAAATCGATTTAAATCGCGATTTAAATCATTTTCTGAAAAATGATTTATGAAACACTGCTCTTTGCTGAACTGTCTTTCTTGCGGGTATACGCGATGCAAATGCCCTCGCCAATATCTTTTGTATCCCTGGTTATTATTGACACAGCTAAATTTCATCAGCTGGTTTTTAGCAGAAGCTCAGAAGGTGACCAAATTGGAAACAACGGATGCACTGTCTCACTTCTATGCTAGGATCAACTTCAACCACAGCGTGGGATCTGTCTCCCAGCAGAATGCGACCGCTATCCAAAAGGCCGTCACGAAGTGACCTGGAGTAGCCTACAGAGCAATTCTGGCCAAGAAGGATTTGGTATTTGTTCTGTTAGAAAACAGGCGGGCGGAACGAAATTTGCCTTTGAGAGACGGGTTGCTTTTTTTCGAGTTCGTTTATCAAGACAACTTGCTGGTCCGATCTTTCTTTAGCCAGGTTCTGGCCTTTAAAGACTTTCATTCCCTCAAGGTTATGAAAACGCACGATGGCTGGAAAAGAATTCCGAGGAGCAAACACAGACGTGAACACTTCATGGCCCTTGCCATCCTCGCCTTTTGAAAGGATGTTACCTTTTGAAAGTAAAGTCTTGGCTTTGTCTCTAGCAGCCTCATCTTTAAAAGATAAGACAATCTTATCATCGTTGTGTTGGACGATTGGACGATCACCTTGCAAACCAAGAAGCTCCTCGATTTTTTCGTCGGAAATGGTAGCAACCTCTTTGCTGACGTCGGCGATCTGGACCGGTTTTGCAACACCTCTGGTGACATTGCCAAAAGTCGCCTGGGCTGGACCTTTGTTAGAAACATTGGCTGTAAACGCAGAGTGTTGTCTTTCAGAGCGAAACTTAATTTCCTGGTCAGCAATGACAAGCCTCGTGCCTCGCTATAATCAACTCTTTTTTTTAAGCAGAAACCTGTTTAGTCAATTATCCAAGCGGAGCTGGTCAATATCGTCCAGTTTCGAGAAAGCTTTTTTTGAACTTCGATAGCATATCGTCCTGACTGAGGGTCAGAAAAGTTGCAAGATCGCTGACAAGAACTGCTTCAAAAAATTCATCTTTCGACTGTTTGGCTACCGAGTCATTTTGGGACGACGTACAGTTATCACGCTTTTTACTCTTCAGAGTACCCGTTTTCAAATTTTTACATTCATCGCTACAGTACAGCCAATTCCCTTGACCCAGTGGAGGAATAAAGATTTTATGTAAGCTCTCCCCGCACATTTCTTGGACTTGCCTCCCAGCCCGTTACGTTGGCTACGGTCGGCCTGACCGTCCGACTGGCCACCCATCCTACACGCGAAAAAACATGTTTTACAAAAATACCACAACACCTCAAATATTTAGTTTTCATTTGAACTAATTAGTAAAACCAAATTGCAAGAATATCAACATTATGTTATAATCATCTCTGTAGGCCATCAGTAGGCTATTTAATGATATAATATAAATATTTAGTTTATCAAATAGAAATTAAACCACGTTGTAAGTAGCCTTCCATCTTCCTGGTTTTTTGGTAAATGGAATGGCGTCGTTGCCGCCATCACTCGAAAACACGATTGTCATTTCGAAAGTTGTAGAAGTGATGTCTGCTGGACTTTGGTAGCCTGTAAAATCTCCAAACAAAGAACCGGAGGACGTTCCGTCAAACACCTCAATAAATAAATAAAATTCGCTGACTTAGGCTTGAATATTACAAGGTAATGATAATCAATAATATTATTGAGATAATACTTAAAAAACGTACAGAGACAGTATCACATAATTTGCCGTCAATGCCACAGTCTTCCACTACGAAATCGCTAAATTTCAGTTTGATTTTTCTCGACGGCGGTGAAATAACACTAATGGTGTACTGGCAGTGGCTGTCAGTAAGGTATTCTTGTGGATAATTTAGAGACTGGATCGTTCCACTATGCGGCGTTAAATTGCCGCAAGTGCCACAGTCTACTACCGATGATCCCAGTTCTATAGCCCACGATTGAGCATAAAACATTCATTAACTTGCCTAAGACCACTAAAAAACTAGATATATCCATACTTGAAACAGTGCACACAACAACGGGAGCTGTAGCAGAATCCGGTGTAAAAGCTGGTTCAGAAACTGATACGGAAGCTGATAAAGAGGCTGGAGCAGAAGATGGTCCAGAAACTAGTGACAGTGTTGATGTAGTAAAAATATATTCTGGTATAATGGTTGGTGTTTGGATTAGATGGAAAGGTCGATATAATACTAGACCAATAAGTGTAGTCCCAAATGCCTAGAAGAATGAGCGCTTGATTGTAAAATGTTTCTTGCTTCATTCCCTTTACCAACCAATTCGTAGTTGACAGGTTTATTTTTTAATTTTTTCTCTAGATCAATTACAGTTTTAAAAGCCTTTATTCCTTAGTAAAATGAACTCGATTCAAATTGTAAGAATCTGGTTACCAGATATTACATCCGTTATTTAAGGCCATCTTTTTAAATAATGTAATATAAATACATCAAAAACGATTTAAAACTCTTTTCGACAAATGATCGTCTTACCACCAATATGATATATAGGTTAGCCAGAATGAGAGAAAATAACATCTTGATGCTTCATACACTAAATGTTGAAATAATAGAAAGAAAAATTTTTATTTTTCACTGATGCAATCGTTCTGGAGCTACTGGAGCTACCGTCGTCTTAGACTTCCAAAGACCTAAGAGAAAAGCAGAGGAAATTTTTACACAAATCGGTTGCGCACTCCAAAATCTCAACACACATAAGGAACTAGTTTGTTATTTTAGCCTTTTAGCCTGGAAACAGAAAGGCGTTAAACCCGTTTCTCTTTCTTCAACATAAGCTACAATAATCCATGTTAGGAATATTGACAGGCGTATCCTACATCTGACATTAAGATGAATGGTTATATACGAAAAAGAAACTACTGGTTGATAAAAAAGGAAATAAAATTTATCGTTTTAACTCAAGAAGCGATGGTTTCCGAAAATGGCAGTCGAGTAATAACAAGAATCGTATTATCATTAGTGCCAATCAATACATCTCAATAGTAGAAGCGACAGATTTGTCTTCACATACACAAATGAAGGGCCCGGGTGGACGAAGCAATGGGTACGACTACACTACAAGAAGCGAATCGTCATCGATGAGAAATATCTCGAAATGTGCTTTAATTTTGATCTTTCTTGTCTCAGTAGGTTTATTAAAAACGACAAATACGAGTAATATGCAGTGTTCGGAAAGTCAACCGAATTTTTTGACGTTTTGAGAAAAGTCAAACGTCAAAGTCACTTGATTTTTACACGTCAAAAGTCAACTGCAAAAGTCAAAAATTTTGAAACTGCAAAAGTCATTTATACGTCAAAAATAAGTCATTTTTACGTCAATTTTTTTAATTGAAAAATTAACACATTTATTTTTGTTTTATTACATGCACTCAGTAGGCTAGTTGCAACTTCCGTGCGATTTTTAAACGAAAAAACGAAAGTGTAACACAAAAGATATTTCATTATTTAACTTAACGCAAGCCCGCAATAAATTGCTGAGTAGCAATTGACGTTGACGGAAATTTTTCGGGTTTTCAAAAATTTGTAGTGTCAAACGTCAACGTCAAAAGTCAACGTAAAATTTTTCCCACGTGAAAAGTCATAATCAGCAGAAATATGTTCAGGCAGAAATATGTTCAGTTTTGGAGTAGGCTAAAACATAAATGTTTCAAGAAAACTGAGAAAAATTTGTTTTGATTTTGCGAATATTAAGTTTAAAAAAATGAACATTATTCTCGAGGTCATACGGAAAATGGAATTGAAACATATTGTTTCCTTTTTTCTCAACTTCATAAAATTCTCTTTCCTTTTTTTCCCCCACACCACTAGAAGCCTTAACAAAAATTGAAATGGGGTGTATTCGATGAAACTTTGGGGTATTATACAATAAACGTTACCACGGACATGACTTAACGCTATAAAGGGATCCCAATTTGGCCTGATGAATTACTTTTTATTTTAAGGTTATAATTGAAGTAGGCTACGTTTGCAATAACTGAATAACTAATATATGTGTTTCATAAATAACTGGTTGCCAGTCGGGTTCGTAAAATGATATCTGAAGTGGTGAAGTGGTTAGCGGGTCAGTATGACACCGCTGAATTCTCATGTTCGATCCCAGCCGTTGTCGATTCATATTCGACATCCTGCATACAATTCGCATTTTACCATTTTGGTCAGATTTTTATTTTCTCTTCCGAACTTGACCTTGAAAAGATTAGAACACGTAACGCCCCCTTTTCTCGTAAGAGGTAAAAGAAAAAACAGAACATTATGTCTCCAATTTTGTCTTGTTCCAGATTTCAGATTTAAGAAAATATATATTTGCTTTTTTTGAAACATATATTTTCTGATGACACTTTTGAAACATATATGTTTCAAAAAAACCAAACATATTTCTTAGAGAGAATGGGCGCGACAATACATTTACGCCCGGCTGGGAAACTCCATAAAGAGTCGGAAGGCGTTTTGGCGATAAGCGTCGAAGCCGATGCCGTGGTCGGCGTTGATCCGCACCAGATCGGGTGAGTAGAGTAGTCGCACGGCGGAATCAACGTCGCTATGAGACGATGACGGTTTCATCAGTCCGTTCCAATAAGAGACGCAATGACCTCGCTCGGCCAAGGCGTTGACTAACGGCCTGACGACGGCCGACGAGTGGTTCGGCGCCGTAATGGGCGACAAGAAGAGAATCTTGAAGCTATCGACGGCCATCAGCACGGATAATAAAGCAGTCGACATTAATAGAATGGCATGAATCATTTGATTGATGGGAGAAGAGAGCGAGTCGATAGGACGGCGCGACCAATGCGAAACTGAGGATGTCGTCAAGGGACAAACTGTTGCCTTAGGTCATGCACGTAGCGACTGCAAGCGCCATTGTTTGTCGTCTAACCTATACATAAATAAAAGTCGAAAAGATTCCGAGTTGGCATCGGTGCGTCCCGACAACCGATGTATTAGAATACTTCCGAGAAATTAAGAGCCAGTTTCTGGTTGGTCTTTGCTATTAAAATGCGCAAGAATGTGCTGCTCACGGTCATGGGAAAGTTGTCTACAGTACCTTGAATTACGAATTCAGAATATATTTGTACATCAATATCCATCTCTCTAAAAAATGGTGTTCACAAAATAGGGTGAATTAAAGGTAAACATTTTGTTTCGTCACCGACTCCAAAACATTTGTGTTTAGTTTTGTTTTTGGTCGATTTAGCTATGAAATTGAATTAAATACGCCTTTTAATAGTCCTACAGTGTAGGAATAGCAACTTTACATAATAGTTCACCCAATTTTTCGCATTTCAGTTGCCTTTTTACGAGTGTAGCCTACAACCCAAAAACAAAAACTAAACACGAATGTTTTAGAGTCTTTGGCTGAACACTATTTTTTAGAGAGATCTCCTTTCTTTAATGGTTTACCCTTGAAACGGGATATGTGCATGACATTGTAGGATTTGTCTCGATCCATTTGAGTCGTTTTTCTGTGCATGTATATACAAGGCTAAAACTAACTTGGATATCGTCCGAGGACAAGCATCCAGCATTAAGTCACGCAGAGAATGCCTGCCATTGTTCGTCGTCTAGACGTAGGCTACAGAGTCGAAAAGATTACGAGTTGGTTTCGGTGCGTGCTGTTCCAGACCTATGACAACCGAATTAAGTAGACTACGTCCGCGCGCGAAAAAGCCTGTTTCGCTTGGCTATATTGGAATGCGCACGACGGCACGACAGTACATAGCGTGCATGCGAAAATCACAGCGGGATCATTGCCCTCTATAAGGCTCTATAATTCAATGAAGCGTAACGAGCCTGGGCATCATGCGCTTCAAATGCGGGCTACTTTGTATATTGTACACACATTTCTCCTCATAATATTATACATTAGCCTATTTCATTCAATTCTTCTTTTTAGAGACGTTGTCCAATGATGGCGACGAATGATTCAAGTCGCGCCCGCGGCTTATTCCGAGAGTATTCAAACAGCAGAAAAAAAGAGCGAAGAAAAGAGCAAAGAAAAGAGCGAAAAGAAACATGAAAAAAAGGGCGCCGGCGGTGACAAATGCCACCTCGAGAATAAGACCCGTTTCGCTGTAGAGCTGGTGTTGTTTGCCCGATGGCCGACGCAAGTGGTACGCCCCCTGATGCCGGATGACATACTCCGTCCAGTAGACGGCCCTATCCAGAGGGCGATCAATCTGGTCGTGCACCAGAGCCGAGACTCGCCTCATACTTTCCATATACCTGTGCATTATATATGCATCCCAATAAAGAAAATCAACAATTTTAATTTATAATGAGTATAGCCAATTAAAGTCAGTCTATATCAGTTTAAATGTAAAGAGACGTACCTCGGATTGAGCAGGATGCGCTGGATGGCGTCGTAGAGAACTTCCTGGCTCAAATCGTCCCATTCGATTTTGATGGCGTAGCCATCGTCTTGCGCTTTTTGTGCGTTGATCGGCTGATCGGCAAAGATGGGCAAAGCGATGAACGGAACGCCGTGATAGACGGCCTCTTGCTTGCTGTTGAGACCGCCGTGATTGATGAACAAACGGGCTTTGGGATGGCCTAAAAGATCTTGCTGAGGCATCCACGACGTTAGTTTCACGTTCTCCGGGATTATGTCGTCTTGGAATTGGCTGCCGTTTTCCCATTTCCAGATGATTCGCTGCGGCAATTTGGCAAAAGTCGAGAGGAAAAGACGACGGGCGTCGTCCGACATTCCGTCGCCTCTGACAATCGATCCGAAACTGACTAAAATGAACCCCGCATCGCCCGAACCCTCAACAAACGCTGCCAAATCCTTTTATAGAAAAAGAAAACGAGAATCTCACAGATTATTTCGCCAATAACCGACCGACAAAGAAAACCCCCAATATAGACCTAAATACTTTATTGGTCAGAGGTTTGGCTGGGACGCAATGCATTCCGCCTACGAACACGATGGCCGGTGATTTGGTCAATGGATAATTGATGCTGTTGTGGATATTGGCCAGGACTAGGCTCAGATAACGGTCTTCTGTTTGTCTAGCGGGCGTCAAATTGGTGACGTTGAGCATCTCGGACGCTGTACGATCGACGACCGACATGATGAACCAAGGGTGAAAGTAAGAAATGGCCAAACCGGACAGCGCATTCGCCGCCCTCTGCCAGAAATTCATTTCGTCGGTGAAACTCAAGCCCGGATTCGGGTAATGATCAAAGGCCTGATGCGCCCCGATCGTCTTCAAAAGCCAAGGTGGTGGCGGGAAACAACTGACGTAAATGAACGGCGTCTCCAGGACTTGAATCAGCGGCATTAGGCACTCGTTAAAGGCACCTTCGGTGATGATGAGATCGTAGGCCTTCCTGTCCGAATCCATCAACTGGTGGAAAACGGGGTCGCTGTAGACGGCCCTGCAGTAGTTCTCGATCCGTTCGGGGAATTTCAGAAAGAGCTGGAACGGGTTGCCACGATCGCTAAACCGAATTCCGTGATCGCTGTTGATCGAGTGAAGACGCGGCGAGTAGAGCATCCGCAAGTTGACGGGGTGCGCCGTCTTGTTGTGATGGTCAGCATCTGGTTTCAGTATTCCATTCCAATAGGTGACGACGTGACCGCGATCGGCCAAGGCTTCGACAAGCGGTTTGATGACTGCCGTGTGGCTAGAAGTCGTGATTGGAGACAAGACGAGAATCTGATGGTGAGTCGTTACGCCGGCAAAAGCGACAGCGGAGAAAACGAAAAATGCCGTCGTAGCCGTTTGTCCAAACATGGCGACACCAAAAGTGGGAAATAACGACAGTATATAGGATGAGCTACGGAAGCCAAAAGAGAGCAGTTAGGTTTTGTGCTGGCAAATTGCCATCAGTATAAAACGCTTCAGAACAAAACTGTCGTTGGATTTCTGTTGCTCAGCAAAAGCTGCCGTTATTCGTGTTGTGAATGCAGCATCGAGAAACGAGGAGATTCCCAGACTGAAACAACTCCGAACAACGTAGACACATTATACCCTCGAACACGAAACAAGTTTCCTATTATTGAGGCTTGGCTGCTGATGTTATAGCCTTCGGCGGGTATACGCCTGCGACAGAAACCATTATATTGAGTATGCTATAACCATTGTGTCTGCTTTGACACTTTTTTCACAACAGCCATTGAAAATATTACATATTTATCTTAAGTAATACTACAACTTTGGTTTATCACTATAGAGTATATATAGAATTACTATAGAAGATATCTGAGCTGCACTGCTCAAAATGAAGTCCAATTTTGACACGAAAATATTGCCGAAATACATTCTGCCAGAATGGCCAATAAAGAGGAGCAGACGAAATAAAAGCAGACGTCGCATCCCCGGCCACCCGTGTGGGGGGGGGGGGGAGCCACCGCTTCTGTTTACGTTTGTCGTATACCAGGCAATACAGATATCTTCTATAGCTGCTAATATTAAATAACCTAATTTATTTTATAGGCGTAGGCTACACGGATAAGTTGATGTCAGATGCCTGTACCGTAAATCATTTTATCGCTTTTTGAATATTTTAGAAAGCCTTTCAAACAGCACTTACATAAATAAAGCGACATGATTTGAACAAGGACGGAAAAACCTGTTTTTTTTTTACCTCTAAAAAATTTATCAGCTCATCCCGTACACCAGCGGTTTGGTGGCCCAAGGCAGCTGATAGTCTTTCTAGTAAAGTCAATGCTTTGAAAGCAGAGGACTTATTTACGCCTGTTTCTAATTTAAACAGTAAAACCGCCATCACTAAATGTATGAAATGAGACAGACTTCAAATACGACTATCAAGTTCGAGTGGATGGATGATTTCTATTGGTTAGCCACTATTTATAGTTTTGTTAAAAATTACTGTGAACAATAGAGACGTGTAAAAATACGGGGTAAGTTCCAAAGGAACAGTTTTCGTTAAATCTTAGAGTTTGAGAAGAGATTAGTATTAATAAACGTTGAGTTGCATAATTATCGCAGAAAAACAGAATCCCCTCAAAAGGCTCTGTGAAGCTCTATCGTTCGCTCAGATACATACTCGAAATCGGCAACGTTTTAGCCATTGGCGTCTAAATAGTTGGTCCCATGATCCTCGTGTGGCTATCTGTCTATTCAATATCGTAATACATTCGTTCAAACTGTCATCCCTTCCGCAATTCCGCCTCTGGATCAGACAGTATGCAGACATAGCTCGAGGGAAAGGAAATAACTTCAGGGCGTTTTCAAGGATTTCACTCATTGGAGAAAAGCTTGTCATCACTACACTTTTTTGTTAAATAGAAAAAAAACGAATGAGAATTGGACTTCGAACCTGATGTGTTTTAGTTAGATTTAGGTTTAGATTCAGATGTATTTATAACGCGCATTTTCAAGATTTGTCAAATGACACGTATTTGCACAGTCAACGATACAAGCATTTCATTCGACTAGTTGAACAGCATTTGAAACAAACGTGAGCGAAACGTATTGAGGGTATAGGACTTGTCTGACTGGGTCAGGGAGGAAGTTCTATAGGAGGTGAGCGGCTCGTAAAAAAGCTCGCTTGCCTTCTTGAGCCAGGTGGTAGGGTTAAGTTGCAAGAGGGTTTTTTTCACCCAATCTCAGGTCGCGGGCCGGGGAGTAAGACGTCAAGAGGCTCGAGAGGTAGGAAACACCAAAAAGATAGACAGCCAACTCTGAATTTTGCACGATTATGCACGCATAGCTAACGCAGGGCCTTCTGGTGCTTTAAGATTGGATCCTGCTTATAGAGGTAAAAAATTGTGCGGGCTGCGTCGTTTTGTACACGCTGCAGTCGTTTGGGAAGTTCTTCGAGGAGACCAAGGCAGAGGTAGATAAAATAGTCAATTCAAGGGCAAAAACCAATCTTTTTGGCAACTAGAAATTACCCGAAGAGTTTTACAAAATTTGGGGCGATGGTTTTTACGTTCATAAACACATAGTCATAGAACACATTCAGGTAAACAAGGGCTTCAAATTGGGACCAAGAAAAACCTTCAGTAATCTCCCATTTAAAGTTATGCTCCATGGGAAGTTTAAAGACAACAAATTGTTGATGGAACATTCTCTATACTCTCATCGCTTATTCCTTTCTCCTATGCAAAACATTGAACAGATATTTATGGAAAACACTCAGGAGAACAAGGGCTTCAAATTGAGACCAAGCACGACCTCCTGTAATCTCCTATTTAAGTTTATGCTCATTGGGAAGTTGATAGCCAAGAAATTGTTGATGGAACATTCTCTATACTCTCATCGCTTATTCCTTTCTCCTATGCAAAACATGAAAAATATAATTTTGGAACACACTCAGGAGAAAAAGGGCTTCAAATATGGACCAAGCACGACCTTCTGTGATCTCCCATTAAAAGTTATGCTCAATGGGAAGTTTATAGACAAGAAATTGTTGATGGAACATCATCTATACTCTCTTCGCTTATTCCTTTCTCCTATGCAAAACATTGAAAACATATTTATGGAACACATTTAGGAGAACAAGGGCTTCAAATTGGGACCAAGCAAGACCTTCTTTAATCTCCCATTTCAGTTTATGCTCATCAGGAATTTGATAGACAAAAAATTGTTGATGGAACATAACCCCAACTGTCCCAGCGTTTCACAGAGGAAAGACCAAACAACGATATTTATGAAACATATTCAGGAGAACAAGAGCTTCAAATTGGGACCAAGAACGACCTTCTGTGATCTCCCATTTAAGTTTATGCTCATTGGGAAGTTGATAGACAAGAAATTGTTGATGGAAAATAACCCCAACTGTCCCAGCGTTTCACAGAGGGAAGACCAAACAACGATATTTATGAAACACATTCAAGAGAACAAGAGCTTCAAATTGGGACCAAGCACGACCTTCTGTAATCTCCCATTCATGCTTATGCTCATTGGGAAGTTGATAGACAAAAAATTGTTGATGGAACATTCTCTTTACTCTCATCCCTTATTCTCTTCTCCTATGCAAAACATTAAAAAGATATTTATGGAACACAATCAGAAGAACAAAAGCTTCAAATTGGATCCAAGCACGACCTACTGTAATCTCCCATTTAAGTTTATGCTCATTGGGAAGTTAATAGACAAGAAATTGTTGATGGAACATTCTCTATACTCTTAGCCCTTATTCCTTTCTCCTATGCAAAACATTTAAAAGATATTTATGGAACACACTCAGAAGAACAAGGGCTTCAAATTGGAACCATGCACGACCTACTGTAATCTCCCATTTAAGTTTATGCTCATTGGGAAGTTGATAGACAAAAAATTGTTGATGGAACATTCTCTATACTCTCATCCCTTATTCTCTTCTCCTATGCAAAACATTAAAAAGATATTTATGGAACACACTCAGAAGAACAAGGGCTTCAAATTGGGACCAAGCACAACCTACTGTAATCTCCCATTTAAGTTTATGCTCATTGGGAAGTTGATAGACAAAAAATTGTTGATGGAACATTCTCTATACTCTCATCCCTTATTCTCTTCTCCTATGCAAAACATTAAAAAGATATTTATGAAACAAACTCAGAAAAACAATGGCTTCAAATTGGGACCAAGCACGACCTACTGTAATCTCCCATTTAAGTTTATGCTCATTGGGAAGTTGATAGACAAAAAATTGTTGATGGAACATTCTCTATACTCTCATCCCTTATTCTCTTCTCCTATGCAAAACATTAAAAAGATATTTATGGAACACACTCAGAAGAACAAGGGCTTCGAATTGGAACCAAGCACGACCTACTGTAAACTCCCATTTAAGTTTATGCTCATTGGGAAGTTGATAGACAAAAAATTGTTGATGGAACATTCTCTATACTCTCATCCCTTATTCTCTTCTCCTATGCAAAACATTAAAAAGATATTTATGGAACACACTCAGAAGAACAAGGGCTTCAAATTGGAACCAAGCACGACCTACTGTAATCTCCCATTGAAGTTTATGCTCATTGGGAAGTTGATAGACAAGAAATTGTTGATGGAACATTCTAAATACTCTCATCCCTTATTCTCTTCTCCTATGCAAAACATTAAAAAGATATTTAAGGAAATCACTCAGAAGAACAAAAGCTTCAAATTGGGATCAAGCACGACCTACTGTAATCTCCCATTTAAGTTTATGCTCATTGGGAAGTTGATAGACAAGAAATTGTTGATGGAACATTCTCTATACTCTCATCCCTTATTCCTTCCTCCTATGCAAAACATTAAAAAGATATTTATGGAACACACTCAGAAGAACAAGGGCTTCGAATTGGAACCAAGCACGACCTACTGTAAACTCCCATTTAAGTTTATGCTCATTGGGAAGTTGATAGACAAAAAATTGTTGATGGAACATTCTCTATACTCTCATCCCTTATTCTCTTCTCCTATGCAAAACATTAAAAAGATATTTATGGAACACACTCAGAAGAACAAGGGCTTCAAATTGGAACCAAGCACGACCTACTGTAATCTCCCATTGAAGTTTATGCTCATTGGGAAGTTTATAGACAAGAAACTGTTGATGGAACATTCTCTATAATCTCATCCCTTATTCTCGTCTCCTTTGCAAAACATTAAAAAGATATTTATGGAACCCACTCAGAAGAACAAGAGCTTTAAATTGGGACCAAGCACGACCTACTGTAATCTCCCATTTAAGTTTATGCTCATTGGGAAGTTGATAGACAAAAAATTGTTGATGGAACATTCTCTATACTCTCATCCCTTATTCTCTTCTCCTATGCAAAACATTAAAAAGATATTTATGGAACACACTCAGAAGAACAAGGGCTTCAAATTGGGACCAAGCACGACCTACTGTAATCTCCCATTTAAGTTTATGCTCATTGGGAAGTTGATAGACAAAAAATTGTTGATGGAACATTCTCTATACTCTCATCCCTTATTCTCTTCTCCTATGCAAAACATTAAAAAGATATTTATGGAACACACTCAGAAGAACAAGGGCTTCAAATTGGAACCAAGCACGACCTACTGTAAACTCCCATTTAAGTTTATGCTCATTGGGAAGTTGATAGACAAAAAATTGTTGATGGAACATTCTCTATACTCTCATCCCTTATTCTCTTCTCCTATGCAAAACATTAAAAAGATATTTATGGAACACACTCAGAAGAACAAGGGCTTCAAATTGGAACCAAGCACGACTTACTGTAATCTCCCATTGAAGTTTATGCTCATTGGGAAGTTGATAGACAAGAAATTGTTGATGGAACATTCTAAATACTCTCATCCCTTATTCTCTTCTCCTATGCAAAACATTAAAAAGATATTTATGGAACAAACTCAGAAGAACAAGGGCTTCAAATTGGGACCAAGCACGACCTACTGTAATCTCCCATTTAAGTTTATGCTCATTGGGAAGTTGATAGACAAGAAATTGTTGATGGAACATTCTCTATACTCTCATCCCTTATTCCTTCCTCCTATGCAAAACATTAAAAAGATATTTATGGAACACACTCAGAAGAACAAGGGCTTCAAATTGGGACCAAGCACGACCTACTGTAATCTCCCATTTAAGTTTATGCTCATTGGGAATGGGAAGTTGATAGACAAAAAATTGTTGATGGAACATTCTCTATACTCTCATCCCTTATTCTCTTCTCCTATGCAAAACATTAAAAAGATATTTATGGAACACACTCAGAAGAACAAGGGCTTCAAATTGGGACCAAGCACGACCTACTGTAATCTCCCATTGCAGTTTATGCTCATTGGGAAGTTGATAGACAAAAAATTGTTGATGGAACATTCTCTATACTCTCATCCCTTATTCTCTTCTCCTATGCAAAACATTAAAAAGATATTTATGGAACACACTCAGAAGAACAAGGGCTTCAAATTGGAACCAAGCACGACCTACTGTAATCTCCCATTTAAGTTTATGCTCATTGGGAAGTTGATAGACAAAAAATTGTTGATGGAACATTCTCTATACTCTCATCCCTTATTCTCTTCTCCTATGCAAAACATTAAAAAGATATTTATGGAACACACTCAGAAGAACAAGGGCTTCAAATTGGAACCAAGCACGACCTACTGTAATCTCCCATTGAAGTTTATGCTCATTGGGAAGTTGATAGACAAGAAATTGTTGATGGAACATTCTCTATACTCTCATCCCTTATTCTCTTCTCCTATGCAAAACATTAAAAAGATATTTATGGAACACACTCAGAAGAACAAGGGCTTCAAATTGGGACCAAGCACGACCTACTGTAATCTCCCATTTAAGTTTATGCTCATTGGGAAGTTGATAGACAAGAAATTGTTGATGGAACATTCTCTACTCTCATCGCTTTTTCTTTTCTCCTATGCAAAACATTAAAAAGATATTGATGGCACACATTAACGAGGACAATGACTTCAAATTGGGACCAAGCACGACCTACTGTAATCTCCCATTTAAGTTTATGCTCATTGGGAAGTTGATAGACAAGAAATTGTTGATGGAACATTCTCTATACTCTCATCCCTTATTCCTTCCTCCTATGCAAAACATTAAAAAGATATTTATGGAACACACTCAGAAGAACAAGGGCTTCAAATTGGAACCAAGCACGAC
Source organism: Ceriodaphnia dubia (assembly GCA_022539655.2). NCBI lineage: Eukaryota > Metazoa > Arthropoda > Branchiopoda > Diplostraca > Daphniidae > Ceriodaphnia > Ceriodaphnia dubia. Next base: position 39,612 of record JAKUCG020000062.1, on the reverse strand, counting down.
CTACTGTAATCTCCCATTTAAGTTTATGCTCATTGGGAAGTTGATAGACAAGAAATTGTTGATGGAACATTCTCTATACTCTCATCCCTTATTCCTTCCTCCTATGCAAAACATTAAAAAGATATTTATGGAACACACTCAGAAGAACAAGGGCTTCAAATTGGAACCAAGCACGACCTACTGTAATCTCCCATTTAAGTTTATGCTCATTGGGAAGTTGATAGACAAGAAATTGTTGATGGAACATAACCCCAACTGTCCCAGCGTTTCACAGAGGGAAGACCAAACAACGATATTTATGAAACACATTCAGGAGAACAAGAGCTTCAAATTGGGACCAAGCACGACCTACTGTAATCTCCCATTGAAGTTTATGCTCATTGGGAAGTTGATAGACAAGAAATTGTTGATGGAACATTCTCTATACTCTCATCCCTTATTCTCTTCTCCTATGCAAAACATTAAAAAGATATTTATGGAACACACTCAGAAGAACAAGGGCTTCAAATTGGGACCAAGCACGACCTACTGTAATCTCCCATTGAAGTTTATGCTCATTGGGAAGTTGATAGACAAGAAATTGTTGATGGAACATTCTCTATACTCTCATCCCTTATTCTCTTCTCACAGAGGCAAAACATTAAAAAGATATTTATGGAACACACTCAGAAGAACAAGGGCTTCAAATTGGGACCAAGCACGACCTACTGTAATCTCCCATTGAAGTTTATGCTCATTGGGAAGTTGATAGACAAGAAATTGTTGATGGAACATTCTCTATACTCTCATCCCTTATTCTCTTCTCCTATGCAAAACATTAAAAAGATATTGATGGAACACACTCAGAAGAACAAGGGCTTCAAATTGGGACCAAGCACGACCTACTGTAATCTCCCATTTAAGTTTATGCTCATTGGGAAGTTGATAGACAAGAAATTGTTGATGGAACATTCTCTATACTCTCATCCCTTATTCCTTCCTCCTATGCAAAACATTAAAAAGATATTTATGGAACACACTCAGAAGAACAGGGGCTTCAAATTGGAACCAAGCACGACCTACTGTAATCTCCCATTTAAGTTTATGCTCATTGGGAAGTTGATAGACAAGAAATTGTTGATGGAACATTCTCTATTATCTCATCCCTTATTCTCTTCTCCTATGCAAAACATTAAAAAGATATTTATGGAACACACTCAGAAGAACAAGGGCTTCAAATTGGGACCAAGCACGACCTACTGTAATCTCCCATTGAAGTTTATGCTCATTGGGAAGTTGATAGACAAGAAATTGTTGATGGAACATTCTCTATACTCTCATCCCTTATTCCTTCCTCCTATACAAAACATTAAAAAGATATTTATGGAACACACTCAGAAGAACAGGGGCTTCAAATTGGAACCAAGCACGACCTACTGTAATCTCCCATTTAAGTTTATGCTCATTGGGAAGTTGATAGACAAGAAATTGTTGATGGAACATTCTCTATACTCTCATCCCTTATTCCTTCCTCCTATGCAAAACATTAAAAAGATATTTTTGGAACACATTCAGAAGAACAAGGGCTTCAAATTGGGACCAAGCACGACCTACTGTAATCTCCCATTGAATTTTATGCTCATTGGGAAGTTGATAGACAAGAAATTGTTGATGGAACATTCTCTATACTCTCATCCCTTATTCCTTCCTCCTATGCAAAACATTAAAAAGATATTTATGGAACACACTCAGAAGAACAAGAGCTTCAAATTGGGACCAAGCACGACCTTTTGTAATCTCCCATTTAGGTTTATGCTCATTGGGAAGTTGATAGACAAGAGATTGTTGATGGAACATAACCCCAACTGTCCCAGCATTTCACAGAGGGAAGACCAAACAACGATATTTATGAAACACATTTAGGAGAACAAGAGCTTCAAATTGGGACCAAGCACGACCTACTGTGATCTCCCATTGAAGTTTATGCTCATTGGGAAGTTGATAGACAAGAAATTGTTGATGGAACATTCTCTATACTCTCATCCCTTATTCTCTTCTCCTATGCAAAACATTAAAAAGATATTTATGGAACACACTCAGAAGAACAAGGGCTTCAAATTGGGACCAAGCACGACCTACTGTAATCTCCCATTGAAGTTTATGCTTATTGGGAAGTTGATAGACTAGAAATTGTTGATGGAACATTCTCTATACTCTCATCCCTTATTCTCTTCTTCTATGCAAAACATTAAAAAGATATTGATGGAACACACTCAGAAGAACAAGGGCTTCAAATTGGGACCAAGCACGACCTACTGTAATCTCCCATTTAAGTTTATGCTCATTGGGAACTTGATAGACAAGAAATTGTTGATGGAACATTCTCTATACTCTCATCCCTTATTCCTTCCTCCTATGCAAAACATTAAAAAGATATTTATGGAACACACTCAGAAGAACAGGGGCTTCAAATTGGAACCAAGCACGACCTACTGTAATCTCCCATTTAAGTTTATGCTCATTGGGAAGTTGATAGACAAGAAATTGTTGATGGAACATTCTCTATACTCTCATCCCTTATTCCTTCCTCCTATGCAAAACATTAAAAAGATATTTATAGAACACACTCAGAAGAACAAGGGCTTCAAATTGGGACCAAGCACGACCTACTGTAATCTCCCATTGAAGTTTATGCTCATTGGGAAGTTGATAGACAACAAATTGTTGATGGAACATAACCCCAACTGTCCCAGCGTTTCACAGAGGGAATACCAAACAACGATATTTATGAAACACATTCAGGAGAACAAGAGCTTCAAATTGGGACCAAGCACGACCTACTGTAATCTCCCATTGAAGTTTATGCTCATTGGGAAGTTGATAGACAAGGAATTGTTGATGGACCATAACCCCAACTGTCCCAGCGTTTCACAGAGGGAAGACCAAACAACGATATTTATGAAACACATTCAGGAGAACAAGAGCTTCAAATTGGGACCAAACACGACCTTCTGTGATCTCCCATTGAAGTTTATGCTCATTGGGAAGTTGATAGACAAGAAATTGTTGATGGAACATTCTCTATACTCTCATCCCTTATTCTCTTCTCCTATGCAAAACATTAAAAAGATATTTATAGAACACACTCAGAAGAACAAGGGCTTCAAATTGGGACCAAGCACGACCTACTGTAATCTCCCATTGAAGTTTATGCTCATTGGGAAGTTGATAGACAAGAAATTGTTGATGGAACATTCTCTATACTCTCATCACTTATTCTCTTCTCCTATGCAAAACATTAAAAAGATATTTATGGAACACACTCAGAAGAACAAGGGCTTCAAATTGGAACCAAGCACGACCTACTGTAATCTCCCATTGAAGTTTATGCTCATTGGGAAGTTGATAGACAAGAAATTGTTGATGGAACATTCTCTATACTCTCATCACTTATTCTCTTCTCCTATGCAAAACATTAAAAAGATATTTATGGAACACACTCAGAAGAACAAGGGCTTCAAATTGGAACCAAGCACGACCTACTGTAATCTCCCATTGAAGTTTATGCTCATTGGGAAGTTGATAGACAAGAAATTGTTGATGGACCATAACCCCAACTGTCCCAGCGTTTCACAGAGGGAAGACCAAACAACGATATTTATGAAACACATTCAGGAGAACAAGAGCTTCAAATTGGGACCAAGCACGACCTACTGTAATCTCCCATTGAAGTTTATGCTCATTGGGAAGTTGATAGACAAGGAATTGTTGATGGACCATAACCCCAACTGTCCCAGCGTTTCACAGAGGGAAGACCAAACAACGATATTTATGAAACACATTCAGGAGAACAAGAGCTTCAAATTGGGACCAAACACGACCTACTGTGATCTCCCATTGAAGTTTATGCTCATTGGGAAGTTGATAGACAAGAAATTGTTGATGGAACATTCTCTATACTCTCATCCCTTATTCTCTTCTCCTATGCAAAACATTAAAAAGATATTTATAGAACACACTCAGAAGAACAAGGGCTTCAAATTGGGACCAAGCACGACCTACTGTAATCTCCCATTGAAGTTTATGCTCATTGGGAAGTTGATAGACAAGAAATTGTTGATGGAACATTCTCTATACTCTCATCACTTATTCTCTTCTCCTATGCAAAACATTAAAAAGATATTTATGGAACACACTCAGAAGAACAAGGGCTTCAAATTGGAACCAAGCACGACCTACTGTAATCTCCCATTGAAGTTTATGCTCATTGGGAAGTTGATAGACAAGAAATTGTTGATGGACCATAACCCCAACTGTCCCAGCGTTTCACAGAGGGAAGACCAAACAACGATATTTATGAAACACATTCAGGAGAACAAGAGCTTCAAATTGGGACCAAGCACGACCTACTGTGATCTCCCATTGAAGTTTTTGCTCATTGGGAAGTTGATAGACAAGAAATTGTTGATGGAACATTCTCTATACTCTCATCCCTTATTCTCTTCTCCTATGCAAAACATTAAAAAGATATTTATGGAACACACTCAGAAGAACAAGGGCTTCAAATTGGGACCAAGCACGACCTACTGTAATCTCCCATTTAAGTTTATGCTCATTGGGAAATTGATAGACAAGAAATTGTTGATGGAACATTCTCTATACTCTCATCCCTTATTCCTTCCTCCTATGCAAAACATTAAAAAGATATTTATGGAACACACTCAGAAGAACAAGGGCTTCAAATTGGGACCAAGCACGACCTACTGTAATCTCCCATTGAAGTTTATGCTTATTGGGAAGTTGATAGACAAGAAATTGTTGATGGAACATTCTCTATACTCTCATCCCTTATTCTCTTCTCCTATGCAAAACATTAAAAAGATATTTATGGAACACACTCAGAAGAACAAGGGCTTCAAATTGGAACCAAGCACGACCTACTGTAATCTCCCATTTAAGTTTATGCTCATTGGGAAGTTGATAGACAAGAAATTGTTGATGGAACGTTCTCTATACTCTCATCCCTTATTCCTTCCTCCTATGCAAAACATTAAAAAGATATTTATAGAACACACTCAGAAGAACAAGGGCTTCAAATTGGGACCAAGCACGACCTACTGTAATCTCCCATTGAAGTTTATGCTCATTGGGAAGTTGATAGACAAGAAATTGTTGATGGAACATTCTCTATACTCTCATCCCTTATTCTCTTCTCCTATGCAAAACATTAAAAAGATATTTATGGAACACACTCAGAAGAACAAGGGCTTCAAATTGGGACCAAGCACGACCTACTGTAATCTCCCATTGAAGTTTATGCTCATTGGGAAGTTGATAGACAACAAATTGTTGATGGAACATTCTCTATACTCTCATCCCTTATTCCTTCCTCCTATACAAAACATTAAAAAGATATTTATGGAACACACTCAGAAGAACAGGGGCTTCAAATTGGAACCAAGCACGACCTACTGTAATCTCCCATTTAAGTTTATGCTCATTGGGAAGTTGATAGACAAGAAATTGTTGATGGAACATTCTCTATACTCTCATCCCTTATTCCTTCCTCCTATGCAAAACATTAAAAAGATATTTATGGAACACACTCAGAAGAACAGGGGCTTCAAATTGGAACCAAGCACGACCTACTGTAATCTCCCATTTAAGTTTATGCTCATTGGGAAGTTGATAGACAAGAAATTGTTGATGGAACATTCTCTATACTCTCATCCCTTATTCCTTCCTCCTATGCAAAACATTAAAAAGATATTTATAGAACACACTCAGAAGAACAAGGGCTTCAAATTGGGACCAAGCACGACCTTCTGTAATCTCCCATTGAAGTTTATGCTCATTGGGAAGTTGATAGACAAGAAATTGTTGATGGAACATAACCCCAACTGTCCCAGCGTTTCACAGAGGGAAGACCAAACAACGATATTTATGAAACACATTCAGGAGAACAAGAGCTTCAAATTGGGACCAAGCACGACCTACTGTAATCTCCCATTGAAGTTTATGCTCATTGGGAAGTTGATAGACAAGAAATTGTTGATGGAACATAACCCCAACTGTCCAAGCGTTTCACAGAGGGAAGACCAAACAACGATATTTATGAAACACATTCAGGAGATCAAGAGCTTCAAATTGGGACCAAGCACGACCTACTGTAATCTCCCATTTAAGTTTATGCTCATTGGGAAGTTGATAGACAAGAAATTGTTGATGGACCATAACCCCAACTGTCCCAGCGTTTCACAGAGGGAAGACCAAACAACGATATTTATGAAACACATTCAGGAGAACAAGAGCTTCAAATTGGGACCAAGCACGACTTACTGTGATCTCCCATTGAAGTTTATGCTCATTGGGAAGTTGATAGACAAGAAATTGTTGATGGAACATTCTCTATACTCTCATCCCTTATTCTCTTCTCCTATGCAAAACATTAAAAAGATATTTATGGAACACACTCAGAAGAACAAGGGCTTCAAATTGGGACCAAGCACGACCTACTGTAATCTCCCATTTAAGTTTATGCTCATTGGGAAATTGATAGACAAGAAATTGTTGATGGAACATTCTCTATACTCTCATCCCTTATTCCTTCCTCCTATGCAAAACATTAAAAAGATATTTATAGAACACACTCAGAAGAACAAGGGCTTCAAATTGGGACCAAGCACGACCTACTGTAATCTCCCATTGAAGTTTATGCTCATTGAATTGAAGAAATTGTTGATGGAACATTCTCTATACTCTCATTCCATATTCCTTCCTCTTATGCAAAAAATTAAAAAGATATTTATAGAACACACTCAGAAGAACAAGGGCTTCAAATTGGGACCAAGCACGACCTACTGTAATCTCCCATTGAAGTTTATGCTCATTGGGAAGTTGATAGACAAGAAATTGTTGATGGAACATAACCCCAACTGTCCCAGCGTTTCACAGAAGGAAGACCAAACAACGATATTTATGAAACACATTCAGGAGAACAAGAGCTTCAAATTGGGACCAAGCACGACCTACTGTAATCTCCCATTGAAGTTTATGCTCATTGGGAAGTTGATAGACAAGAAATTGTTGATGGAACATAACCCCAACTGCCCAGCGTTTCACAGAGGGAAGACCAAACAACGATATTTATGAAACACATTCAGGAGAACAAGAGCTTCAAATTGGGACCAAGCACGACCTACTGTAATCTCCCATTGAAGTTTATGCCAACCTGGTCTCAGGCAACGCGACAAAACAATTTGTCGAGTGCTACTTTTTAACGCCGTCAATACATTTTGACGTTGCAACGGTCCTTTTTCTCGATTTCAATCCTCTCTTTAGGCAACTCGACCAAATGTTTTTGTCAACTACTTCTTTCATTGTTTCTCACCTCCTTTGCCTTCTTCCATTCCCAGATCAACCCGGCTAATGTCAACGCGACAAAAAGTCTTGTCACAATTGTTTCGAAATTTTTTTTCTTTTCTTTAGGACCTTGTTCAGTTACAAGGTCTAAATATTTTGAACACAATATTTTTGCTGCAATTTTCTCATTTTACTTGACTTTCTTCCTTCTACAGAGCAACGCGACCGAATGTATTGTCAACTTTATTTATGATCTTCTTGCTCTCACACACAGTCTTCTTAGCTTTTTTTCAGTTTTCTTTTCTAATTTTCCATTGTTTTGGAATTATTCCTTGTTAAAGACAATGCGATTAAACGTTTTGTCGGCAAATTTTTTTCCACTTTTCCGTTTTTTTAGACTTTGTTCAGTACACCACGACTAGATATTTCGTCAAAATCCGTTTGTTACAATTTTCAATCGTTACTTCATTTTCTACAGTATAACGCGATCGAATGTTTTGTCACAAATTTGTTTCTGAACTCGTTTTAATATTTTTTTTCTTCATTTGTTATTGAGTTAACTCCACTCATGTGTAAATTACCTCAAATTTATGGTAAATTAGATTCTTTATAACTGTATTTGGAGGATTGAAAGATTAGTAAAAGGAATTTTTTTTACAAATTTAATTTAGAATTGACTAAATGATTGTAAAAATTCTCTTTCTTGGTTATAGGTCGTTATAGTTTTATCCACTGAGTATATTTTAACTCGACAAAATGTTTTGTCACGTACAAAATTTTGCTTTTCAGTGTTAAGGCTTACAGTCTTTAGGTAAAGACAATTTTTTACTTCCCAGGTTTTTATGACAGTGCATGTCTTCTTAGGGCTACATATAGTCATTTACGCATGAATCTGAAGTTATTTGTCGGACATTATATCTGAAACTTGTATTACATCCAATGCTTACAAAGGGAGGGACGAAGATCAATAATTTAAGTTTTCAACCATCTTCGGAATAAGAGCTGTCACTAGAATTCTGTTCATAAAGACAATTATTTTCTTCTTCATTGTTATCGAGATCATCCTTGAATAAGCGATGGGCTCGTGATAACAGTGCATTTAATCTTTTGATTTCCTCGTAAATAAGAAAAGCCTTAGCCATGTTGCACCGATTGTTCTGAAAAATAAATGGTTTTAAATTTACAGATGACGCAATTAAATTGGCAAATACCTGTTTTCGGATGTGTTTCTTCTTCTGACTGAGTAGTTCACAGTTAAGTTTCTCCCGTTCTGATTCCAAGTTTGAAATTTTTTGTCTAAGAGACGTAAGAAATGTTACCATTTCATTCTCTAACAGTTGGATTTCTTCCTTGTGTCTCAACGACAACATCCAAGTTTCAATCAAGTTCATGTTATTCCTATGCTCATCTATAATTGAATAATTTCCCCCTTCATTATTGGATACGCTTTCAACACTGATAATTAATTTGCTTGCCTTTCGTATCAGGCAATTGCCAGGGGAAAATTCCTTTGTTGAAATCATCAAAAGTTATCAATTCCTTAATTTCTTTTGCTGCATTCGAATTTTGATCTTGATTCCATTCATTTAACTTGCTAATTAGAGAGACTGCCTTTTTCTTGGTCGTCCCAATAATACGATTGACCTTCGATCTTTGTTTAGCTGTGGCTAGAAATTAATAACATGATTTATATTCAAGTTTTTTTCTAAGAAAGTAAACTAATCTGTAAATACTGAAACATACTTGCCGTCTTCTCTCTCCTTTTTATTAGAAGCTGCATTTCTGAATAAGTTGCTTCCAAATCATTCATTATATAACATGGCGGACCAGGTCCGTCGTCATTTTTTTTCGCGCTATCTTTAGCTTTTTTCTTTAACCGATTCAGAATGTTCGGCAAATCAGTTTCACTCCGTTTCATGGCCTTCAACATTTCCTTCAATTCCCAAGAAAATGCCTCAGCTAAAATGCGAGACTGAAAACAAAGAATTGTTGATCAAGTTTTAATTTTGGAATCATAAAAAAAATACTTACTCTGGCCAAACGATTAGTTAGAAACTCAGGCATTCTATCAAACCGCTCGGTATTCAAATACATCATACCAGCAGAAAGGGTATCGTTTCGGTCTGGAAAATAATTTAATATTTAAATAGTGTAGGACAATAATTGGCCTTGAACTCTTTACTTCCTGGAGTCATGTGTTTTATTCTGTTCCCATACAATGACATCGATGCATTAACCTGCTCTTGTTCTTCCCCTACAGTAGCCCCAACTCCTTCAATCCAATGTCCGACCCATAGTATCTAGTTTATATTAAATGTTGTTTACATTATTCTTTAAATTTAAAATATCTGAAAACCATGCTCACATAACAATGCCAAACGTGCGCTATAGCATGAAAACGTGCCAGAAAAGGAGTCATCCTTTCTGTTAGACATCGGAAGTCTTTTGATTGTTGCTTGGAATTTTTGTTCCGCTTTTCAAACATTTTGACTCCTACTTTTTCGGCCCACTTCCAGTAGAGACAAACTATGTCGTAGCAGAAGATTTTGTATCCAAGATTATACAAATAGTTGTGTAGATAATGTGCGTGGCGGTATGTTTCTCCTACAAACATGTTGACTGCCTGCAAAATAATAAGATGGCGACAGCAGGCCATAATAAGACCTGTTTCATCAAGATGTTTTTTGCTCGATGAGCTATCTTTCGCTGCTTTAAAGACGCTGCCACCGCAAGGGTTTTTCTTGCGCTCCTTTAATTCGGAACCAAAAGTTAGTGTTTAAATTTAAAATAAAATTAAAATGTTATTTACTGGAAGGATATCTTTATCAATACTTTCAATATGGGCATTTACATCTGCGTCAGTTGCAATCACTGTATTTTTTAAAAGTGACTCATCGTACCTAGAAATATTAGTATTATTAGAAATATTTGCATTTCCAAATCTTTTAATTAGTTTCAAAACCCTTTGCTTGCTGATTCGAGACGAGGAAGTCTGAAATTCCCATCAATACATGCCGCGCTAGGATGGTCACCACACGTTGGACAGCTGATTTTATTTTGTTGACGAATATCTGTATCAAGAAGCCCGTGTACAAAGTATTCGTACTCCCTACTTGCTTTGTTGAATAGGGTTCTGTTAATAACGTCAACCTAAAGCGTTAAAACTCGAATTTAATCATATTAAACCATGCTCTTTACAAATGTATTACTCTGTTGGCAGCTTTTGAAATTCTGTTTAGAGTTTCAATAAATTTTCTTTCCGACGACCCCAAATTTTGGTGTTTAAGATGAAACCAAAATTGAAGTACATCTTCTGAGAATAAATATTTCGAACCGGATGGCGTCCCGGGCCACCAGTGAGATTTTATATAGTCCTTCTCAGTAAGCTCTGCATTATACCGACATTTATCTGAAGAGCAGCGATATGTTGCCGAATTCAAATCAAAGCGGCCTGTTCATAAAATGTAAAATTAGTAAAACAATGCACTTGCGGAAGTAAAATTTAGCAACCGTCTAAGGTAACGACTATTTTGTCCTTCGATCCAGCGCACAATGTCAAAGTTCCTGTTTTAGAACAATTAGGGCACGATGATGGAACGTAGCATGGTACTGAGACGGCTTAAAACACAACGAGTAAACATTAAATTAAATCGTCCGTCATCTATAACTACCTTGGTTACCTCTATTCCCAATCAATAGTGTTTCCTGGTCGACGATTTGAAGTGAAAGTAGTTTTACTGATGACATATCAATTGTTTTGTAGAGAGTTCTCCCATGAAATGGCGAATCACCATGGATTCTTGAATCACAGGCAGCGCACAATTCTTGCTTGCAATTCTTGCAGCATACAACATACCGTTTCAGGTCGTTGGAGCAGGAGTCACACGATGAAAAGACGGGGCATTCTCTTTCTAGTCGAGTATCCCAGTAATTTTTTCGATTCTTATTCCATTCTTCATGAATACTCCCGATTCGGACTTTCCAATCTTGTTTCGATGAATCAATATAATTTTTCGAGTTCCTGTTTTCTTCCGCTAATGCCGCCGACAGCATTTCCGAAGCATGTAATTCAATTATACTAAGCTCTTCTTGCAGCGCACTATTATCATGGTCTTAATAAACAATTTCTAATATTGTCAATATTAAAACCGAAATCATATAATATATACCTGCTCCCTGGTCTTTAGTATTTAATGGCACTGAAATTGTTTCAAGCCTATCAGTGTCATGCTGTTCTCCTTGTACATATTGCTGATCCTCCATTTGTGCACGTACTACATCAACTTGTCTATTGATTTCCTTCTGCTGTTCACTGAAGTACCTTGTTGAAGCTTTAAACACAAGGTTATTGTTATTTTTATGCAGTAATAAGCTCATCTTGATTTATTAATAGTAAGACAATCTTGTAATATATTTATAAAATAGTACCTGATCTCCTGACATTCACTGTGGAAGGACTTTGTTGGCAATTATTTACACTTGGGATCTTTTTGGTCGTTCTTGCCTTTTTAATTCTTCTCTTAATTGTTTCTTCTTCTGAACTATCATCTGAGTCACGAACTTCCCTTATCCGCGGTTTATGCCCATCTTGTGCACGTCTATTTCGGCGACTTTCATTTTTTTTATAGTTACTACCACTTTTCTTATCTTCCATGGCAAAGAGCAACTATAAAAGATTCAGAGGATCAAAATCAAAAGACTTTTTGATTGGGGTAACGAATCTAAAAAGTGTTTTTGAACTAACTGACATGCGAGATATTGTGTTATTATCCAAAAGTAGAACTGAAAATAACGCCCTCTGGTGAGATAATAAGACAAAACAAAATAAAGAAAAAATTTTTAAAATCAAATATTTGTATATTTTTTAAATTTAAATTATTGATTCAAGAGACTTTCAACAGCATTGAAGATGTATAATAATTTCAAATATTATTACCACAGCGCCCAAATCGCAAAGTCTCAGAATTTTGTAAACTTTTAATAAATGGTGAAGGTAGAACGGTCGATGGTAATTCACTCAGGTGCTGCCGTTTTCGACGTCGGAACTCGGATATGGGTAGTTCAGGTAGTTTGAAAGTTAGCTAGAAAGAAAATACTGGCGTACAAAAACCTTGCCTCAAGAAAGACCAGTGAGCACTAAACGATAGTATTTGTGAACTACATTTTTATCTGTTTAAATTTCAGCAGTCAGCAGAGAATTCGGTTATGACGACGATGCATCTATATTGATTGAATGATAGGCTTGACCATGATCTAGCAGGTCAAAGAATGTTAAATAAGTAACCTGGAAGTTTGTTATAGTACGTGAAAACTTTAACAAAGTTGTCAATGGAATTAAAGGTTTTGACATGCAAAAATTAAGTCTTTAATTCCTCAGAAACATTCGATCAAAATAGATGTGTGTGATGGTTTATAGTAATATATTAAGTGTTAACAAAGTATAACTAGTACGTTACCTGTGTGTTCTGAAAAATTACAGTTGTCAGTTGTCACTCACTGTTCTGTTGATGCCTGGCCTAATTAAGAACAGAAATGTTATAGTGAAAATCTTTTAAGTTTCAACCAACAAATATTATCTTTATAGTTTTATGAAGACACCTGTAATTTCAAAGGACACCGATAAAATATTCCTGTTACAAAACATATTTCCGGTTACAAATTTTCATTGACCTAGATTAGACTTACAGGTGGGAAATCTATATTACCTCTGCAAACTGTTGTAAATCTAATTTAGTTCTTGCAACTTTTGACGCCTTTAAAATCTCAGGGGTCTTAACTATAAATGTTTCCAACTTCAAATGTTGCAGATGTAAGAATAAAAAAGAATTGGCTGCTTGTCGGACCCTTTGTAACAGCAACTAAACTAGGGATTCATGTAATTAGCTTGTACACAATAGAAAGTTTATAATTTATTTACCTATGTACTCCAAGGAACTTTCATAGAGGATTGTTTGTTTTGGGAACAAAACAATATCTTTGGAGGACCCAATTTTTACTTTTGTAATCTGATTTTTCCAATAGCAGACAAATAAAGGCGCCATCTATGAACGAGGCCTCGAAACACTTGAAAAAGGGAAAAAGGCGGAAACTGAAAATCCTTAACTGATGTTTGCATGAAATAAGATTTTTCTTTATTATACGCTTGGAAATCATTTTATGATTTCTTTTTTATTCTTTTAAATTTGAATGTCTTGTATGCCAATGCATTTGCATTAAGGTATTACATGACAAGAATGTGTAGACTTTGCTCTGGCAAAATCTATGACCGATTTCACTTTTGGTGAAGAACCCTTGATTTAATAAACCATATATATCTACCAGTATTGTGTTATTTAATGTAACTTACATATTTTACAGCAAGTGGGCCGTCCAGTTGTGGGTGATAAGATTATAATAAATAAACAAAAAAGTGTTCCAAATATCCCGCCAAGAAATGGCGCGAAAATCTAACGCCCTAGGGCCGATGGCTAATGTGACAGGATATGCCCTTGAAACGAAAAAATTTATGTTTTTCTTCAATCGTTTTTCGAATAGATCCATTTGTTTATTTTGTAATACCTACAGCTCAAAAGAATCACTACGTTACCATTGACATCATGGTGTTATTAAAATAATGGATTGGGAATTTAAAAAGGAAGAACAACGTACAATAAAAAGGGGCACTTTGGAACGCCGAAAACTTTAAAAATTAAAAAAATATATAAAATACGGTTTGAATGTGAAAATTGACGTATCAAAAGATTCTCCATCAAAAGATCTATCGAAATATGTACTTTTAATACTTTTTAATGTGATACAAGAGAAATCAAAAAAAAGTTGAAACCGTTTTCTGATTTGAGGTGAAGGTCGGGTTCGACTATAATAAATGATATCAACTTATTTATATTTCTATAGCTAATTTTGAAACACAAAAAATATATATATATTTCGATAGCTTTTGCGATGCTGAACAATTTGGTTGTAATTTTCAAACAATACAACTGTATTTTATATTTTATTTTAATTTTTAAAGTTTCCAATAGACACTTGTTTACATCGAATTGTTCCCTCTTTTTTCTTACACGTTCTTTTAATTCATCTACACCTTTCTCAAAATCTTTACGTCGTGATCATTTTTATGTATGCAGGATTATTTTACATGGAGTTCTATTAGAAAAGCTTTGGGAAAACTCTAATATTTGATACATTCACAATGGCATGTTGGATGTTGCAGCGCGTCAGACACATTGGCACCATTTCTGGGCGGGCTTTGAACAGTTTATTGCCTCAAACTTCTTATCTATTATTTATTAGAATGTAGTACTTATTTATTTAAATGACGAATTGAAAAAGGAAACTTATTGTGTTAAACCAAGTGATCTTCAGAGAGTTTCCCATAAGTCAGCAGCAGTTATTAGTATATTTTTCCTTTAACTTAAACAGAAAATACATCGAGCGACATAGCATTAACAAAAATGAAATCTACAATCTCCTCGCTTCTGTGCAAATCCATACGAACATGCAACTCAAGTCATACACATCCAACAACATTGTACAATCAACATAATCGCGAATAAGTCAAATTATTTGTAAACTCCTTTTAATAATTTTGATGAATTTGATCCATTCTGAGATTGCTGTTTTCTCTTTCATTTGATCTGCCCCCGGTAATTGATCAGCCCCATGTCCAGCATCGTTTTTTGGCCACCAACTATCCAGTACTTGGAGTTCTAAATAGCTAAGAAAATGTTTAGTCATTAAGTAAAGGAAAAGTTACTGTATAATAGTTTATATTACCAATGCAAGACATGCTTTCAGCACTTCCATGTAGATCATGAAAGGTGCTGAGTTTTGGCCCGGTTGGGACAGACCAACGACAGATTAACCTTTGGGCTGTGGGCTTACCACGCAACAACACTCCTACAAGTGAGTCGGAACCTGATAATGGTAACATGTAAAAACAAAATTAGACAAAAACTGCAAGCAGTTACAAATGTTGAAAAGTAAGTCATAATCTGTTGTGGCTTGCTTTAAAGGTTTTGATTTCGTTTGCGATTGTGTCTTTTCTTCTACGGAATAAGTGAATCTATGTAAAAAAACGAATATATACCATATTCTTTCTGTCGAAAGATTAAAACCAATTATGAGTTTGTTTAATATTTCAGACCCGGACGTGAGTAGAAAGCTAACAAAGAAAATAGTAATTATTACAACTAATAGCTAATGTTTAGTACAATAACCTTCGTAACTTGGAGGAGATTTTTGCAGCCGATCGTTCAATCCAAACTTCAAACATGGAAGGGAGTGTGGGTTAAGTGTTTGTATACTTCGCTGATAGATGGCTCCTTTACTTTGTCAGCAATTCCAAAGTCTCGGACTCTTGTCTGTCATTTAATATTGTTTTGAACCAAACTCCGAAATTCTCTTCCCGGTAAGTCGTCGATAAAAAAAATACCCATTGCTTTACAATATAGAGGGCATTGATACAAGAATCCCTAGTTCAATTTTTGTCAATATGTCGTATCAATAAACTAGTTTAAAACCTCAAGGCACTGGCACTAGCCCAAAACTTCAGAGACCTCAACGCTTCAACTGCATAAATAGCTCTTTAAAGGTATTATATTTAATAAAATTTTACATACCCATTACTAAACCCATGTTATTGGCCAAGTATATCCAGAAAGTGTGATAAACATCTTAATATCTTGATCTTAATTTCTGTACAACAACCCATAGGTGGAAGAGCGGATGTTGTTTTATAAATTTCAAAATTAATTTACCCTTATGACACTCCGAATCAAGAATTGTTGTTGGTACTCTTGTGAGTTCCTTTTGAGTTGGATGTTTTCTCCTAAAGAATAAGCAAAACACAAATGTCTCATAATTACACTTTAAGTTTTTTTCTTTTGCGTCAACAGAATAATTGTTAATGTTCAATTCCAGTTTAGGTTAGGTTTACCTATGAACCAATATAAAATAAAATGAAAATATGTAACTCCTTCATGTTCACTGCATCATGTTATTTTATTTCTGAATTTTCTTGATTAAGAAAATATTTTTTGACACAATCTTCTGTTTTTAAATTTAAAATTTTACTGATACGTTTTTGGCAATCTATGCAGCACAATTCTAACCTCTTTGGGGCACAGAATCGAAGGTGATGGCTTGTTTGTTTTGTCGTTTTTAGGAGTGCCTTTAATTGAATTGGGATGTAATTTTTTCTTTTTAGAACGCCCTTTGTTTTTCTTCGGAGTCGGATATAAAGTGCCAAGCATTCCAGAAGAGTTATCCAAATGATCGTCATCAGCAGCTGAAACGCAGCAAATTGATACGTATTGAGCATCATTAAAGATATTATTTAGTCATTAAAGTTCATTACCATTTTTTTCTTTTGATACAGGGGATCTTTGTGACACCACGGTACCTTGATCATCTATAAAATTCATAAAATTTAAATAGTTTTCAATATCTTAATCAAATTTAATGCCCAAAATTTGTATAAACTAGCCTACTTCTTTTTGAATAGGATGCATATGACGAGTAGGTTGCAGTTTTTAAACACTTTATCTGCTTTTCTTGAATCTGATGAGCAGGTTCTTGTTTACCAGGAGAATTATTCAATTCCAAATCATTTGCATCAGCTGAAAAAAGTCAAAGACATACATTATAGAATAACTTGTAACAGAGTTTGAAGTTATAAACATGGTTATCACAGTATTCTTCGTCGGACGAGATGAGGAGTTTTTTTGACGCTACGGTGCCTTGATCATCTGTAGGATTCATAAAATATGTACAAATTTATCAATAACTTGATTAATTTAATAGAAAAATACACTGCTTTCATCTTCTATGAACTAGCCTACCTCTTTTTGAACCGGACATTGTTGCGTTTTTCGAACACCCTTTTAATTTCGGATTAGTTGGAGCGGTTGGAACTTGCCTACTGGGAGACATGTCCAAATCATTGGCATTAGCTGAAATAAATTGAAATAGTTATAGAGCAACATGTAACACATAGTTGTAAATTTATAATTTGTGCCATTACAAGATTTTGCATCAGAGATGAGGGAGATTTGTGTCTCAGCTTTGTCTCGATCACCTGCAATATATATATATATAATATTGACTTGTTAATCTCTTAGCTGAGGAACGAAATAAGTTTTATTCAAAAAGTTGATAGCTAATAGCTAATCTATTTTTAAATGAGATGCAGATGCGGTTTCCGATTTCTGCTGGTGAATTTGAACCGTAGTCAATTGCATACCAAAGAAGTAGTTGAAATCTTCGGCATCAGCTGAAACACACAAAAAAAATTTAGTGACTATTATTTAAACTTGTTAAGATATTTAAAATTCTATACATGTGTCCTCGCTAGATGTGAAGATTCTTTGTGAAACAAATGTGTTTCGGCGACCTAAAAGTTAAAATAGGTACAGTATTTCATGGCTCATTATAATCAACTCTCAGAAAAATCTTTTTTATCTTATTTAGTTAGCCTACTCGTTTTTGAATGTGCTTCAGGTTTGTTTTTTTGGCGCATTTTTGATTTCAGGCCAGTCGGAACTGAGGATGAACCAGGAAAAGTTCCCAAATCATCGGCACCTGCAAACGAAATCGGGAGTTTGCGTTAATAGTTAGTTAAGAAAAAAAATTAGTAAGCCTACTTGTGTTTGATTGTGCTTTAGTTTTCTTTTTGGGACGCCCTTTTGATTGCAGAACAACCGGAACTGACGAACCACGAGAAATAAAGCAATATTGGAAATATGAAAACGACAACCAGTAATTAGGCATAAACAGATTAGTTAAAAACAAAATAGTTAGCCTACTCTTCTTTGATTTTGTTTTGGTTTCCTTTTTTGATCGCCCCTTTGATTTCTTGACTGGCGGAACTGGGGAATCAAGAGAACTGTCCAAACACTCCGAATTACCTGCAAATAACAATCAATAACTCCAGTCAACTAGACTTGACAATCACATTCTACATACTATTTTTTGCAGTTAATATTGATTCGGTAACAGATGTATCACTGTGATTTCCATCGTGAAGTTCAGATCTACGATCACTAGTCAAGACTTGCGTTGACTTCCGGGGATTTTGGACTGCCCTTTTCCTCCGAATCAAATTCACTGCATCATCCGAGTCTTCACTGTTTTCAGGGCTTAGGTCACCTATGGTCTTACCTCGAACACGAAATGTTCCTATTGCTAAGCATAAACTCAACATTACGTCTAACACATTTCTATTGTTCGAGCATATGCACATATTTTTATTACCTCTATCCATTTCTTCTTCATCTGGAATAATATCATCTTCACTAGCTGGGTTGTTTTCATCTTCTGAATGTTCCTTGGTTTCCCTGACTGTGGAACGTGATGCTTGTAGACAAAAATAGCTAATGTTATGAACTTGTCATAAAAACGCCAAATAAACAACTTACCCTCAAACTCTTGAACAGCAGTCTTTAGTTGAAGCTTGCAGAGACGAAATGCAGGTTTTTTCACTAGTTTCTTGCCAATTTTACCATAGGCACGTGTTCTAAAACTTGAAACTGTCTTGTTCGGGGTGTGCATGAAAAAAACTATGTTGGCCCCACTATCTCTTTCTAGTGCCGACAACTGAATTAAATTTGACAACATTATTATTGTGAAAAGAGTTTCAATAAAAATATTATTTAAAAAATACCGTGCGTTTCACTGAGCGAATTCTTCCACGCTTGGTCGACTCCTTAGTCTTTACTTTCAGGCTTCTACTATATTTTTTTTTGGGCAAATTATCAAGTTTTTTTAAAAGATCCTCAGTTCGCGTATTTTTGGGCATTTTTGTCTTGCTAATCACAAATTTACTCTCAGTTTTCACCAATCAGATTGGTACTAAATATAATGTGTTGGACACTTTTTCATACGCTCCTAAACTTTAAAATTAACGATAGCAGACGAAAGGTCGAAAGATTCTACAGCTGGGGATTAGGTGCGTACTAACGTCCAGGATGTTAGACACACGTGTTATTTCGTAACAACAATTTTCCCTAGTTACTTCCAATTATAAATTGTACGTGATATATTTTTTAATAGGAGTTTTACAAAGATTTCTTATCAATTTTGATCGATTGGTTCCTCTTTTTGAAAAAAATTTCCCCAGGATAGTTTTGATATTATATTCCCGTTATTTGGTGAGAAACCACAGAAATTGTAATATTGACGTTTTATAATTTGCAACATAACAAAATAGATTTTATACCATAAAGATTTTCCTCCAAATAAATCCAGTTCACAGTTAGAATACCAAGATATTCTACATTGAAATCTTCCTGGTGACGTTTTATGCGGAAATTTATATAGTATGCGGAAATTAAGTACGAATTATAAAATTACAGATGCATCTAACCTAAGGAAGAAAAAAAATAAAAGAGTTTCTTCCCTAAGGAAGAAACATCTGTAATTGTATAATCTGTCTATCGAAAAATCTGTAAATGTTTTCATAAATTATCGACTGGACATTACCCTTGGCAAAAGTTGTTCAGCGCAAATTATTAAACAGCAATTCTATGCTACGTAGCATTTTTTGCTGAAATTTCTCCTAGGATTTCATGGACCATAGTATGAACCTTTTATTATTAAACATTCTGCTGTATTTGGTTTAATTACCAATAACTTATACATTAATTGAATTGTTTCACACTACACTTGCCCAATACAATGTTCTATTTGTTTTATTTTAGTAATGGTGAAAAGGACGAAATGAACAACATTTTTTAGGTAAAAGGAGCAAAAACCAACCCAGCAATCAACGTAAATATTGAACCTAGCAAAAACTTCTGTTGTTTCCTTATAGCCGTAGATAAAAAAAACTTGAAATGTAAGGAAATCCCAGAAATTCTACTTAAAAACCTAGGTAAAAATTATCTATACGGTTGGGGGATTGGTCTATAGGGTTGGGTCAATTTGGTTGGAGGGAGAGAAAAAGAGATACGACAGCTAATGCTAAAGTGCGCCATGACACTTTTCCGCGCGCCACCTAGCGTCTAATGCCTGCCCTATAGTGTTAAAAGATGGGGAGAATTCTCCAGGGACTGTGTCCCTCGCCCTTGATACTTCCCTGCCTCTGACTTCGTCCTATCTCTTAATTAGCCGCTAGATGGCGTTCGCAAAAATGTCATGGTGTACCTCCTTATCATGTGTCGTATCTCCTTTTCTCTGGTTGGAGGGTTATGTTTGTATACTTTCTCTTAAAATTATGTAAAACCTATTATGTTAATGAAAAATTTATAGACAATTTTTACCTGAGAAAAGATTCTTCTATCTTATGCGTGATTAGCAGCCGCCAAATACCTTAGTATTCATATTGAAATTTTTGAATATTCCAAACGTACGGAGAGGACCCTTTACAAAGATACAACAATTCGACCTAGGTTCGTTCAGACTAGTATCATTTTCTAAGGTTCTACGCCTTTATCAAGAGTCTATTCTATATAGAATTTAAAAAGCTACCACCTTTAGAAACAGCAACAGCATAAGGCTTAATATTAGTTTTAGGTATTGTTCCTACCTTGAGTCAGGCATATTTTTCTATTAGCACGACAATAAACTGTCAAAGTTTAAATATACACGATGATAAATAATTAAAGGACCTAAATACACAAGGAAAATGTGCTAAAAATGAACAAAGAATGTTGAAAAGATAATGATAGACATAACTGTCCTCATACATATAAAGAAAAGTAAAAAGTTTTAGGTAATTTTGTATAGCTACAATCGATAAAAAATATTTAAAAAAAATAAAAACGAGATTTAAAAAATGTGACAAAACGTTCGTTCGCGTTATTCTGTAGAAAATGAAGTAACGATTGAAAATTGTAACAAACGGATTTTGACGAAATATCTGGTCGTGGTGTACTGAACAAAGTCTAAAAAAACGGAAAAGTGGAAAAAAAATTTGCCGACAAAACGTTTAATCGCGTTGTCCTTAACAAGGATTAATTCCAAAACAATGGAAAACTAGAAAAGAAAACTGAAAAAAAGCTAAGAAGACTGTGTGTGAGAGCAAGAAGATCATAAATAAAGTTGACAATACATTCGGTCGCGTTGCTCTGTAGAAGGAAGAAAGTCAAGTAAAATGAGAAAATTGCAGCAAAAATGGTGTGTACAAAATATTTAGACCTTGTAACTGAACAAGGTCCAAAAGAAAAGAAAAAAAATTGCGAAACAATTGTGACAAGACTTTTTGTCGCGTTGACATTAGCCGGGTTAATCTGGGAATGGATGAAGGCAAAGGAGATGAGAAAAAATGAAAAAAGTAGTTGACAAAAACATTTGGTCGAGTTGCCTAAAGAGAGAATTGAAATCGAGAAAAAGGACCGTTGCAACGTCAAAATGTATTGACGGCGTTAAAAAGTAGCACTCGACAAACTGTTTTGTCGCGTTGCCTGAGACCAGGTTGGTTTATGCTCATTGGGAAGTTGATAGACAAGAAATTGTTGATGGAACATTCTCTATACTCTCATCCCGTATTCTCTTCTCCTATGCAAAACATTAAAAAGATATTTATGGAACACACTCAGAAGAACAAGGGCTTCAAATTGGAACCAAGCACGACCTACTGTAATCTCCCATTTAAGTTTATGCTCATTGGGAAGTTGATAGACAAGAAATTGTTGATGGAACATAACCCCAACTGTCCCAGCGTTTCACAGAAGGAAGACCAAACAACGATATTTATGAAACACATTCAGGAGAACAAGAGCTTCAAATTGGGACCAAGCACGACCTACTGTAATCTCCCATTGAAGTTTATGCTCATTGGGAAGTTGATAGACAAGAAATTGTTGATGGAACATAACCCCAACTGTCCCAGCGTTTCACAGAGGGAAGACCAAACAACGATATTTATGAAACACATTCAGGAGAACAAGAGCTTCAAATTGGGACCAAGCACGACCTACTGTAATCTCCCATTGAAGTTTATGCTCATTGGGAAGTTGATAGACAAGAAATTGTTGATGGAACATTCTCTATACTCTCATCCCTTATTCTCTTCTCCTATGCAAAACATTAAAAAGATATTTATGGAACACACTCAGAAGAACAAGGGCTTCAAATTGGAACCAAGCACGACCTACTGTAATCTCCCATTGAAGTTTATGCTCATTGGGAAGTTGATAGACAAGAAATTGTTGATGGAACATAACCCCAACTGTCCCAGCGTTTCACAGAGGGAAGACCAAACAACGATATTTATGAAACACATTCAGGAGAACAAGAGCTTCAAATTGGGACCAAGCACGACCTACTGTAATCTCCCATTGAAGTTTATGCTCATTGGGAAGTTGATAGACAAGAAATTGTTGATGGAACATAACCCCAACTGTCCCAGCGTTTCACAGAAGGAAGACCAAACAACGATATTTATGAAACACATTCAGGAGAACAAGAGCTTCAAATTGGGACCAAGCACGACCTACTGTAATCTCCCATTGAAGTTTATGCTCATTGGGAATTCGATAGACAAGAAATTGTTGATGGAACATTCTCTATACTCTCATCCCTTATTCTCTTCTCCTATGCAAAACATTAAAAAGATATTTATGGAACACACTCAGAAGAACAAGGGCTTCAAATTGGAACCAAGCACGACCTACTGTAATCTCCCATTGAAGTTTATGCTCATTGGGAAGTTGATAGACAAGAAATTGTTGATGGAACATAACCCCAACTGTCCCAGCGTTTCACAGAGGGAAGACCAAACAACGATATTTACGAAACACATTCAGGAGAACAAGAGCTTCAAATTGGGACCAAGCACGACCTACTGTAATCTCCCATTGAAGTTTATGCTCATTGGGAAGTTGATAGACAAGAAATGGAACATAACCCCAACTGTCCCTGTAACGGCTGGTTACGGAGACGTGGTAACGTCTGATCAATTTGTAATAAGTAGAGTAGACTAAAGACTTGCTTTCGCTTAGTGTATATATAAACACGATGCCTAGTATAAGAGAAGAGGGGTTAGAAACAGAGTTCAGGACACATTGGGCACACGGTCATTACCTTGATGGGGAAAATGCTATAGTGGCCCACAAGGCAGATCGTGCCACACTTTGAAATGTGAACAAACAATAACTGAGCCTTTGGCTCGAAAGCAAAGCCTAATGATACAAAAGGGGGGGAATTAGATAACACACAAGCATTATAAATAATGGAATATACCTGAGTGAGAATAGCAAAGGAGGAAAGAGAAAACAGGAAAAGATGTCGGCACCACAAGTGACTGGGCAACTTGTAGCTGCAACAGAGGGCACAAGAGACTGAACAGTGTGCAAATCAAACACTATAAACGAACGACAAATTAAGTAAATGCATTTAACACCAAACTTATAGGATTTACCGGACTGAAGAGAGAATGACGTTCGGTAGGACAGTCGAACGTGAAAAGAGCGAGAGAAGCACACATGACATAAGAGCAAAACTCAACACGAGGGGTGCAGACGACAACATATGACGGGGATATAGTAGCGACAAGGGAGGGTGCTAACAGCGCCATCTATAAGAGGGAAAACATTTGAGCGCTGTGACTCAAATGGCCTTCGCCGTAACATTCTCCCCCGAGGCCGAGTTGGACGGGACGGGCTGATTGGTCGAGATCGCTTCAAGAAGGCACAATTTGTGAATACCGCGGCGAAAAACTCCAGTCGGCAACTGCACATCTACGACGCGGACGAGTCCGTCGGCTCCTGGGAAGACTTCAATGACGTGTCCAATGCTCCATTGTCCGCGCCCAAGTCCTTTTTCAATCGTCATTACTACATCTCCAACCGCGAAATTACGTTGTGGTGACTTCCATTTCTTGCGCGCGGCCAGAGACTGGAGAAATACCGACTTCCAGAGATCCCAAAATAAATTGAGCATCCTCTGGAGATAGCGGTAACACTCGCGCGGGTTGGCGTCGTCGAAGGATCCGGCTGGCGTATCTGCTACTGGCGGCTTGTTCAAAAAGTCGTTAGGGCAAATCGGGCGGAAGTCCGCCGGGTCGGAACTCACGTACGTCAGCGGGCGTGAATTTAGGATGCCGGAAATCTCGAAGAGTAAAGTCCGCAGCAGATCTTCGGTTGGATGTCTTAATTTTCCCTTCTCCGACTCCAATGCTCGATAGAGCGCTCGTTTAGTAGAACGAACAAGCGACTCGTGCGCACCTCCGAAATGCGGAGTACGCGGTGGTTGAAAAGTCCATTCAATTTTCTTGTCTTGGAAATAGCGAGCGACCGACTCCGAGGAGTAAAGTTCTTCTGCCGCTTCTCTTAGCTCTCGTTCTGCTCCCACGAAATTCGTACCGTTATCTGAATGAATACGATGCGGCGTCCCGTAAACGCCGATGAACCGCCGAAGAGCAAGCAGAAAATCCTCCGAAGAGAGCGAAGGGACGAGCTCGTTGAACACGGCCCGGGTGACCAGGCAGGTGAATAAAACGCCCCACCTCTTGGCTGTGCGATTACGGGGGAATCCAATCTCCAATGGGCCGAAGAGGTCGATGGCAGTGTTGCGAAACGGGGTCGTTCCGTATTCCAATCTGGAGTCTGGTAAATCGCCCATCAGCTGCTCCCCGGGCTTGGCCCGCTCCTTACGGCAAGTCAGGCAGTCTCTTCGTACCTTCTTCACCGCCTCCCTGCCTCCGATGATCCAGAAGTAGTGTTGGAGGTAGGAAAGAAGCAGCTCTGTCCCAGCATGCCGAAGATTTTCATGAAACGCGACGATGATTTGTCGCGTCAGTCGGTGATCGCCAGGCAGGAGAGGCACGTGCAGACGGTCAAAACGGAGCTTGGCCCTCTTGGCCCGGTTGCCCAGGCGGAGGAGGCCGTCTTCGCCCAAAAATGGAGTAAGAGAGAGTAGACTGGAGGAGGGGCTAAGCTCCTTTTTCCGTTTCAGCCGCTGGATATCCTCTCCATAAACTTCGGCTTGGCACCTTTTTACTAGCTCGAAGAAGGGGCCTTCTAGCTTGGTGAGAGCGGGAATATCTTCGGGACCGATGACGACATTTGTCCAATCGAAAAGTGGAGATGGTACCGTGGCTACCAACACACGAGCTGGCTTCAACTCGTCCGTCACCGCCATCCAGGGCAAATCCTTCGGCCACAACTCCTCTGACTCGTTGAGAAAGACCGGCCCGGTGAACCAGTCGGGCGGGATGACTTCATCTGCAAACGCGGAACGGGTCGCAGCATCTGCAGGGTTGAGCTTGCCCGGAACAAAGCGCCACTCGGTCGCCTCGGTAATCGTCTGTATCTCGCCAATTCGGTTGCTGACAAACGTCTGGTAGAATGTAGCACTAGCACGGATCCAATTTCTCACCGTGCTACTGTCGGTCCAGAAGAAGCGGCGATGGATTTTGCGGGTGATGGACTCCCCGACGAACCGCGCCAATCGGGCGCACAAAACGGCCGCGTTGAGTTCAAGCTTTGGCACCGACAGCACCTTCTTAGCGGACAGCTTCGTTGCGGCCTTGACCTGCCGAGTAACGACGCGTCCGTCCCGATAAAGATTCCTCACGTAAGTGACGGCCGCGTATGCCTCTTCTGAAGCATCTCCGAAGGTGTGCAGCTCCGACGACACTATCATGTCTTCGTTAGGGAATAGGCAGCGCGGAAACCGGATGTCGTTTAGCTGTCGTAGAGTCTGGAACCATTGCTCCCACCAGCGCCGATCCTCTCCTTCGACCGGATCGTTCCAGCGGAGCCCTTTGATGTCTAGTAGTCGAAGGCTGATCTTGCCCTTGATGGTTAGGGGCGCGGCAGCGCCGAGCGGATCGAAGACGCTGGCCAGTTGACTGAGGAGACCAACGTGAGTGTACTTCACCTCTCGTTCGCCTACGCGGAAGCCGAATGTGTCCGACTGTGGCCGCCAGAAGATCCCGAGCACCTTTTCGGACTCGTCCCCATCGATGGCCATGCTCTCCGCGTTGGAAGCTGGACTCACGGGAGCGCCGACTGCTTGTAGGAACTCTTCAGAGTTAGAAATCCAACCCTGAAGGTGCATGTCGCCATAAGCGAGGGCTGCCTTCACTCCTACCGCCTCTTCTGCGCCGTCGCGTGGGGTCTTGGAGGAACTTAGGTAGTCATCCACGTACATCTTTTCCAAGATGGCGGTCCGGACGGCTTCAGTGGCGCAGCAATCGGTGGCTGCTCTCCTTGTTGTATGGATGGCTATGAATGGAGAACAGGTAGCTCCACACGGAAGGCGGCGCATTTCACAGACGATAGGCTTGTCTCCTTCCTTCCGTTGCCAAAGGAACCGGAAGTAGCGGGCGTCGTCAAGGCGGAGTCGGATTCGGCTGAACATCGCCTCCACATCGGCAGCCCAAGCAATCTCCCCCTCTCGGAATTTGGTGATGACAGAGGGCAGAGGGTTCTGTAGCGCTGGACCACGGAGAATACTGTCGTTCAAACACTTGCCCTGGAATCGGGCTGCGGCGTCGAACACGACGCGGAGTTTCGGTCCTTTGTAAACGCCATGATGAGCGAGGAAATAGTCTCCTACTCCGGGCGCCGCGTCAGTCAAAACAACAGCGTAACCCTTTTCGAAATTCTTCTCCATGGCGGCGCGGTAAGCGTGGAAGCTCCCGCTGGAAGCGTCTTAATAAGCTGTCAAATCTTTTCTCAGCGAGAGTGAGGTTGTTTGGAAGAGAAGGTTCTCCCTGCTTCCAAGTGATTGGGACTTCATAGCCGTCCTCCAGCTTGCGTGTTCCGCTGTCCAGTATTTCGATGGCTTGTCGATCGTCAGGTGAGAGTGCTTGGACTTTATGCTCCGTCCCGAAATCTTCGGTGTCGCAGAAGCGACGTACGGCATCGGCCAGCAGCTCTTCGTTGTCGGGACCGAAGACGACTTGAATCCTAGCGGCCAGCGGTCCAGGATCAGCATCGATGACACCACGAACGATCCAACCGAGACGGGTGCGGGAGGCAATTGGTTCGTCTTCCACTCCGTTGCGGGCTTCGAGAACGGCCATCAAATGAGCTTGGTCCAAGCCAAGCAGTATGTCGACTGTACCTCCGCTGTTGCGCAGAGGTAGATCTGCTAGATGTCGCCATCGGCTGCGGAGCTTCTCCCATTCGACGACTGGAACTGGTTTTGTGATAACGGGCATAGTCGATCCTTCCAAGGGGATGAGCTCTCCAAAGGCGGAGCGCAGCTGCAGTCTAACTCGATGTGATACGCAACTGGTCCGCTTCCCACCGACGCCGTCGACGTCGAGATCCTTCTTGACACCAACCAGCCTCAAACGACGTGCTAGTGACTCGCGAATAAGAGTAGTGTCACTGCCTTCGTCGACCATCACGTTAGCTTGCACTGTAGTTCCGTCGTCTGCTAGGGCGTCGAGCTGGACGACCCCGAGGGCTACTTGCCGTTGTTGTCCACGAGCAGTGTGAGCACGGCCTGGAGCGGCTGGTGGGGTCGGTGCTTCATGAAGTAACTGGTGGTGGCGCTCAGTACAGCCGGACGTGGTGCACTGAGTTGCGCGTCGGCATTCCTTAAGGGTGTGTCTTATGCCAAAGCAACCGCCGCATAGTCTTCGTTGTGTACAAAAGGCGACTCTCTCACTGACTGTTAGCGTCTTGAAGTCCGGGCAATCCATCAGCCGATGATCCTTTTCACAATGAAAGCAGAACGGACGTGGAGCGGGTCTTCCATCTCTGCCTTTGTTGTCCTGGCGGGTAGAAGACTGATTTGTCCTGGCCTGCTGTCGGTCTCGTTGACGTTGCTGCTGGCCATTAAGTTGATCAGCGGCGACGTTAAAGGCATTCAGATAGGTAGCCGCCCGATGACACAGCCATGACCCGAAATCGTTCAAGCTACGAGTTTCGACGCCGAATCCAGGCTCCGCATTCCATGCCTGTTGATCTTGTTGACTTAGCTTCCGGCAAACCTTCGTGATAACGGCGGCAGGTGACGCCTCTCCGAGCTGGGTGAGATCAAACAAATGCGTTCGAACCTTCTCAGCAAACCGTTTGAGTGAGGCTGCGTCGCCCCTCCCGATGTCTAGACGATCAAGAGCCTGGATATGGGCCTCACGCATTACATCTCTGCGGCCAGCAGACTGCTTCAGGCGAACTAGGGCCTCCATATAGGCGGCTTCGCCACCGCCGAGACCGTGGACGATGTTGAGACAGTCGCCACGAAGATTTCTTTTAAGTATCGCGAGCTTCTCCCCAGGCGCCTTGCCCGTATCGTGGACAAGAGCCCGGAAGAGATCGATCCAGCAGAACCAATCAAGTGCCTTCCCAGAAAAAGCTTCCAGCTCGGCACGCACGGATGAATGGGCACCCTTCTCGGTCCAGGTCGTAGGTTGGAGTTGACCAGTGCTGTATAAATCGATCCAATCGTCGGGTGCTTCTCTGTGGCTGGACGAGGAGGGGTAGTCCGTGGGAGGTAACTTGCTGATCCATCGACGGATGCGGTCGGCAGGAGACGAATGTTGAGACTGGCTGCCTATAGTAGAGCCGCCGCCAACTGCCTTGAGCTGAAGGCGATTATCAGCCAGTAGACGTCGAACAGCTTCTAGATCATCCTCTCCGTCGGTAGCAATTGTATGGCGAGAATGTCCACCGCTGGCTGCGGTAGCGTGTGAGGCCACGGACGAAGCTCTGGATCGAGAAGTGTTTCGATCGTCTTTCGGTGCCGGATCTCTTGCTCGGACGGGTGAGAGAGCGAAGACTGATTCCTCGAGGTCCTCTCCCAGGTAGATCTCAGCATCGGTTTTGGTCTTGCCGACAAGCTCCGTGTAAGTGAGATGAATCTCGTGTTGCTTGGCGAAGTCAGGTTCGTTGACGAGCTTGTCTTCCAGTACTATAGCTCGGCGGTAGTTATCATAGGCATCCATCAGGAGGGCTTTGACTCCACCTCGCGACGCATCGTGGTGTATAGCGTTGATGATGGTCTTACACGTCACGGTAATCTTGCGTCGGACGTTGGTGCGTTGTTTCTTCAATTCGTCGATGGTTGGTGTGACCTCACCAGGATTGCCATCGTCGCTGCCGGAATTGTTACCAGCATTAGGTCAACCAATGGGTTGACCGAGGGTTGACATGATCAGACGCTCCGGTTCGAAGGACCAATGTAACGGCGGGTTACGGAGACGTGGTAACGTCTGATCAATTTGTAATAAGTAGAGTAGACTAAAGACTTGCTTTCGCTTAGTGTATATATAAACACGATGCCTAGTATAAGAAAAGAGGGGTTAGAAATAGAGTTCAGGACACATTGGGCACACGATCATTACCTTGATGGGGGAAATGCTAAAGTGGCCCACAAGGCAGATCGTGCCACACTTTGAAATGTGAACAAACAATAACTGAGCCTTTGGCTCGAAAGCAAAGCCTAATGATACAAAAGGGAGGGAATTAGATAACACACAAGCATTATAAATAATGGAATATACCTGAGTGAGAATGACAAAGGAGGAAAGAGAAAACAGGAAAAGATGTCGGCACCACAAGTGACTGGGCAACTTGTAGCTGCAACACAGGGCACAAGAGACTGAACAGTGTGCAAATCAAACACTATAAACGAACGAAAAATTAAGTAAATGCATTTAACACCAAACTTATAGGATTTACCGGACTGAAGAGAGAATGACGTTCGGTAGGACAGTCGAACGTGAAAAGAGCGAGAGAAGCACACATGACATAAGAGCAAAACTCAACACGAAGGGTGCAGACGACAACATATGACGGGGATATAGTAGCGACAAGGGAGGGTGCTAACAGCGCCATCTATAAGAGGGAAAACATTTGAGCGCTGTGACTCAAATGGCCTTCGCCGTAACAGTCCCAGCGTTTCACAGAGGGAAGACCAAACAACGATATTTATGAAACACATTCAGGAGAACAAGAGCTTCAAATTGGGACCAAGCACGACCTACTGTTATCTCCCATTGAAGTTTATGCTCATTGGGAAATTGATAGACAAGAAATTGTTGATGGAACATTCTCTATACTCTCATCCTTTATTCCTTCCTCCTATGCAAAACATTAACAAAATTTTTATAGAACACACTCAGAAGAACAAGGGCTTCAAATTGGGACCAAGCACGACCAACTGTAATCTCCCATTGAAGTTTATGCTCATTGGGAAGTTGATAGACAAGAAATTGTTGATGGAACATAACCCCAACTGTCCCAGCGTTTCACAGAGGGAAGACCAAACAACGATATTTATGAAACACATTCAGGAGAACAAGAGCTTCAAATTGGGACCAAGCACGACCTACTGTTATCTCCCATTGAAGTTTATGCTCATTGGGAAATTGATAGACAAGAAATTGTTGATGGAACATTCTCTATACTCTCATCCTTTATTCCTTCCTCCTATGCAAAACATTAAAAAGATATTTCTAGAACACACTCAGAAGAACAAGAGCTTCAAATTGGGACCAAGCACGACCTACTGTAATCTCCCATTTAAGTTTATGCTCATTGGGAAATTGATAGACAAGAAATTGTTGATGGAACATTCTCTATACTCTCATCCCTTATTCCTTCCTCCTATGCAAAACATTAAAAAAATATTTATAGAACACACTCAGAAGAACAAGGGCTTCAAATTGGGACCAAGCAAGACCTACTGTAATCTCCCATTGAAGTTTATGCTCATTGGGAAGTTGATAGACAAGAAATTGTTGATGGAACATAACCCCAACTGTCCCAGCGTTTCACAGAGGGAAGACCAAACAACGATATTTATGAAACACATTCAGGAGAACAAGAGCTTCAAATTGGGACCAAGCACGACCTACTGTAATCTCCCATTGAAGTTTATGCTCATTGGGAAGTTGATAGACAAGAAACTGTTGATGGAACATTCTCTATACTCTCATCCCTGATTCTCTTCTCCTATGCAAAACATTAAAAAGATATTTATGGAACACACTCAGAAGAACAAGGGCTTCAAATTGGGACCAAGCACGACCTACTGTAATCTCCCATTGAAGTTTATGCTCATTGGGAAGTTGATAGACAAGAAATTGTTGATGGAACATAACCCCAACTGTCCCAGCGTTTCACAGAGGGAAGACCAAACAACGATATTTATGAAACACATTCAGGAGAACAAGAGCTTCAAATTGGGACCAAGCACGACCTACTGTAATCTCCCATTGAAGTTTATGCTCATTGGGAAGTTGATAGACAAGAAATTGTTGATGGAACATTCTCTATACTCTCATCCCTTATTCTCTTCTCCTATGCAAAACATTAAAAAGATATTTATGAAACACACTCAGAAGAACAAGGGCTTCAAATTGGAACCAAGCACGACCTACTGTAATCTCCCATTTAAGTTAATGCTCATTGGGAAGTTGATAGACAAGAAATTGTTGATGGAACATTCTCTATACTCTCATCCCTTATTCCTTCCTCCTATGCAAAACATTAAAAAGATATTTATAGAACACACTCAGAAGAACAAGGGCTTCAAATTGGGAGCAAGCACGACCTACTGTAATCTCCCATTGAAGTTTATGCTCATTGGGAAGTTGATAGACAAGAAATTGTTGATGGAACATTCTCTATACTCTCATCCCTTATTCCTTCCTCCTATGCAAAACATTAAAAAGATATTTATAGAACACACTCAGAAGAACAAGGGCTTCAAATTGGGACCAAGCACGACCTACTGTAATCTCCCATTTAAGTTTATGCTCATTGGGAAGTTGATAGACAGAAATTGTTGATGGAACATAACCCCAACTGTCCCAGCGTTTCACAGAGGGAAGACCAAACAACGATATTTATGAAACACATTCAGGAGAACAAGAGCTTCAAATTTGGACCAAGCACGACCTACTGTAATCTCTCATTGAAGTTTATGCTCATTGGGAAATTGATAGACAAGAAATTGTTGATGGAACATTCTCTATACTCTCATCCCTTATTCTCTTCTCCTATGCAAAACATTAAAAATATATTTTTGGAACACACTCAGAAGAACAAGAGCTTTTAAATTGGGACCAAGCACGACCTTCTGTAATCTCCCATTGAAGTTTATGCTCATTGGGAAGTTGATAGACAAGAAATTGTTGATGGAACATAACCCCAACTGTCCCAGCGTTTCACAGAGGGAAGACCAAACAACGATATTTATGAAACACATTCAGGAGAACAAGAGCTTCAAATTGGGACCAAGCACGACCTACTGTAATCTCCCATTGAAGTTTATGCTCATTGGGAAGTTGATAGACAAGAAACTGTTGATGGAACATTCTCTATACTCTCATCCCTGATTCTCTTCTCCTATGCAAAACATTAAAAAGATATTTATGGAACACACTCAGAAGAACAAGGGCTTCAAATTGGGACCAAGCACGACCTACTGTAATCTCCCATTGAAGTTTATGCTCATTGGGAAGTTGATAGACAAGAAATTGTTGATGGAACATAACCCCAACTGTCCCAGCGTTTCACAGAGGGAAGACCAAACAACGATATTTATGAAACACATTCAGGAGAACAAGAGCTTCAAATTGGGACCAAGCACGACCTACTGTAATCTCCCATTGAAGTTTATGCTCATTGGGAAGTTGATAGACAAGAAATTGTTGATGGAACATTCTCTATACTCTCATCCCTTATTCTCTTCTCCTATGCAAAACATTAAAAAGATATTTATGAAACACACTCAGAAGAACAAGGGCTTCAAATTGGAACCAAGCACGACCTACTGTAATCTCCCATTTAAGTTAATGCTCATTGGGAAGTTGATAGACAAGAAATTGTTGATGGAACATTCTCTATACTCTCATCCCTTATTCCTTCCTCCTATGCAAAACATTAAAAAGATATTTATAGAACACACTCAGAAGAACAAGGGCTTCAAATTGGGAGCAAGCACGACCTACTGTAATCTCCCATTGAAGTTTATGCTCATTGGGAAGTTGATAGACAAGAAATTGTTGATGGAACATTCTCTATACTCTCATCCCTTATTCCTTCCTCCTATGCAAAACATTAAAAAGATATTTATAGAACACACTCAGAAGAACAAGGGCTTCAAATTGGGACCAAGCACGACCTACTGTAATCTCCCATTGAAGTTTATGCTCATTGGGAAGTTGATAGACAAGAAATTGTTGATGGAACATAACCCCAACTGTCCAAGCGTTTCACAGAGGGAAGACCAAACAACGATATTTATGAAACACATTCAGGAGATCAAGAGCTTCAAATTGGGACCAAGCACGACCTACTGTAATCTCCCATTTAAGTTTATGCTCATTGGGAAATTGATAGACAAGAAATTGTTGATGGAACATTTCTATACTCTCATCCCTTATTCCTTCCTCCCATGCAAAACATTAAACAGATATTTATAGAACACACTCAGAAGAACAAGGGCTTCAAATTGGGACCAAGCACGACCTACTGTAATCTCCCATTGAAGTTTATGCTCATTGCGAAGTTGATAGACAAGAAATTGTTGATGGGACATTCTCTATACTCTCATCCTTTATTCCTTCCTCTGATGCAAAACATTAAAAAGATATTTATAGAACACACTCAGAAGAACAAGGGCTTCAAATTGGGACCAAGCACGACCTACTGTAATCTCCCATTTAAGTTTATGCTCATTGGGAAGTTGATAGACAGAAATTGTTGATGGAACATAACCCCAACTGTCCCAGCGTTTCACAGAGGGAAGACCAAACAACGATATTTATGAAACACATTCAGGAGAACAAGAGCTTCAAATTTGGACCAAGCACGACCTACTGTAATCTCTCATTGAAGTTTATGCTCATTGGGAAATTGATAGACAAGAAATTGTTGATGGAACATTCTCTATACTCTCATCCCTTATTCTCTTCTCCTATGCAAAACATTAAAAATATATTTTTGGAACACACTCAGAAGAACAAGAGCTTTTAAATTGGGACCAAGCACGACCTTCTGTAATCTCCCATTGAAGTTTATGCTCATTGGGAAGTTGATAGACAAGAAATTGTTGATGGAACATAACCCCAACTGTCCCAGCGTTTCACAGAGGGAAGACCAAACAACGATATTTATGAAACACATTCAGGAGAACAAGAGCTTCAAATTGGGACCAAGCACGACCTACTGTAATCTCCCATTGAAGTTAATGCTCATTGGGAAGTTGATAGACAAGAAATTGTTGATGGAACATAACCCCAACTGTCCAAGCGTTTCACAGAGGGAAGACCAAACAACGATATTTATGAAACACATTCAGGAGATCAAGAGCTTCAAATTGGGACCAAGCACGACCTACTGTAATCTCCCATTTAAGTTTATGCTCATTGGGAAGTTGATAGACAAGAAATTGTTGATGGAACATTCTCTATACTCTCATCCCTTATTCCTTCCTCCTATGCAAAACATTAAACAGATATTTATAGAACACACTCAGAAGAACAAGGGCTTCAAATTGGGACCAAGCACGACCTACTGTAATCTCCCATTGAAGTTTATGCTCATTGCGAAGTTGATAGACAAGAAATTGTTGATGGGACATTCTCTATACTCTCATCCTTTATTCCTTCCTCTGATGCAAAACATTAAAAAGATATTTATAGAACACACTCAGAAGAACAAGGGCTTCAAATTGGGACCAAGCACGACCTACTGTAATCTCCCATTTAAGTTTATGCTCATTGGGAAGTTGATAGACAGAAATTGTTGATGGAACATAACCCCAACTGTCCCAGCGTTTCACAGAGGGAAGACCAAACAACGATATTTATGAAACACATTCAGGAGAACAAGAGCTTTAAATTTGGACCAAGCACGACCTACTGTAATCTCTCATTGAAGTTTATGCTCATTGGGAAATTGATAGACAAGAAATTGTTGATGGAACATTCTCTATACTCTCATCCCTTATTCTCTTCTCCTATGCAAAACATTAAAAATATATTTATGAAACACATTTAGGAGAACAAGAGCTTCAAATTGGGACCAAGCACGACCTACTGTAATCTCCCATTGAAGTTTATGCTCATTGGGAAGTTGATAGACAAGAAATTGTTGATGGAACATAACCCCAACTGTCCAAGCGTTTCACAGAGGGAAGACCAAACAACGATATTTATGAAACACATTCAGGAGAACAAGAGCTTCAAATTGGGACCAAGCACGACCTACTGTAATCTCCCATTTAAGTTTATGCTCATTGGGAAATTGATAGACAAGAAATTGTTGATGGAACATTCTCTATACTCTCATCCCTTATTCCTTCCTCCCATGCAAAACATTAAACAGATATTTATAGAACACACTCAGAAGAACAAGGGCTTCAAATTGGGACCAAGCACGACCTACTGTAATCTCCCATTAAGGTTAATGCTCATTGGGAAGTTGATAGACAAGAAATTGTTGATGGAACATAACCCCAACTGTCCCAGCGTTTCACAGAGGGAAGACCAAACAACGATATTTATGAAACACATTCAAGAGAACAAGAGCTTCAAATTGGGACCAAGCACAACCTTCTGTAATCTCCCATTTAAGTTTATACTCATTGGGAAGTTAATATACAAGAAATTGTTGATGGAACATTATCTATACTCTCATCCCTTATTCTCTTCTCCTATGCAAAACATTAAAAAGATATTTTTGGAACACACTCGAAAGAACAAGGGCTTCAAATTAGGACCAAGCAAGACCTACTGTAATCTCCCATTGAAGTATATGCTCATTGGGAAGTTGATAGACAAGAAATTGTTGATGGAACATAACCCCAACTGTCCCAGCGTTTCACAGAAGGTAGACCAAACAACAATATTTATGAAACACATTCCGGAGAACAAGAGCTTCAAATTCGGACCAAGCACGACCTACTGTAATCTCTCATTGAAGTTTATGCTCATTGGGAAATTGATAGACAAGAAATTGTTGATGGAACATTCTCTACACTCTCATCCCTTATTCCTTCCTCCTAGGCAAAACATTAAAAAGATATTTATAGAACACACTCAGAAGAACAAGGGCTTCAAATTGGGACCAAGCACGACCTACTGTAATCTCCCATTAAGGTTAATGCTCATTGGGAAGTTGATAGACAAGAAATTGTTGATGGAACATAACCCCAACTGTCCCAGCGTTTCACAGAAGGAAGACCAAACAACAATATTTATGAAACACATTCAGGAGAACAAGAGCTTCAAATTTGGACCAAGCACGACCTACTGTAGTCTACCATATAAGTTTATGCTCATTGGGAAGTTGATAGACAAGAAATTGTTGATGGAACATAACCCCAACTGTCCCAGCGTTTCACAGAGGGAAGACCAAAGAACGATATTTATGAAACACATTCAGGAGAACAAGAGCTTTAAATTGGAACCAAGCACGACCTTCTGTAATCTCCCATTTAAGTTTATGCTCATTGGGAAATTGATAGAGAAGAAATTGTTGACGGAACATTCTCTATACTCTCATCCCTTATTCCTTCCTCCCATGCAAAACATTAAAAAGATATTTATGGAACACACTCAGAAGAACAAGGGCTTCAAATTGGGACCAAGCACGACCTACTGTAATCTCCCATTAAGGTTAATGCTCATTGGGAAGTTGATAGACAAGAAATTGTTGATGGAACATAACCCCAACTGTCCCAGCGTTTCACAGAGGGAAGACCAAACAACAATATTTATGAAACACATTCAGGAGAACAAGAGCTTCAAATTTTGACCAAGCACGACCTACTGTAGTCTACCATATAAGTTTATGCTCATTGGGAAGTTGATAGACAAGAAATTGTTGATGGAACATAACCCCAACTGTCCCAGCGTTTCACAGAGGGAAGACCAAACAACGATATTTATGAAACACATTCAGAAGAACAAGAGCTTCAAATTGGGACCAAGCACGACCTACTGTAATCTCCCATTGAAGTTTATGCTCATTGGGAAGTTGATAGACAAGAAATTGTTGACGGAACATAACCCGAACTGTCCCAGCGTTTCACAGAAGGAAGACCAAACAACGATATTTATGAAACAAATTTATGGAAAGAAGAGCTTCAAATTGGGACCAAGCACAACCTTCTGTAATCTCCCATTTAAGTTTATACTCATTGGGAAGTTAATAGACAAGAAATTGTTGATGGAACATTATCTATACTCTCATCCCTTATTCTCTTCTCCTATGCAAAACATTAAAAAGATATTTATGGAACACACTCGAAAGAACAAGGGCTTCAAATTGGGACCAAGCACGACCTACTGTAATCCCCCATTGAAGTTTATGCTCATTGGGAAGTTGATAGACAAAAAATTGTTGATGGAACATTCTCTATACTCTCATCCCCTATTCTCTTCTCCTATGCAAAACATTAACAAGATATTTATGGAACACACTCAGAAAAACAAGGGCTTCAATTGGGACCAAGCACGACCTACTGTAATCTCCCATTGAATTTTATGCTCATTGGGAAGTTGATAGACAAGAAATTGTTGATGGAACATTCTCTATACTCTCATCCCCTATTCTTTTCTCCTATGCAAAACATTAAAAAGATATTTATGGAACACACTCAGAAGAACAAAGGGTTAAAATTGACCAAGCACGACCTTCTGTAATGTCCCATATAAGTTTATGCTCATTGGGAAGTTTATAGACAAGAAATTGTTGATGGAACATAACCCCAACTGTCCCAGCGTTTCACAGAGGAAAGACCAAGCAACGATATTTATGAAACACATTTAGGAGAACAAGAGCTTCAAATTGGGGCCAAGCACGACCTTCTGTAATCTTCCATTTAAGTTATGCTCATTGGGAAGTTGATAAACAAGAAATTGTTGATGGAACATAACCCCAACTGTCCCAGCGTTTCACAGAGGGAAGACAAACAACGATATTTATGAAACACATTTAGAAGAACAAGAGCTTCAAATTGGGACCAAGCACGACCTTCTGTAATCTCCTATTTAAGTTTATGCTCATTGGGAAGTTGATAGACAAAAAATTGTTGATGGAACATTCTCTATACTCTCATCCCTTATTCTCTTCTCCTATGCAAAACATTTAAAAGATATTTTTGGAACACACTCAGAAAAACAAGGGCTTCAAATTGGGACCAAGCACGACCTACTGTAAACTCCCATTGAATTTTATGCTCATTGGGAAGTTAATAGACAAGAAATTGTTGATGGAACATAACCCCAACTGTCCCAGCGTTTCACAGAGGGAAGACCAAACAACGATATTTATGAAACACATTCAGGAGAACAAGAGCTTCAAATTGGGACCAAGCACGACCTTCTGTAATCAACCATTTAAGTTTATGCTCATTGGGAAGTGATAGACAAAAAATTGTTGATGGAACATTCTCTATACTCTCATCCCTTATTCTCTTTTCCTATGCAAAACATTAAAAAAATATTTATGGAACACACTCAGAAGAACAAGGGCTTCAAATTGACCAAGCACGACCTTCTGTAATATCCCATATAAGTTTATACTCATTGGGAAGTTGATAGACAAGAAATCTTTGATGGAACATAACCCCAAGTGTTCCAGCGTTTCACAGAGGGAAGACAAAACAACAATATTTATGAAACACATTCAGGAGAACAAGAGCTTCAAATTGGGACCAAGCACGACCTTCTGTAATCTCCCATTTAAGTTATGCTCATTGGGAAGTTGATAAACAAGAAATTGTTGATGGAACATAACCCCAACTGTCCCAGCGTTTCACAGAGGGAAGACCAAACAACGATATTTATGAAACACATTTAAAAGAACAAGAGCTTCAAATTGGGACCAAGCACGACCTTCTGTAATCTCCTATTTAAGTTTATGCTCATTGGGAAGTTGATAGACAAAAAATTGTTGATGGAACATTCTCTATACTCTCATCCCTTATTGTCTTCTCCTATGCAAAACATTAAAAAGATATTTTTGGAACACACTCAGAAAAACAAGGGCTTCAAATTGGGACCAAGCACGACCTACTGTAATCTCCCATTGAATTTTATGCTCATTGGTAAGTTGATAGACAAGAAATTGTTGATGGAACATTCCCTATACTCTCACCCTCTATTCTCTTCTCCTATGCAAAACATTAAAAAGATATTTATGAAACACATTCAGGAGAACAAGAGATTAAAATTGGGACCAAGCACGACCTTCTGTAATCTCCCATTGAAGTTTATGCTCATTGGGAAGTTGATAGACAAGAAATTGTTGATGGAACATTCCCTATACTCTCATCCCTTATTCTCTTCTCCTATGCAAAACATTAAAAAGATATTTATGGAACACATTTAGGAGAACGAGAGCTTCAATTTGG